>OY720441.1:209242992-209842992 GCA_963082915.1 Dolichopus griseipennis
TTTTTTCGCTTTTTTGACTTATTAATGCAAAAATATAGAAAATAATGAGATCTATTATTATGCCAAAGACACGAATCTCTTAATCTTACTTATTGCTTTGTAATTCAATTTCCTTATTTTCATAAACTAACGAAAAATCATTTATTTCATATTTTCTTGGTGCCAAAGTCGTGAAAATTAAGTTTTACTTTTTTTCAGTTTCGTGACTTTGGCGGTAACCCGACGATATGTTGGTTTTTCTTCAATCGTTTCATACTTTTGACAGCTGTTATTCAAATCACCCGTATCACAGAAACATATACAATATTCTGTGGAAAACATATTAGTTCTAATAAGAAATAAATCGTTAATGTCTTGTGTTAAATCCAACACAATATAACCATGCGGTTTTGATGTTGACTCGTTATATACTCTCAAGAAACCCTTTATATTTTCCGGATAAAGTTGTCTAGCAAGAGGAAAAATCTGTGATTTGTCTCGAGCGTTTTTGGAAAGCACTAAATATTTACAATTTAATGAAATATCTCTTGAGAAATTTCCCTGTTGAAAAACGTTTTGCGTTAACAATATAATGGATAAATTACGATGGTGCGAACCTTTAGTAAATAACTCACATACCTGTTTATTTGCAGAATCTAACATTAAGTCATCTAAAACAATTAAAGTAGGTTTATTTTCATTACCACTAAACTCTTTTGGAATACTGGTATAAAATTCTATAGCAAAATTTAATTAAATAGTACGAGAATTACGTCGAGACTACAAGTTGTGTTAGAAATTCAAAGAGGTGCTAGGAGAAAATTTACACGAAGAAAATTTATTCAAAAGGGTTTAAAATTTGATACTTGGCAAATTGATTTGGTTTAAATGATTCCATATGCAAAATTTAATAAGGCATATAAATATTTATTAACAGTTATTGACACATTTTCAAAATTTGCGTATGCTCAACCGATTAAAAACAAAAGCGCTGATCTAACCAAAAAATTTACAATCTGATCAAGGTACGGAATTTTTCAACAAAAAATTTCAAAATGTAATGACGAAAAATAAAATTAACCATTATCATACATATTCAGAACTAAAAGCATCAATTGTAGAACGTTTCAATCGTACCCTTAAAAACATGATGTGGAAATAATTCAGTTTACAAGGCACATATAGATGCCTAACTATTACTAATAGAAAAATATAACTCAACATATCATCATACAATTAAACTTCCACCTAAAAAGGTTACAAAGAAAATGAGAAATTATTATTAAAAACTGTATACAATAAATTAAAAGTATTCCGAAAAGCAAAATACAAAATTGGGGAAAAAATACAAAATCGTATAAGTAAATTTAAAGGTATATTTGCAAAAGGTTATCAATCTAATTATCAACCAATAACATACAATTTACTTGATTGAACACAAAAACAAATAAAAGGCAGCTTTTATGAACCTGAACTTACATCTGTTAAATTTCCTAATGTTTACCTTGTAGAAAAAATAATTAGAAAAAAAGGAAATTAGGTTTTGGTTAGATGGCTTGGCTTTGATAAAAAACACGATTCATGGATAAATAAACGAGATATTATTTAATGCATAATAATAATTTATAAACTTTTAGTAAAAAAATGCAATGCTCTTATTTAATATTAAAAACAACTTTTTAACCCAAGTTTTTGTTTTTTTTGTTTACTTACTTTTAACTTGAACTTGATCACGTTTGTAATTTGTATTTCATGATCACTACTTATATTATTAACAATACAATTTCAGCCGTTTAATTCGAAGCTTTCATTAAAGTAAAAACATATATTTACCTAGATAATAAAAGATATGTAACTGAAGATAATATAAAAACATATGCTTGAGGGCATTATGCTATTGAGCAATAGTTGTAAAAAAAAAAGAAAACATATTTTTGTTAGCTTAATAAAAACTTTTCATATCTAATCAAGAATATTCATCTCAAAACCTATAAAACTTTTTTTCAATTTTCACAAAAATATTAAATCAAGCTTAAACTTTAATATTATTAACTTTGTATTTAAATCAAACTTTAAAAACTTTTCATATTTAATTAAGAACAGTAAGCACAATATCTTAAGCTTATTACTGTTTTAATGTGAAATTTAAACATAACTGATATTTAAAAAACTTTTCATATCTAATTAAAAATATATAGCTAAATAGCTTAAGCTTTTTGGTATTTTTTTTAATTTATAAAACTTTTTTTTTAAATTTCGCGGAAATATTAAATCAAGCTTAAACTTTGATAATATTAACATTGTACTTAAACAAAACTTTAAAAACTTTTCATATTTAATTAAAAACAATAAGCACAATATTTTAAGCTTGTTACTGTTTTAATTTGAAATTTAAACATAACTGATATTTAAAAATATTTAGCTTAATAGCTTAATCCTTTTTTTTTTAATTTATAAAACTTTTTTTAATTTTCGCGGAAATATTATATCAAGCTTAAACTTTGATAATATTAACTTTGTACTTAAACCAAACTTTAAAAACTTTTCATATTTAATTAAGAACAATAAGCACAATATCTTAAGCCTATTACAGTTTTAATTTGAAATTTAAACATAACTGATATTCTAACAACCAAGCTTAAATTAAAATACTCAAAGACTCAAACTAGTTTAAGCTTATTATTGTTTTAATATGAAATTTAAACATAACTGATATTCTAACTGCTAAGCTTAATTTAAAATACTCAAAAGCACAAAACTTTTTACTTATCACAATTTTATTGCATAACTTTAGAAGAACTTCCGAAAAAAGCTCCTCCTGCCGCTGAAACGGCATTAAAAAAGCTCCAAAAAAGTTCCTCTGCCGCTGAAACGACATATACATACTACTTCTACTCTCAACTATTGTCAGCTACACCATCTCTTGTAAAAGAGTATATGACAGATTAGATAAATAATTTTCGGCAGATGGCTTTAATTAAAATTCACTTGAATAGGTTATGTTAAATCAAATTTTTTATTTGATAACCAATAAGCACTTACCCTCTTCCATTTTAAAAAATATTCTTTATATTTATATCAGCAATAAACCTAAATTTTTTCACTTTATTTTTATTATTTAAATATATTAAATATAATTAACTTCTCAAATGACAAATATATATAAAATATAATTTAAAATTTCAAATATATATATGACAATTAATCTGACAATTATGTACTTCTGAAACAAAAATTAGCCTTCCATTTACAAACTACGCCTACCTAATCTTCATGTACATTTTTTAATATATAAAATTCGTTCGTTTTGTCAAAGTAAAACTAAAAATAGTTTTTTGTATTCTAAAAAACATTATTCGATGTTAAAAATGTAAAATAAACTTCTCAATTATTAGAATGAAATCAAAACATACGACGAACAATTTTTATACGGCAGTACGCCAATACGTCTGTCTACATATCCTTAAATCGATACGCGCGTACAGTATTTAATTTATCGAAAAATATTTATTTGAATGTTTTAATTTAGTATCTACAAAAAATATTTTTAATTTCATATTATAGGTATTTTGAATATAAGATATTTTTTAATAAAAATTATTTTAAAAAAATATTTTTTTTTAAAGCATAATACTGGAAATATAAGAAAAACCATAAATAATAATATTTTTATACATTTTGTAAATATTTGTAAATTTAAAAAATCTGAAATACAGTACATCGCGCTACGCGTAGTTTGGCTGCTCTCATGTAAATTTAATATGTACCTACTTTTATCTAAATTTTTTGACAGAAATTATACGCCGTACGCTTTTATTTAGGTTGGCACCTAAGGAACAATAATTTTTTTTAAGAAAGATAAGTTTTTTAGTTATATAACATATTGTAGGTATTTTCATTTTATTTGAATACATTTTTTAAACAAAATTATTTAAAAAAGCATGTTATTTTAAAATATTTTATTTTTAAAATATAATCGTAGCAACATAAGAAAAAACAATTACAATATTTTTGTACGCTTTGTCAATTTTTAAATTTTAAAACTCTGACGTCGCGTATGCTTTCATGTAAATAATTTTACATAACTACTTATTTCAAAATTTTTAGACAGAAACTGAATGCCGTACATGCTGATTTTGGTTGATCTATAAGAAACAAATCATTTTTCTTAAGAAATATTGTTTTTTTTTATGTTTCGGCAAACATAAATTATAGGTATTTTTTAATAAACAAATATTTTACAAAAATATTATTTTAAATTTTCTATTTTTATTTTTCCCTTTGTCAATTTTTAAATTCGAGGTATCAGTAGGTCGCATATTTCGGTTGCTCACATGTAAATTCATGTACCTAACTATTTATTTTAAAATTTCCAGAAATTTCCAGAATTTATACACCGTACGCGTTGATTTTGGTTAGGCCCTAAGTAAGAAATTATTTATATTACAAATTATTTTTTTGAGAAAGATTATTTGTTTTTTTTTCAATTTTTTGCAAATACATATATTTTTTAATATCATTACTCTCAAACGTAATGGCAACTTCAGAATATATTTCAGAAGTTGGTTTTTTATTTTACAAAAAACTTAACAAAAAGCAACAACAATTTACGATTTACAAAAAAAAATTTTTTAGCAAACAAAAACAAAATACAGTATTTTAAATACGAATGTCGTTTTAAAAGAATACTGTGAATTTTGAAAAATTAGCAAAAGACTTGAACATTGTAGAATGTGCTGATTCTAGAATGGAGACTTCTAACTCATTTGCCAGAATTTCATTTGATGTGTCAGCCTTAAGCCTATGTATAGTGCTTTTTCTTCTATTGAAATTTTTATACCCGTGCATACATATATGACATCGGGTATATTAGATTTGCTCCTCCGTTTGTAACGCATCGATCTAGACAAGCTAGATATAGTGTCAAGGGTACGTATCGGCTCAGAATCAAAAAATGAGTCGATCTAGCTATGTGTGTCTGTCCGTCCGTCTGTGTGTCAGCACGATAACTCAAAAACTAAAAGAGCTACAGTTTTGAAATTTTCACAAAATATTTTTCAATCAATTTCTAGGTTCCCTAGACCAAAGACTAGATCGGACCAAAACTTCGGGTAGCTCTCGAATAACTAACTATTTTAACTCCAATATTTTCATACAAAAATTTGAAATTTTGCTATGAAATTATATGAATTTTGTTTTTTTGTTTTTTGTTTTTTATGTAGATAACGATTTCGAGTTAGAATTTCATATGATTTAAATGATGCGTAGTTTATTTAAGATAAGCAAAAAAGAAGACAAAGATTTTTTTTAAGTAAATGGCTTATTGATATTGATAGATTGATAGATTATGAATATGATGATTTCATATTTGATGATGATTATTATATGAATATGATCATATGAAGTTGATTTTGCTTAAGTTTAATATATTCGTGAATTAAAAATTAATTATAAGAAATAGAATTGAAAAATTAGAGCAAGATTTTGAAATTCACACAAAACATTTTTTGGACATTTTTGAGGTTCCCTATTCTTTTTGGTTAAGACCAGATCAAGGTTTTGGGGAGCTGCCACACAACTTCTTTGCACCAATATGAATTTCTTAGAAACTGATTATACTACGAGGATGAAAATTACACACTGTTAGTTATATAATGGATCGAGCACTTATATGAAGTTTCAAAATGTTACGGCCCCATTTTCGGGGGGCTGCTATACAACTTCTTTGCACCAATATGAATTTCTTGGAAACTGATTATACTACGAGGATAAAAATTCCATATTGTTAGTTATATAATGAATCGAGCACTTATATGAAGTTTCAAAATGTTACGGACCCGTGTTCGGGCAGCTGCCATACAAAGTAATCAATTCGATAACTGTGAATCTAATGAAGCTACGAGGTTAAAATCAAAACTGGGCAGATAAAGTAATAGGACAAGTTAGTTGGCAAAGTTGGACATCACTCGCACCAACTTTTAGGGTGGGCTATTTTTTTTTTTTTTATGGGATAATAAGTCAATCAAAAATTATGGGATACCTAATAAGTTAAATTTTTTTTTAACTATTTTACTTTCTTATATTTTTTTTGTAATATTTATAATAACATAGGGGAAATAAATAACGGTTAGTGGGTATGCACGGGTATCTAAAAGTTGACAAGGGCAACTATAATCTTCCTCGTTTTTTTATATTTTTGATGCGTTATTATGATTTTTTTTTATATTCAAAACTAAATAAAAAACAATTAATTAATCGCCAAACAACATTATTAGATATAATAAGTTTAAATAAAAGAAATATCAATGTTATTACAAAAACTTACATTTTTAGGTAAAATTTAATTCTTGAGCAAAAAGTGTAAAGCTTATTGAAATTAAAATTGAATCGAGTTCGTTATAAATGAAAACTACTGTATAAACCAAATGTATTGCTTTCATTGCGAGCAGAACTCATTTTTTTCGTTCACTTTTTAAGGTAAAGAAAAAACAAAAACAAAACAAAAATTTAAAAAAATGTAAATATCCTTGTTCATTGAACATTTGAACTAAACAAAAGAAAAGAAAGACATAAGTCGGTGCCTATAATAGATTGATTGAGCTGCGAGTTGCAACCGAAAATGAATTACATTTACACTGAAAGTCGGCGCATAATATTAGATTCATAAGCCTCAACTTTTAACCGCGTGACCGTTAAATTCAAATTTACGTTAAATTAAAAACGGTTTTCACCTGAAAAAACGCAATATTCCAAAAAAAAAAAAAAATAATTGTAATATGGAAACAAAAAAAACCTTTCTTTTGGTTGTTGTTTCATTAAAATTGGTCTAATGGTTTGTCCTAAAAATAGATGTTTATATTTGTATTGGAAAAAATAAGCCGATTAAATATTATGATGGTTTCCTATTTCCGTTCTTATATTTTTGATTGTAATACTTTTTTATAACAGAAGTGCTCAAAATTTCTTATCATAAATATAAAATATTAGAATTAACTAATTCTAAACGCAATATGTATTTTAATCTGAAATTAATCTTACCCATACCTGTAATCTGGTTAACGTTATATTTCAAAAAAACTAAATAGGATTTCTAAAAATCTATAAATTAAAACATTAAAAATTGATTTATATATAACACTAGCAGATTTATACGGCGTTGCCCGCGA
Source organism: Dolichopus griseipennis (assembly GCA_963082915.1). Taxonomy (NCBI): domain Eukaryota; kingdom Metazoa; phylum Arthropoda; class Insecta; order Diptera; family Dolichopodidae; genus Dolichopus; species Dolichopus griseipennis. Next base: position 209,250,138 of record OY720441.1, read on the forward strand.
GGTTGCAAATTGTAAAAAAGCAAGTTTCGGCCAATTTTTGGAAGGGTTGAAAAGCTTTGGTTGAAAAGAAAGCCTCAAAAAATATTTGTGAAGTTCCGTTAACCCATCGCGGCACAGCAGCTTTTTACAGATTTTTTTCGTTTCTTTACTCTTAAGCAGAAATGTCTTGACCAATTGACTTTAAATTTTGTATGCGTACATATACTTATTATTCCTACGATTATTCAAAAAAAAAATTTTGTAAATAAATTACATCCAATTTTTGAAAGTAGGTAAAACTTCTTTGTATTTGCGGAATGTTTAAAAAAATGTTTTGTCGTGTTCTTTTAAACGATTGCGAAACATAAGCTTTAAAAATGTGGGTTTCCGGTGAATAATGTTATAACTGAATTAAAATTTTTTTTGCTTATTATTTAATAATTATGAAAAGTTTCAAGTGAAATTTGATAAATTTGTTGAAAAATTGCAAGAATAATTCTAAAAAAGCGTTTCAAAACAATTTCTTTATTTACATTTTAAAATTAATATGTGCACCATATGGAACATTGCGTTAACTTTTTTCAATAACATCAACTTAAATTAAAACTCAATTTATGATTTTATGAGAGGCTTCTTTTATGGAAAAACTATTTTAAAATACTATGTATTTAAGAATATTATATACGAAATTGAATTTTTTGATTTTTAGATTTTATTTGAGGAACTGCAATTTTATACTAAAATCTATTTTTAAAAAACAACAACTGCAAAGTAGATAAAAAACAAAGACTTACGAAAAAATGTAGAAAAGGAAAATGTTACGTTATTTAAATTTAAAGATTTTTATATTCGGATTCTTTATAAGCTTTATTTTAATTATTATTAATATTATCTCATTTAGCTTTTGCAAATTTTGAGACTATTTAATGAGAGCAAAAAAAATTGTCTTATTAATTAAGTGAGCTTTTAAAATAGGGGTTAACTTGCGTTAATACCAAAAAATGGTGGGTATTAACGCAAACGGTTGGGTTAATTTATTCCAACCAAATTTATACAACTAATTCCTGTTGCTAAGAGGAACACTTGTGCAAAATTTCAAGTCAATCGGTCAAACCGTTTTGACTCGACATTACAAACATTGAAAAAGCTTCATTAGCCCTCGTGCCCAAACGGGTTAACCTAACCCAAAAAAAATTTGTGTCAGCCTCTCTTTTCGACTGCAAAATCAACCTGTGAAATTGGACACAAATCGGAAACACAAAATTTTTTGGAAACCCGCCAGGCCGAAATGCGTGAATTTATTCCAACCAAATTTATACAACTATTTCCGGTTGCTAAGAGGAACATTTGTAAAATTTTACAAAATTACAAAATTTCAAGTCAACCGGTCATACTGTTTTGACTCGACATCAAAAAAACGAAAAAGCTTAAAATGGCTCTGGAGCTGCAACCTGTTGACTTATAAAAATGTGACTCTCAGAATTATTTCTTTAAAATTTTGTGACAATCGAACTAGTGGTTTTCACGTGAATCCCGGATAAACAAACAAATGTTCTCCTTTATATAGGGTAATTAAGAAAATAAATTTAAAAATTATTTAAAAGTGAAATAATTAATCAAGGGTACTAAATCATTCAACAGTAAATGCACTACAACAAAAAATCCTGAAAAGAAGTAATTGCTTTTTGCTAGTAATTGAATTGAATAAAAAGTTTTAAATATGTAATTTTGTATTCGCATTTTATGAAAAAATTTTTTTAACTAGATAAATTAGTAAGAGTTTTTAATACATTTGAACTGATAAAAAAATTTTAAAATGTTTTTAGTATTATAAATCTGATTTTAATTAACTATGTCTTAGGATCAAACTAATAAAAGCTGTTCTGGTTTTAAAATGATTTATGGTTTCTTCACTTGTTATTATAACATTATGTACATAAGTGCCTTCTAAAAGACATCTTGTTCGTTTATATTTTGTTTTTCTTTCTGTTCATAGCAATACATTTGTAGAGTTTTTTCCCCTGTAAAAATAGAAACTATTACAGTTAGTTATTAGCGCATTTTAAAAAAATGTTGTAAAAATTTGCCTATATAGCTTCACTCTGTCCGTCTGTCTGTTTGTCCGTTCGTCCGTTCGTATGTTTACAAAAACTTTTACACAGTTTAAAATAGAGTAAAGAAATTTTAACGATGGGTAGGTATTGCAAAAAAAAATAATTTCGTAGAAGAATTTTTTTTCTGTAGCCCCACCTGTTACGGAGCTACAGCCTCTCAAGAGCCTAACAAGAGTTGTGTTAGATATATCTTCAATATGACGGCAAATGATAGCTGGTTTTATAAACTTTATAAATTTTTAAAAGACAAATGTTTAGGGTAGCTATACGGTACCAAAATTTAACATTACGCAAAAATTAATTTTTCAGTTCAAGCTAGAGTGTTGAAATTTTTGTAGAAGTTAGATACTCAAATTAGTAGGATACTGAACAAAATTTTTTTGTAAAGCCCTCTATGTAGGAGCTATAAGGGCTCGAAATTAGAATTTTTGCTATTTTTAACACATGTAACTCGAATACCTGTCCACTTTTTTTTAGTGGTATACAAAATTCAAAGCTCGCCAATTTTTTCGCGTATGGCTTTAATTCGCATTCAATTGCGAAATAAAGCTAAAGGCTTTATTTCGCATTTAAAAATGTAATTTTATTTGTGAAAATAGAAGCAATTTAATTTTCCAAACTTTTTTATTTAAATAGTTAGGAAGAAGTTTTAGAGTTGGTTTCAAAAGCAGGGTTTTACGCTTTTTCCAGAATATTTATATATGTGTATATGTGGGATTCTCAATTAGATGGGATTTTAGAGTTGGATTCAAAAGCAGGATTGCCGCTTTTTCCAGAATATTTATATATGTGTATATGTGGGATTGTTAGTTGGATTCAAAAGCAGGGCTTTACGCTTTTTCCAGAATATTTATATATATATGTGTATATGTGGGATTCTCAATTAGGAGGGATTTTGGAGTTGGATTCAAAAGCAGGATTGCCCCCTTTTCCAGAATATTTATATTTATTAATTAGGGTTGATTATTTTTTGTATGAAATAGCTATGCCGAATTCTCATACCATTCTTTTCATTATAGTGTTGGATTCAAAATCTAGTTTCAATAATTGAGTTAGCGGGGGTTCGGGGGCGGCAGCCCCCGTAATGAAAATATAATATTATTTAAGATGTTTTATTACAGTGTATTAAAAAAATTAGAAACTTATTAACTTTTTTAATGAATTAGGTATCCGAATTCTTATACCATTCTTTTCATTTTAGTGTTGGATTCAAAATCTTGCTTCAATAATTGAGTTAGCGGGGGTTCGGGGCGGCAGCCCCCGTAATGAAAATATAATATTATTTAACATGTTTTATAACTAGAATAACCCCTAGTTTTCTGGCAGGTTATTAGCAAAACACCCTGTATTTATCATTTATAACTGCACTTAATTATCAATTTCTATTTTTTTTTTACTTTGTTTACTATTAAACTAGAATTTGTATCAATTTTACTATATGGCTTTATTTCGTAAAATTTTAGAAAATGATATGGCTTTATTTCGCATTCAAATGCGAAATAAAGCCATACGCAAAAAAATTCTCGATATGGCTTTATTTCGCATTTGAATGCGAAATAAAGCCATTATGTCATTTTATGGCTTTATTTCGCGCCACCGATCAAATTACATCTTCATTCTAAATTTTTACGCTATGATTTGTTTTTGTATTCTTGTATGAAATATAATTGTTCATAATAATATTTTGAAGATAATATCAAATGCATATGGAAATAAAACAAGTAAAGAAACAGTCAGTCGGTGCAACCGACTTAGAAATACCTTACACCTATTTGGTTCAAATTTAAGGACATATCCATAAGTCATTTTAACACCATAGAAGCTGTTATTAATTTGATCGTAAGACATAGCTAACCAAATTAACTGTATAATACTAAAAACATTTTCTAATTACTCTATCTATTAAAAAATACTACAAATTCTTACTAATTTATCTATTTAAAAATATTAAAAAACAAACAAACTTGAAATAAATGAAAATATATTTATTCCAATTCAATTACAAAATGAAAAAATTCTAATTATTAAATTTTGTGATAAAAAGATAATCAAAGCATAATATATTTAACTAGCTAATACCGGGTGCGCGTTGCTGCGCCTCTCAATGGAGGTTTAATTGAAGTTGATGTTACTGCAAAAAGTTAACACAAAAATTACACTCGGGTTACACATGTAAATTTTAAAATGTATGAAAGCAATCTATTTAAAACCATTTTTCTAGGATTGTTCTAGTAATTACAAACTACTTTCCAAATTTTGACGTAATTTACTTCCAAAAATTTTTTTTTGAAAAATCGTAGGACCGACTGTTAACAGACTCAACTCTATTTTCAAGTTGCTTTACACATATAAAATTTGAGGTAAACCGGTCAAATCGCTTCTAATTTAGAGTTAAGTAACGCAAAAATCTATTAAAAGCCACTGTGCCCCACTGGGTTAACGGAACTACACTTTCTCTTTGGGCAAAACAGTATTGCGCAAAATTGGACGTAATTTGCTTCCAAATCACTCAACAAAATTTTTTGAGGCTTTCTTTTTAGCCAAAGTAGTACTTCGCAAATTTTGACAATATTATCTTCCAAAATTATTTTGACCAACCGTCGGGCCGACATGGGTTAACAAATTCCAAATCTGTTTATAGCGTCAACTCAATTCTCACAGGGGAGCACGTATACAAAATTTGAAATCAATTGGTCAAACCGTTTCGAATTTAGAGTTAAGTATTGAAAAAACCTATAAAAAGCTGTTGGGCCGCAATGGGTTAATGGAACTCAACAAAAGATTTTTTGGGACTTTCTTTTAAGCCAAAGCAGAATTTCGTAAAATTGGACAAAATTTGGACCAAAAATTTTTTTGACCACCCGTCGGCCCGACATGGGTTAACAAATTCCAAAACTGTTAATAGTGTCTACTCAATTCTCAAAGAGCAACACGTATACAAAATTTGAAGTCAATCGGTCAAACCGTTTTCATTTTATAACAAATAAGTTTAAATACTTGCACCACAGCCCCAACTTGGCGGTCCGTTAGAGCAAAATTTTTGGGCCACGATTTCTTTCCGTACCCAAAAACTCCTATATACAAATTTTCATGAAAATCGGCTGGGCAGTTTAGGAGTCTATTCGCTACAAACAAGCAAACATACAAACAAACAAACAAACAAACAAACAAATAAACAAACTTTCGCTTTTATATATTAGAAGATTAGATAATCCAAATTTTTAAAAATTGCAATTATTTTAAATGGTTAGTTTATATACCTAATAGAAAAGCTTATAAACGCAAAATATGCAATATATGTATTTCTAAAATACAATAAAAAATTTACACCTTTTCATATAATTCATTTAAATATAAAAATAAATTTTACATAAATGCAGCAAGTACCTTTGAACATAGCTGAACCACTACAATTAAGTCTAGATTTCGGAGACACATAGGATATAGGAAATATATTCTTTGGCTTCGAAATTAAACTCGACCACAACCAATTCCCATGGTACTTTCATTACTAGTAACCTACTGTTAAATTTCATCAAAATACCGGCATTATTTTTTGAGTTATGGTGTTTGTAAGATATATGTTTGTTAGTCCTTGAACTTTTCAAGGGTTCCAGGACCCGAAATTATGGTACGATTTCGCCCATATGCAGTCCCGTCATACTTTCAATACTAGTTAACCCTTGTACACAATTGGAACGCTCTATCTTAATTTTAAGTTACTAGTTTTATTAATTTGGATGATAAGCTTTTACACATTGGGGGGTCTAAGAGAGGTTCTGAACCACCACTCCAATTGATCCCAAATTAGGGGGGCACGCAAGAAATAGTAAAGAACACCCTTGTGGCAAATTGGAAGCTTCTACATTTGTTTCAAGTTACTATCTTTATTAATTTCGAAAATATGCTTTAAGGGCCTAAGAACTGAGTGGCTGGTCCCCGATCCACTACTCCAATTAGGCCCAAATTTCAAGGACACTTACGAAATAGGAAGGGACACCCTGATACCAAATTTGGAGGTTCTATCTTCATTGGTTTCGGAATTATGCTCGTTTGGCCTAAATTCGATCAAAAAGTTCTAAGTTCCGAACCCATTGTCCAATCCGCACCGTACGTAATCACCGCCGTAGTTTCCCTGCCAATAACCTACAGCACAAATTTCATGAAGATAGCCTCATTAGTTGTTGAGTTATCGTGATTTTTTATATATGTTCCTTAGCCCTGACATCGATTAAAAGGTCTGGAATCCGAACCGTTGGGCTGATTTCGCCCTTATATAGTCCGCGCTGTACTTATAGTACTAGTTAACCCTTGTACACAATTTGAACGGTCTATCCTAATTTTAAGTAACTATTTTTAGTAATTTCGATTATAAGCCTTTAAAACTTGGGAGGTCTGAGAGGGGTACAGAACCACCACTCCAATTGATCCCAAATCAGGGGAACACGCAAGAGATAGTAAAGAACACCCTTGTGGCAAATTGGAAGCTTCTACATTTTTTCAAGTTGTTATCTTTATTAATTTTAAAGATATTCTTTAAGGTCTTCGGAAATGTGTGGCTGGTCCCCGATCCACTACTCCAATGGGACCCAAATTCACAAGACACTTAGGAAATAGGAAGGGACACCCTGATACTAAATTTGGAGGTTCTATCTTCATTGGTTTCGGAATTATGCTCGTTTGGCCTAAATTCGATCAAAAAGTTCTAGGTTCCGAACCCATGGTCCAATCCCGACCTTACGCAATTCCCGAAGTGGTTTCATTACTAGTAACCTACAGCACAAATTTGATGAAGATAGCGTCATTAGTTGTTGAGTTATCGTGATTTTTTATATATGTTCGTTAGCCCTTGGACCGATTAAAAGGTCCAGAATCCGAACCCATGGGCCGATTTCGCCCATATGCAATCCCCGCCGTACTTTCAGTCCTAGTAACCTCCAGTTAAAATTTCATCAAGATAGCTCCATTATTTTTTGAGTTATCGTGCTTACGGACGGACGGACGGACGGACGGACATGGCTATATCGACTAAGGCGGTCACGCTGATCACAAATATATATACTTTTCCATATCTAGCTCGCTTCCTTTAGGTGGTTACAAACACCATACCAAAGTTAATATACCCCTTTACCTATTCTATAGGTGTAGGGTATAACTAGGTCATTGCAGTACATTACTGTTAACCTATATTTAGTTCTTAGAAACAAAGCAATAAATTATTATAATTTATTGACTTTGATTAATTGTATTGATTTGGAGAAATCCAAAATAGTATATAAACATTGATATTTTGTTAAATAAACCAGAACTATTCTGACTAAATAAATCAAAACGTCTTTTTAATTCTTTCAGCAATTTCTTTGCTTTAATTATTTAAGAAGATATTTTAATTTTTATACCCTACACCTATAGAATAGGTAAAGGGGTATATTAACTTTGGTATGGTGTTTGTAACCACCTAAAGGAAGCGAGCTAGATATGGAAAAGTATATATATTTGTGATCAGCGTGACCGCCTGAGTCGATATAGCCATGTCCGTCCGTCCGTCCGTCCGTCCGTAGGCACGATAACTCAAAAAATAATGGAGCTATCTTGATGAAATTTTAACTGTAGGTTACTAGGACTGAAAGTACGGCGGGGATTGCATATGGGCGAAATCGGCCCATGGGTTCGGATTCTGGACCTTTTAATCGATCGAAGGGCTAACGAACATATATAAAAAATTACGATAACTCAACAACTAATGACGCTTTCTTCATCAAATTTGTGCTGTAGGTTACTAGTAATGAAACTACTTCGGGGATTCCGTAAGGTCGGGATTGGACCATGCGTTCGGAACCTAGAACTTTTTGATCGAATTTAGGCCAAACGAGCATAATTCCGAAACCAATGAAGATAGAACCTCCAAATTTGGTATCAGGGTGTACCCTCCTATCTCCTAAGTGTCTTGGGAATTTGGGTCCCATTGGAGTACTGGGTCGGGGACCAGCCACACATTTCCGAAGACCTTAAAGCATATCTTTAAAATTAATAAAGATAACAACTTCAAAAAATGTAGAAGCTTCCAATTTGCCACAAGGGTGTTCTTTACTATCTCTTGCGTGTTCCCTTAATTTGGGATCAATTGGAGTGGTGGTTCAGTACCCCTCTCAGACCTCCCAAGTTTTAAAAGCTTATAATCGAAATTACTAAAAATAGTTACTTAAAATTAAGATAGACCGTTTAAATTGTGTACAAGGGTTAACTAGTACTATAAGTAAAGCGCGGGCTGTATAAGGGCGAAATCAGCCAATGGGTTCGGATTCTGGACCTTTTAGTCGGTGTCAGGGATAACGAACATATATTAAAAATCACGATAACTCAACAACTAATGAGGCTATCTTCATGAAATTTGTGCTGTAGGTTATTGGTAATGAAACTACGGCGGTGACTACGTACGGTGAGGATTGGACAATGGGTTCGGAACTGAGAACTTTTTGATCGAATTTAGGCCAAACTAGCGTAATTCCGAAACCAATGAAGATATAACCTCCAAATTTGGTATCAGGGTGTCCCTTCCTATTGCGTATGTGTCTTTGAAATTTGGGCCCCATTGGACTAGTGGGTCGGGGACCAGGCACTCAGTTTCGAGGACCTTAAAGCATATTTTCGAAATTAATAAAAATAGTAACTTGAAACAAATCTAGAAGCTTCAAATTTGGCCCAAGGTGTTCTTTACTATTTCTTCCGTGCCCTCTAATTTGGGATCATTTGGAGTGGTGGTTCTGGACCTCTCTTAGACCCCCAAATGTGTAAAAGCTTATCATCGAAATTAATAAAACTTGTAACTTAAAATTAAGATAGAACGTTCCAGTTGTATACAAGGGTTAACTAGTATTGAAAGTATGACGGGACTGCATATGGGCGAAATCGTACCATGGTTTGGGTTTCTGGAACCCTTGACAAGTTCATGGACTAACAAACATATATCTTAAAACACCATAACTCAAAAAATAATGCCGGTATTTTGATGAAATTTAAACTCTAGGTTACTAGTAATGAAAGTACCATGGGAATTGGTTCTGGTCTAGTTTTATTTCAAAGCCAAAGAATATATTTCCTATGTCCTATGTGTCTCCGAAATCTAGACTTAATTGTAGTGGTTCAGCTATGTTCAAAGGTACTTGCTGCATTTATTTAAAATTTATTTGAATATTTAAATGAATTATATGAAAAGGTCTAAATTTGTAATTGTATTTTAGAAATACCTTTATTGCATATTTTGCGTTTGTAAGCTTTTCTATTAGGTATATAAACTAACCATTTAAAATAATTGCAATTTTTAAAAATTTGGATTATTAAATATATTATGCTTTGATTATCTTTTTATCACAAAATTTAATAATTAGAATTTTTTCATTTTGTAATTGAATTGGAATAAATATATTTTCATTTATTTCAAGTTTGTTTGTTTTTTAATATTTTTAAATAGATAAATTAGTAAGAATTTGTAATATTTTTTAATAGATAGTGTAATTAGAAAATTTTTTTAGTATTATAAAGTTAATTTGGTTAGCTATGTCTTACGATCAAATTAATAACAGCTTTTATGGTGTTAAAATGACTTATGGATATGTCCATTGATTTGAACCAAATAGGTGTAGGGTATTTCTAAGTCGGTTGCACCGACTGACTGTTTCTTAACTTGTTTTTATATAGGAATAATTCTCAGATATAATAGAATTAGCAATTAACTTTGCTGACGAAATTATATACGTGATCCTGCCTTATGAATAACGGTAAACGGTAATTAGCTTTGCCACAGTAAGAGCCGTTCACTACGCCGTATAAATATATAGTGACATATGTATGTGCCAATAGGGGTGGACTATAATAGTACAGTGAGCCGCACATACATATCGTAATAATAGATAAGTAACGATATTGACGGACAAATATAAATGAATATAAAAAGACAGAAATTATACGCAAAACAAATTACAGGTGGCATACAATCCTTTAGCTTCTTTACAGGCGTCGCCGTCAACTATTGAATTTGTTTCGCTTGGAAATGGAGATACATATCGAGATTTATCTTCAACCTACATCAAATTTAAAATTCAAATATTAAAAAAAGATGAATTAGTTTGGAGTGAAAATGATAAAGTAGGAACCGGAACTGATGCAAAAGTAGCCCCGCAGCCTAGTGTTGTAAATAATTTATTACACTCTTAAATTAAACAATGTAATGTAACTCTTAATGGAAAAAACATCACTCCATCAGACTCTTTATACCATTATAAAGCATACTTAACTACTTTACTAAATTATGGTACAGATTCCAGTCAAACACATCTGGAAGCATCTGGTTGAGAATTGGATAAACCAAATGTAAATGATTTTAATAATTCTGGTTCTTAATCAAGGCAAAAATTATACAACAATTTTACAATAGTAGAATTAATGGAAAAATTACATGTAGATTTCCTCAACACTTCCAAATTACTTTTAAATAATGTTGACATTCGAATTTCTTTGGCATTAGAAAAACAAGATTTGTTTGATGAAAGTTATTTAAAAATTCTCGAAGCTACGTTATACATGAAACATTTAACAATTAATCCCAGCATATTAAGTGCACATAATACTGTTTTGGAGAAGGCTAACGCAAAATATTTTTATATGGGAAGTGAAATCAAAACATTTACAATTCCAGCTACCACATCCAACATATCATTGGATAATATATTTATAGGAAAAATACCAAAAGCTCTTGTATTTTGTATGGTTAAAAATGAAAATTTTAATGGTAAAAGATCAAAAAATCCATATTATTTCGATCACAAAAATCTCACACAATTTCAATTATATGTGAATGGAGTGCCTACACAAACTCTGCAATTGAAACAAGTTTTACATTGAATAACAATTGCAATTCTCGTGCATATTTTACTTTATTTAGCGGAACAGGTATACATCATTCTGATAAAGGTCATCAAATTTCCAAAGAACTATTTTCAAAAAATTATACAATACTAGCTTTTGATTTATCACCAGATGGTTCTGGAACTGATACACGTCAAAGTTTATTAAACCAAGGAGTAGTGAAGATTGAAGCAAGACTCAATTCTCCATTAACTTCAACATCAAAATGTATTGTGTTTGCGGAATTCGATGCCAGTATCGAAATTGATAAAAATCGCAACGTCTACGTTAACATATAAAAGGAAAATTAGTGGAGCATCTCTATTCATTTGAAAATTACATACGCTCTAGTAGATTTATCGTTCTGTACGGATGATAACAATACAATATTTGTTAAAAACCTTGCTGTGGCTGGAATAAAAGAAAAATGTAAAACTATTGTAAAGGAATTAAAGTATAAATTCCCAACCAAAGATTTAAAAAGAACAGACATCAAGAATTACTCTATTGGACATGTGGACAATAAAAAAAAAACTAATAATTTAATAAATTTGCTTGAAAAATTCGATATTGTGTTCACAAATGGTAAACTTAAAGTTGAATTTTTAACGGCATACATAAGTGGAAATACTCAGCTAATTGATATTTCTCGTTTACAAAAAAATGAATACACTTCAGATAACGAAAGCGCTGAAATGTAATAATGCTACACATAAATTGTTTAAAGGTGTTTTTGCTCTTGATCAAATACCGAAAAATATTTCAAAACCTGGTATTTTAGTAATAAACACTGACATTTCTACCAAAAAAGGAACACATTTTCTAGCAATTTTCGTGGCGGTTCAAGGCTGTGTAGAATATTTTGATTCATTTGGAAATCCACCATTCCACAATGAGATTGTGAAATTTCTACAAAATTTATCAAAATCAAAGTGACCTTACATCAGTCTGTGGACAATATTGTTGTGTATATTTATGCATGCGATGTAACTGCAAGAGCATGAAAAATTTTATTAATTTATTCAACACAATATCATCCTCACTCAAAAACGATAAAAAAATACATTGAATGTTTAGAACAATTTTTAAAAAATGTTAAGTTTAAACACTATAAATACAAAACTTTGAAATAGAATTCATTAGTTTAAACAATGGAATCCTCATTAAATGTCGAAGTATTCGCAAAATAAAAAAGCAACAAACCACAGAACAATCTTTTATTGAGCTATATTTATTATTTGGATGAAAAACAAACAATAAAAATACAAATTGGATTAAATGTTGAAAGTTTTGCTGCATTAATAATTTTTCAACGTACTCGCAACGTCATTACCGAGATGAATTATTTGGAGTGGTATGCATTTTATAAAGCTCTTACAAAGTAAAAAACTATTATTGGAACTAGAAGAATACAGCCGCTTTTGTCTTATGTTAGACTTTATAGAAACAGTGATGTCATATAACAATGGAGCTGAATTGAATGTACGAGAATACGCATTCAAGTATTTTGAGAGATGTATTGAAAAGAATAAACTAAAATTGGAACAAGAAGATTTTTAAATTCCTATGAATTTACATATAGCTCAGTTTAACTATTCTAGACTTTTTTATGAAATACCATTATTTATATGTCCGAAAAAATATATTAGTCAACAATATATAAAACAAATATTTTTTTAAAACCAATTATTATTATCTTTTATTAAATACATTTACAAGTTCATACAATTTTTTATAGCACATCTCTGCAAAAAATTTTCTGTATTATGATGGTGAGGGCAAATGGTTATGAAATTCCTTAGTTTTTGTAGAGGTGGAATTTTGTTTTCTAAATTGACAACTTTAACTGAATTTGGAATAAAATTATCTAAAAATTGCTTTTTTTTAAGCCCTTTTACGTAAACGAAATCGAAGCATGTTAAATGTTGCTCTAAGATATTTTTAATTTCTAAATATTCTATAAATCCATCGTTCCAATCAAGATCATTAACTTTCTTTTTGTTGCACTCATTTTGTTGTTTAGCATCACTCTCCTCGAATGAATACGGTGCTTTAAACATAAATAAAATTGGTACGAGAGAACCATCAGCTATCAAAGAAATTCTTTCAAAAAATATTGTTTCTTATTTCCAATAACAAATTGTAAATCAACTATAGCTTTCCTGCTGCAATTGTTTGTACTGTTGCTGATGCTGCTGTTGTTGTTTCTATTCATTTTTGTTCTTTATTATAATAAAAAAGCTAATAACCTAGCCTTTTATTTATAACTCTGATTTCATAAACAAAAGTGGGGGTACCTAGATATACTAAAGTGCAGTAAATTTTTAAAGCCATTAACGGACCTTCACAGACCGTTTTCGGACCTTCACAGACCGAAACTAGTCTTGAATACAGGCCCCTCGCGCCAAGTGGCCCCCTTAGCACCGTCATAAGTATCTGAAAAAAAAAATTTTCTTTTTCTTTCAAAATAAAGTACGGAATTTTTCAACAAAAAATTTCAAAATGTAATGAGGAAAAATAAAATTAACCATTATCATACATATTCAGAACTAAAAGCATCAATTGTAAAACGTTTCAATCGTACCTTAAAAACATAATGTGGAAACAATTCAGTTTATATATGGTTAACTATTCTGCCATTGCTAATAGAAAAATATAACTCAACATGTCATCATACAATTAAACTTCCACCTAAAAAGATTACAAAGAAAAATGAGAACTGTTTTTGATAAAAAACATGATTCATGGATAAATAAACGAGATATTATTTAATGCATAATAATAATTTATAAACTTTTAGTAAAAAAATGCAATTCTCTTATATAATATTAAAAACAACTTTTTAACCCAAGTTTTTTTTTTTTTTTTGATTTTTTTTTTCTGTGTACCTACTTTTAACTTAAACATCGATCACGTTTGCAATTTGTATTTCATGATCACTACTTATATTATTAACAATACAATTTCAGCCGTTTACTTCAAAGCTTTCATTAAAGTAAAAACATATTTTACCTAGATAATAAAAGATATGTAACTGAAGATAATATAAAAACATATGCTTGAGGGCATTATGCCATTGAGCAATAGTTGTAAAAAAAAAAAAAACATATTTTTGTTAGCTTAATAAAAACTTTTCATATCTAATCAAGAATATTCAACTCAAAACCTATAAAACTTTTTTTCAATTTTCACAAAAATATTAAATCAAGCTTAAACTTTGATATTATTAACTTTGTATTTAACCAAACTTTAAAAACTTTTCATATTTAATTAAGAACAGTAAGCACCTAATCTTAAGCTTATTACTGTTTTAATTTGAAATTTAAACATAACTGATATTTTAACCTCTAAGCTTAATTTAAAATACTCAAAAGCACAAAACTTTTTACTTATCAAAATTTTATTGCATAACTTAGTAAACACAATATCTTAAGCTAAAACAGTAATAAGCTTAAGATATCGTGTTTACTATATCTTAAGCTTATTACTGTTTTAATTTGAAATTTTAACATAACTGATACTCTAACCGCCAAGCTTAATTTAAAATACTCAAAGACTCAAACTAGCTTAAGCTTATTATTGTTTTAATTTGAAATTTAAACATAACTGATATTTAAAAACTTTTCATATCTAATCAAGAATATTCAACTCAATAGCGTAAGCTTATTTTTTATTTATAAAATTGCTTTTTTTTCAATTTTCACAGAAATATTAAACCAAGCTTAAACCAAAGATAATGAATACAACTAGATGTGCACTCACATATAAAAAATTTTTGAAAAAATAAAACCCTAATATGGGTCTAATATCATCATACATTCATACACGTTAAAAATTAAAAAAGCTTTTAAGAGAGTTAAAAATATAAAAAATATAAAAAGTCACGTGACTGTCGATTAACTATAGTATAAAGATTTAAAGAAGATAATTTGAGAAAGAATTTTTTATTTGTGTTTTTTTTTGTAAGCATGTATATGAATGCGATATGTATACATGCTATTAAATATTATTGTTGAATGAAGTTTAATAGATCTTTTTTTTACTTCACGTAAATTTGTGAATGTCTCTACACGTCTTTCTCTATATGTATTATTTTATTCATATGCAAGAAATTTTACATTTAAAAGAAATTTAATTTTTTTCTTTATTAGATTTCTATTTTCTGAATTTAAAAGATCATATACTAATTAATTCGTTGGCTCCAAAAAATAACGACGTAAGTCAAGTTTGATATGACGATTAAAATATTTGTCTTAGTTATAAGTAAATTCATATATTTTTTTTTATAGTTAAATTTCTTATAAATAATATTTTTTTGGTTTTAAGTATAGTTACAACGAAACAAAATTAAACAAGGTAGAATGTAAACCAAAGGTAAGCCTTGTTATATTAGCATCTTTAGGAGAAATAAAGAAAGAAAAATATGCCGTAAAGAACGTCATAAGTCTTGAAGATCACAGAATAAAATTGTTTTAAATATTTTTCAATCGCGAATTTTAATTTGTATTCTTAATTTATTCAAAAAAATAACAAAGTTATAATAAAATATATTTCCAATATTTTTGAACTCATTTTTCTTAAAACATCATTTTAGATTTACATCGTTATAATTTGGAGCCATCGATATATTATAATTTCATAAATCGTATGATACTATTTATTCATATTTCAAAATTTTTATTAAAAAAATAAAGTCAACAAAGCTTTTATTTTTTATTTTTTTTTTTTTTTCGTTCTCTAATTTAATAATGAGAGTATAAAGCTTTAAGCTTTTTTTTTTATTTCTTTCTTTTTATTTTAAAGAGCTTGAATTTTAAGGTTTTTGTTTTATATGGACTGTGCACATCTAGTTGTATTCATTATCTTTGCTTATACTTTGATAATATTAACTTTGTATTTAAACCAAACTTTAAAAACTTTTCATATTTAATTAAGAACAGTAAACACAATATCTTAAGCTTATTACTGTTTTAATGTGAAATAAACATAACTGATATTTAAAAAACTTTTCATATCTAATTAAAAATATTTAGCTTAAACTTTTTTCTTTTTTTTAATTTATAAAACTTTTTTTTTAATTTTCACGGAAATATTAAATCAAGCTTAAACTTTGATAATATTAACTTTGTACTTAAACCAAACTTTAAAAACTTTTCATATTTAATTAAGAACAATAAGCACAATATTTTAAGCTTGTTACTGTTTTAATTTGAAATTTAAACATAACTGATATTTAAAAAACTTTTCATATCTAATTAAAAATATTTAGCTTAATAGCTTAAACTTTTTTCTTTTTTTTAATTTATAAAACTTTTTTTAATTTTCGCGGAAATATTATATGAAGCTTAAACTTTGATAATATTAACTTTGTACTTAAACCAAACCTTAAAAACTTTTCATATTTAATTAGGAACAATAAGCACAATATCTTAAGCTTATTACTGTTTATACCCCTGCATACATATATGAACATCGGGTATATTAAAATTACTCCTCCGTTTGTAACGCATCGAAATATAAGAGCTAGATATAGTGTCAAGGGTACGTATCGAATCAGCATCGAAAAGTGAATCGATCTAGCTATGTGTGTCCGTCCGTACGTCCGTCAGCACGATAACTCAAAAACTATAAGAGCTAGAGTTCTGAAACTTTCACAAAGTCATTTTTAGACAATTTCTAGGTTCCCTATTGTTTTTGGTTAAAATCGGACCAAGGCTTCGGGGAGCTGCCATACAACTTCTTTGCACCAATATGAATTTCTTCAAAACTATTTATACTACGGGGATGAAAATTACACACGGTTAGTTTTATAATGACTCCGGCACTTATATGAAGTTTCAAAATGTTACGGCCCCATTTTCGGGGGGCTGCCATACAACTTCCTTGCACCAATATGAATTTCTTCAAAACTAATTACACTACGCGGATGAAAATTACACACGGTTAGTTATATAATGAATCGAGCACTTATATGAAGTTTCAAAATGTTAGGGCCCCATTTTCGGGGGGCTGCCATACAACTTCTTTGCACCAATATGAATTTCTTCAAAACTAATTATACTACGAGGCTGAAAATTACGCACGGTTAATTATATAATGAATCAAGCACTTATATGAAGTTTCAAAATGTTAGGGCCCCATTTTCGGGGGGCTGCCATACAACTTCTTTGCACCAATATGAATTTCTTCAAAACTAATTATACTACGAGGCTGAAAATTGCACACGGTTAGTTATATAATGAATCGAGCACTTATATGAAGTTTCAAAATGTTAGGACCCCATTTTCGGGGGGCTGCCATACAAAGTTTTCAATTCAATAACTTTGAATCTAATGAAGCTACAAGGTTAAAATTAAAATTGGGCAGATAAATTAATAGGGCAAGTTACTTGGCAAAGTTGGACATCCCTCGGACCTTCGGACTTTTAGAGTGGGCCAATTTTTTTTTTTTTGTTTTTTTTTTTTTTTATTTTTTTTTTTTTTTTTTTAAGCTAAAGTTATGGGACAATGAATGAAAATTTTGTTTTTTTTTTTGTGATTTTTTTTGTTTGTTAATTTTTTTTTTTTTTTTTTAAGCTAAAGTTATTGGACAATGAATGAAAATTTTGTTTTTGTTTTGTGATTTTTTTTTTTTTTTGTTAATTTTTTTTTTTTTTTTTACGTCAAAATTATGGGGTAATGAGTTAAATGTATTAGGGAAGTAAATTACGGTTTATTTTATACACCATAGTGGGTATGCACGGGTATCTAAAAGTTGACAAGGGCAACTAACTATAATCTTCCTCGTTTAATTTGAAATTTAAACATAACTGATATTCTAACAACCAAGCTTAAATTAAAATACTCAAAGACTGAAACTAGTTTAAGCTTATTATTGTTTTAATATGAAATTTAAACATAACTGATATTCTAACCGCTAAGCTTAATTTAAAATACTCAAAAGCACAAAACATTTTACTTATCACAATTTTATTGCATAACTTTAGGAGAACTGCCGAAAAAAGCTCGTCTTGCCACTGAAACGGCATTAAAATAGCTCCAAAAAAGCTCCTCCGCCGCTGAAACGGCATATACATACTACTAGTAGAAAAGATTTTACTCCTCATATAGGAATGAAAGCAATAATATTTATTTGTTTTAAGAAACTTATGAGTCATGTCTCATTACATAGAAATATATTTTTGTCAATAAAAAACTTAGAGAAAATAAAATAAATAAACTAGACAAGAAGGTACAAAGTAAACTAAAGAATTCAGAATCATACTACAGAACTTTAGTTAACTTTTTCAGAACTTTAGTTAGGGATACATTTGTAGTAAAAATTTACCTATATCTAGCTATTAAATTTAACAAGTATAGAAACAGTCAGTCGGTGCAACCGACTTAGAAATACCCTACACTTATTTGGTTCAAATTTAAGGACATATCCATAAGTCATTTTAACACCATAAAAGCTGATATTAATTTGATCGTAAGACATAGCTAACCAAATTAACTTTATAATACTAAAAACATTTTCTAATTACACTATCTATTAAAAAATATTACAAATTCTTACTAATTTATCTATTTAAAAATATTAAAAAACAAACAAACTTGAAATAAATGAAAATATATTTATTCCAATTCAATTACAAAATGAAAAAATTCTAATATTAAATTTTGTGATAAAAAGCATAATATATTTAATAATCCAAATTTTCCAAAATTGCAATTATTTTAAATGGTTAGTTTGTATACCTAATAGAAAAGCTTATAAACGCAAAATATGCAATAAATGTATTTGTTTTTTTTTTTTTTTTTTTTTTTTTACACGCTAACTAAACGCTAGGAACGGATTCCTATATACATATATGTAGGTTTAGTTTGAAAGGGGAGGAAAATAGGATATTAAAGGGGAATTAGGTGGTAGGTTGGAAATGAATCTAAAAAGATTCGTTTTGAATTTTTGCAAGTTGTAGTATGGAACGTTATTAACAGAAGGGAACACATTAGATGGAAGCATGTTCCACATCTTAGCAGTCCTCACAACAAATGAGTTTCCATAACCAGTTTTGAACCATCTTGGGATTTCCACAGTGTAGAAATGAGCACTTACTGCTCCTCTGGTGTTACGTTGGAATTGTTTAAGAGGAGGCATAATTGATTTTAGTTCAATAGAGCAAGTGTCATTACCTACAAGATATCTATAAAACAGAGAAATCGCTCCAATATTTCGACGAGAGTTAAGTGGAGTAAGAGTTACTTGCTCGACAGGGTCGCCTATAAGGCGTAAGGCGCGATTTTGGATTTTGTCGAGGTAACTCAAGGAAGTTTGGGATGCGCCAGCCCAAATGTGAGAGTTATACTCCATTTTAGGTCGAACATAGGCTTTATAGATATTAGACAGATCCTTAGGAGAGAAATAAGTTTTGCAACGAGACAGAAAACCCAAGCACTTGGCAGCATTCTTAGCTATATCAAAAATATGCTCATTCCATAGCATTTTTTGATTTAGCTGCAACCCTAAAATGCTTAGATTTTCTGATCGTTCAATATTTTCTCCTTGGAATCGCAGAATTGGGTTGAACTGATTTCTTTTGCAGGAAATCAGACAGCTTTGAGTTTTTGAGGTATTAAACTCAACTCTATTACTTTTACCCCAATCAGCTATCTTAGCTAAGTCATGGTTAAGTAAACTAACCATGATATTTCTTTTCGAGCTGATTGCGGTAGGTGTGACGTTAGATTTTTTAAGGAAATCGTAGGACGCCACTAGAGTGCTGTCGTCGGCGAAGCTATGGATTGGATTGAGGGTAGAGGAGAGTAAGTCGTTGATAAAAATCAAAAAAAGAGTTGGTAATAAGGCGGAGCCTTGTGGAACGCCAGCGTTAATTTCAAAGGTGTCAGACATAAAACTGTCGACAAGGACACGAATATGACGATTCGAAAGAAAATTCTCAATCCAATTGCAGAAAGAGTTACCAAGACCAATAGCTCGGCATTTGTTCAAAAGAGCAGAATGCCATACTCGATCGAAGGCTTTTGAGATATCAAGAGCAACAACCTCAGATTCACCGGAACAGTGAATACTGGTGTTGAGCTTTTCGCTGAGGTATGTTAAAAGATCACCTGTTGATCTTTGGCTTCTAAAGCCATATTGCCTATCATGCAAAATACCTCTGCAGTCAAGATATCTCATCAACCGTTTGTTGACGAGAATTTCCATAACTTTGGAAATGACCGAAATAATAGCTATTGGCCGGTAATTGGAGGGGTCGCTTTTGTCACCTTTTTTGGGGATAGGAGAAACAGGAGCAATTTTCCATTGAATGGGATATCTACCAGTCGAAAATGATAATGAAAAAAGATTGCACAGAGGTTTCGAAATTTCTAAAATACAATTACAAATTTAGACCTTTTCATATAATTCATTTAAATATTCAAATAAATTTTACATAAATGCAGCAAGTACCTTTGAACATAGCTGAACCAATACAATTAAGTTTAGATTTCGGAGAAACATAGGACATAGGAAATATATTCTTTGGCTTTGAAATTAAACTCGACCAGAACCAATTCCCATGGTACTTTCATTACTAGTAACCTAGAGTTTAAATTTCATCAAAATACCGACATTATTTTTTGAGTTATGGTGTTTTTAAGATATATGTTTTTTAGTCCTTGAACTTGTCAAGGGTTCCAGAACCCGAAACCATAGTACGATTTCGCCCATATGCAGTCCCGTCATACTTTCAATACTAGTTAACCCTTGTACACAATTGGAACGTGTTATCTTAATTTTAAGTTACTAGTTTTATTAATTTCGATGATAAGCTTTTACATATTGGTGGGTCTAAGAGAGGTACTGAAACACCACTCCAATTGATCCAAAATTAGAGGGACACGCAGGAAATAGTAAAGAACACCCTGGGCCAAATTTGAAGCTTCTACATTTGTTTCAAGTTACTATTTTTATTAATTTCGAAAATATGCTTTAAGGTCCTCGGAACTGAGTGGCTGGTCCCCGACCCACTCGTCCAATTGGGCCCAAATTTCAAAGAGACTTACGCAATAGGAAGGGACACCCTGATACCAAATTTGGAGGTTATATCTTCATTGGTTTCGGAATTACGCTAGTTTGGCCTAAATTCGATCAAAAAGTTCTCAGTTTCGAACCCATTGTCCAATCCTCACCGTACGTAATCACCGCCGTAGTTTCATTACCAATAACCTACAGCACAAATTTCATGAAGATAGACTCATTAGTTGTTGAGTTATCGTGATTTTTAATATATGTTCGTTATCCCTGACACCGACTAAAAGGTCCAGAATCCGAACCCAAGGGCTGATTTCGCCCTTATACAGCCCGCGCTTTACGTATAGTACTAGTTAACCCCTGCACACAATTTGAACGGTCTATCTTAATTTTAAGTATCTATTTTTAGTAATTTCGATTATAAGCTTTTAAAACTTGGGTGGTCTGAGACGGGTACTGAACTACCTCTCCAATTGATCCCAAATTAAGGGAACACGCAAGAGATAGTAAAGAACAACCTTGTGGCAAATTGGAAGCTTCAACATTTTTTCAAGTTTTTATCTTTATTAATTTTAAAGATATGCTTTAAGGTTTTCGGAAATGTGTGCGTGGTCCCCGACACAGTACTCCAATGGGACCCAAATTTCCAAGACACTTAGGAAATAGGAAGGGACACTACCCTGATACCAAATTTGGAGGTTCTATCTTCATTGGTTTCGGAATTATGCTCGTTTGGCCTAAATTCGATCAAAAAGTTCTAGCTTCCGAACCCATGGTCCAATCCCGACCTTACGCAATCCCCGAAGTAGTTTCCTTACTAGTAACCTACAGCACAAATTTGATGAAGATAGCGTCTTTAGTTGTTGAGTAATCGTGATTTTTTATATATGTTCGTTAGCCCTTCGATCGATTAAAAGGTCCAGAATCCGAACCCATGGGCCGATTTCGCCCATATGCAATCCCCGCCGTACTTTCAGTCCTAGTAATCTACAGTTAAAATTTCATCAAGATAGCTCCATTATTTTTTGAGTTATCGTGCCTACGGACGGACGGACGGACATAGCTATATCGACTCAGGCGGTCACGCTGATCACAAATATATATACTTTTCCATATCTAGCTCGCTTCCTTTAGGTGGTTACAAACACCATACCAAATATAATATACCCCTTTACATATTCTATAGGTGTAGGGTATAAAAAATTTAGCCATGTCCGTCCGACCGTAGACACGATAACTCAAAAAATAATGGAGCTATCTTGATGAAATTTTAACTGTAGGTTACTAGGACTGAAAGTACGGCGGGGATTGCATATGGGCGAAATCGGCAGATGGGTTTGGATTCTGGACCTTTTAATCGATCGAAGTGCTAACGAACATATATAAAAAATCACGATAACTCAACAACTAATGACGCTATCATCATCAAATTTGTGCTGTAGGTTACTAGTAATGAAACTTCTGTGGGTATTGCGTAAGTTCGGGATTGGACCATGCGTTCGGAACCTAGAACTTTTTGATCGAATTTAGGCCAAACGAGCATAATACCGAAACTAATAAAGATAGAACCTCCAAATTTGGTATCAGAGTGTCCCTTCCTATTTCCTAAGTGTCTTTGAAGTTTGAGCCCCATTGGAGTTGGGGGT
The DNA here is from genome assembly GCA_963082915.1 of Dolichopus griseipennis. Taxonomy (NCBI): domain Eukaryota; kingdom Metazoa; phylum Arthropoda; class Insecta; order Diptera; family Dolichopodidae; genus Dolichopus; species Dolichopus griseipennis. Next base: position 209,272,798 of record OY720441.1, read on the forward strand.
CGGGGACCAGCCACACATTTCCGAAAACCTTAAAGCATATCTTTAAAATTAATAAAGATAGCAACTTGAAAAAATGTAGAAGCTTCAAATTTGGTGTTCTTTACTATGTCTTGCGTGCCCCCCTAATTTGGGATCAATTGGAGTGGTGGTTCAGTACCCCTCTTAGACCCCCCAAGTTTTAAAACTTATACTCGAAATTACTAAAAAGAGTAACTTAAAATTAAGATAGAACGTTCAAATTTTGTACAAGGGTTAACTAGTACTTAAATTACAGCGCGGACTGTATAAAACCGAATTCAGTCCAAGGGTTCGGATTCTGGATCTTTTAATCGGTTTCAGGGCTAACGAACATATGTGAAAAATCACGATAACTCAACAACTAATGACGCTATCTTCATGAAATTTGTGTTGTAGGTTATTGGTAATGAAACTACGGCGGCAATTGCGCACGGTGAGGTTTGGACAATGGGTTTGGAACTTAGAACTTTTTGATCGAATTTAGGCCAAACTAGCATAATTCCGAAACCAATGAAGACAGAACCTCCAAATTTGGTATCAGAGTGCCGCTTTCGATTTACTTAGTCTCCTTGAAGTTTGAACCCATTTGGAGTAGTGGGTGGGGACCAGCCAGTCAGTTCCGAGGACCTTAAAGCATATTTTCGAAATTAATAAAGATAATAACTTGAAACAAAAGTAGAAGCTTTAAATTTGGCACATGGGTGTTCTTTACTATTTCCTGCGTGTCCCTCTAATTTTGGATCAATTGGAGTGGTGTTTCAGTACCTCTCTTAGACCCACCAATATGTAAAAGCTTATCATCGAAATTAATAAAACTAGTAACTTAAAATTAAGATAACACGTTCCAATTGTGTACAAGAGTTAACTAGTATTGAAAGTATGACGGGGACTGCATATGTGCGAAATCGTACCATGGTTTCGAGTTCTGAAAATCTTGAAAAGCTCAAGGGCTAACAAACATATACCTTAAAACACCATAACTCAAAAAATAATGCCGCTATTTTGATGAAATTTAAACTCTAGGTTACTAGTAATGAAAGTACCATGGGAATTGGTCCTGGTCGAATTTAATTTCGAAGCCAAAGAATATATTTCCTATTTCCTATGTGTCCCCGAAATTTTGACTTAATTGTAGTGGTTCAGCTATGTTCAAAGGTACTTGCTGCATTTACGTAAAATTTGTTTTTATATTTAAATGAATTATATGAAAAGGTCTCTTATGGTGTTAAAACGACTTATGGATATGTCCTTAAATTTGAACCAAATAGGTGTAGGGTATTTCTAAGTCGGTTGCACCGACTGACTGTTTCTTTACTTGTTTTATGCTATAAATCTTAAGATTGAGATTTAAAAAAAGACTTCGGTCAACTTGACTATTATTCAGCTTATATAATATTGGCAGCTTCAATATAATATAATACTAAGTACTAAACTTATGAATTATAATATGTTAAATTTTGTTGTACATATTATGTATTCATAGAGCTTTTTAATTAGGATACAGAATACGAAAAACATAGTTCAAATCGTCCTGAAATGTTTAGAAAAAAATTACAGTTTCCTATTTGAAGTACAGCATTAACTCGAATTTTGTATATGTAGAATTATGTATAATCATTTAGAATTTAAATTTAATTTAACTCTACCAATTTATCCTCTCGTTAAAGCGACTTAAGCTATAGGAATAAAACTCAAAAAAAGGTACTTAACAAAGTTTTTATAATTGAGAAAAATTATAATTTTTTTTTAAGCAAATTTCAACCGCAAGAATTGTTGACAACATTGTCGAAATAATTTTTATTACGTATAGGAAAAAAAGAAATAATTTGTCGTGTAATATTAGTTTAATATAATTTACACAAAACGAATTTTATATGTTAACTTAAAAGCAAAAATAGCTCGAATTTCGAGCACAGGTCGATACCAGTTCTAATAATACTAATAACACTAATTTCGAAAATTTAATCAATTCACTAATAACCGACCCTCCTAATTATACTAAAAATTCAAATACAGTTAAATTAAACAGTATAAATTAATTTCACTGCTGACATAAAATCTAAAGTAAATAGCATTAATAGCCTTCTTGACCTTCCAATAACAATTCCTACTTCTTATGATAAAAATAATTAATTGAACTCTAGTAATAATAATAATTGAAATAATTCTTTACAGAAAACTAATCTTACAACTCCTAATATTGAAAAACTAATTAAATTTAAATTAAGTAATTCTTCACTATCAAATGATCCAAAGTCCTCCTTAAATAAGCATGTTAGTGATTCTTTTCTAAAAACTAAAATATCTAAATTTAAAAAAACTCTTTCGTCCACTTTGACAAAGTACCAAAACTTTGTTCAAGGGGAAACATTAATTCCTCATGCAAAATCATCATTACCAAAAAAATCTCAAGTGCTGAAAGCTTAAAATTCTTCAAGTTTATCTAATTCAATAAGAACATTACCACCGGCGTTAGACCCTATTTTGAGACCCGTTGTTAAGGTTACATTCAAATCTTTAGAAGATAATAATAATACCAGGTATGTTTTAGCCAGACTCAGGAATAGTAGAATTTTTGAAAATGTTAGACTTTATCTAGCCTATCTTCATAATAAGTCTAATGATGTATGTATTGAATTCTCTCTTCAACCTTCAACAGGTTATCACTGTTACAAAAAAAATTTTACCACAAAATATTTATTTTCATTTCTTTTTTCTTTATAATTTCTTGTGTATTTAAATAATAAAAACAAATAAGATTAAGTTTTTTTTATTTTTTTTTATTTTACTTAAAATTTAAAATTAAATTTAACTTACGTTTACATAAAGAAGAAAAAAAAAATTAAAAACACGTGTTGTGAATTGGATACTCCAATTGGTCCCAAATTTCAAGGACACTAAGGAAAAAGAAAGTGACACCCTGATACCAAATTTGGAGGTTCTATCTTCATTGGTTTCAGAATTATGCTCGTTTGGCCTAAATTCGATCAAAAAGTTCTATGTTTCGAACCATTGTACATCACCCACCGTACGCAATCACCGCCGTAGTATCATTACCAGTACCCTACAACACAAATTTTATGAGGACAACGTCATTAGTTGTTGAGTTATCGTTATTTTTTATATAAATTCGTTAGCCCTTAGACCGATTAAAAGGTCCAAAATCCGAACCCTTGGGCTGGTTTCGCCCATATGCAGTCCGTGCTGTACTTTAAATATCAGTTAACCCTTGCACATAAGTTGAAAGTTATATATTAATTTTAAGTTACTATTTTTAGTAATTTCATTTATAAGCTTTTAAACCCAAATTAGGGGGACACACAAGAGGTAGAAAAGAAAACCCTTGTGCCAAATTTGAGCTTCTACATTTTTTCAAGCTACTATCTTTATCAATTTTAAAAATATGCTTCAAGCTCTTCAGAAATGTGTGGCTGAAAAGAAAGAGACACCCTGATACCAAATTTGGTACAAGGGTTTTATCTTTATTGGTTTCGAAATTACGCTCGTTTGGCGTAAATTCGATCAAATAGTTCTAAGTTCGGAACCCATTGTACATTACCCACCGTACGAAATCACCGCCATAGTTTCATTACCAGTACCCTACAACACAAATTTTATGAAGACAACGTCATTAGTTGTTGAGTTATCGTGATTTTTTATATATGTTCGTTAGTCCTTAGACCAATTAAAAGGTCCAGAATCCGAACCCATATGCAATCCCCGCCGTACTTTCAGTCCTAGTAACGGACGGACGGACGAACGGACATGGTTATATCGACTCAGAAGGTCACGCTGATCACAAATATATATACTTTTCCATATCTAGCTCCTTACCTAAAAGAAATTGATGATAATTCTAATCCTGAAATTGATGGTATCCCTAACTTATTTTTAAAAAACTGCTCTGCCTGTTTGTCCACTATATTTAATTGCCTATTTGTCCACTATTACTGGGGTTTTCCCATCTATTTGGAAAAGTACTCTTATTAGATCTATTCATAAGAAAGACCATAAAAATGACATTACTAATTATTGGCCGATAGCAAAATTATCCTCGATTCCAAAACTTTTTGAATTAATCGTTTTTGATTCTATTTATGATCACTGCGTCATCTTTTTATCGCCGTATCAACGTGGTTTTGTGAAAAATAAGTCAAATGTTACTAATCTTTTTGAGGCAACATCAAATTTTCTTAAAAAAATGGAGGATGGCTTTCAAACTGATGTAGTTTACACCGACTTTAGTAAAGCATTTGATCTTCTTCCTCACAATATTATCATCTTTAAATTAAGAAAATTAGGTTTTCCCTCATACTTTATAAATTAGATTTCCTCATATCTTTCAGATAGTAACTTTTCAATTCTATTTAGATCTATACTTTTGACCCCATTCTTGGAACTCACTGGGGCTCGTCAGGTAAGTCATCTTGGCCCTTTATTGTTTATTATTTCGATAAACGACGTTACTTTTTTAATTTACAACAGTCACATTAAAATATATGCCGATGATATGAAAATTTTCAAAAAATAGTTTAAATAGCTGATTCGTTAGCTGTACCAGATGATTTAAATCGTTTACACGTCGTTTGAACCAAAACCAAACTATTCTATCTGTTGCTTTAATTAAAGATTTGGGAGTATTTTTTGATAGTAAACTATCATTTCAACCTCATTAGTTGAAATTTTGGGAGTATCTTTGGTTTATTATTTTATTTTTGTTAATTTTTCTAATTAAATATATACTTTACAAACTATTCTATCTGTTGCTTTAATTAAAGATTTGGGAGTATTTTTTGATAGTAAACTATCATTTCAACCTCATTAGTTGAAATTTTGGGAGTATCTTTGGTTTATTATTTTATATTTGTTAATTTTTCTAATTAAATTTATACTTAAACCTTTAATTATTATTATAATGAAAAATGTTGATGAAATTGTTACTTTTTCAAATATTTTTTAAATGATTTTTCATTATACCCTACTCCTATAGAATAGGTAAAAGGGTATATTAACTTTGGTATGGTGTTTGTAACCACCTAAAGGAAGCGAGCCAGATATGGAAAAGTATATATATTTGTGATCAGCGTGACCTCCTGAGTCGATATAGCCATGTCCGTCCGTCCGTCCGTCCGTAGGCACGATAACTCAAAAAAAAATGGAGCTATTTTGATGAAATTTTAGCTGTAGGTTACTAGGACTGAAAGTACGCCGGGGATTGCATATGGGCGAAATCGGCCCATTGGTTCGGATTCCGAACCTTTTAATCGATCGAAGGGCTAACGATCATATATAAAAAATCACAATAATTCAACAACTCATGAAGCTTTCTTCATCAAATTTGTGCTGTAGGTTACTAGTAATGAAACTACTTCGGGGATTGCGTAAGTTCGGGATTAGACTATGGGTTCGGAACCTAGAACTTTTTGATCGAATTTAGGCCAAACGAGCATAATTCCGAAACCAAAGAAGATAGAACCTCCAAATTTTGTATCAGGGTGTCCCTTCCGATTTCCTTAATGTCTTTTAAAATTCGGGCCTCATTGGAGTAGTGGGTAGGGGACCAGCCATACATTTCCGAAGACCTTAAAGCATATCTTTAAAATTAATAAAGATAACAACTTAAAAAAATGTAGAATCTTCAAATTTGGCACAAGGGTGTTCTTAACTATCCCTTGCGTGTCCCCCCAATTTGGGATCAATTGGAATGGTGGTTCAGTATCCCTCTTAGACCTCTTAAGTTTTAAAAGCTTATAATCGAAATTATTAAAAGTAGTGACTTAAAACAAAGATAGAACGTTCAAATTGTGTACAAGGGTTAACTAGTCTGGACTGCGTAAGGGCGAAATCAGCCCAAGGGTTCGGATTCTGGACCATTTAATCGGTTTCAGGGCTAACGAACATATATAAATAATCACAATAACTCAACAACTAATGACGCTATCTTCATGAAATTTGTGCTGTAGGTTATTGTTAATGAAACTACGGCGGCGATTGCGTACGGTGAGGATTGGATAATGGGTTCGGAACTTAGAACTTTTTGATCGAATTTAGGCCAAACTAGCATAATTCCGAAACCAATGAAGATAGAACCTCCAAATTTAAATTCAAGGTGTCGCTTTCGATTTCCTTAGTGTGCTCGAAATTTGAGCCCAATTGGAGTAGTGGGTGTGGACCAGCCACTCAGTTCTTAGGCCCTTAAAGCATATTTTCGAAATTAATAAAGATAGTAACTTGAAACAAATGTAGAAGCTTCCAATTTGCCACATAGGGTGTTCTTTACTATTTCTTGCGTGCCCCCCTAATTTGGGATCAATTGGAGTGGTGGTTCAGAACCTCTCTTAGATCCCCCAATGTGTAAAAGCTTATCATCGAAATTAATAAAACTAGTAACTTAAAATTAAGATAGAGCGTTCCAATTGTGTACAAGGGTTAACTAGTATTGAAAGTATGACGGGACTGCATATGGGCGAAATCGTACCATAATTTCGGGTCCTGGAACCCTTGAAAAGTTCAAGGACTAACAAACATATATCTTACAAACACCATAACTCAAAAAATAATGCCGGTATTTTGATGAAATTTAACAGTAGGTTACTAGTAATGAAAGTACCATGGGAATTGGTTGTGGTCGAGTTTAATTTCGAAGCCAAAGAATATATTTCCTATGTCCTATGTGTCTCCGAAATCTAGACTTAATTGTAGTGGTTCAGCTATGTTCAAAGGTACTTTCTGCATTTATGTAAAATTTATTTTTATATTTAAATGAATTATATGAAAAGGTGTAAATTTTTAATTGTATTTTAGAAATATATTTATTGCATATTTTGCGTTTATAAGCTTTTCTATTAGGTATATAAACTAACCATTTAAAATAATTGCAATTTTTAAAAATTTGGATTATTAAATATATTATGCTTTGATTATCTTTTTATCACAAAATTTAATAATTAGAATTTTTTCATTTTGTAATTGAATTGGAATAAATATATTTTCATTTATTTCAAGTTTGTTTGTTTTTTAATATTTTTAAATAGATAAATTAGTAAGAATTTGTAGTATTTTTTAATAGATAGGGTAATTAGAAAATGTTTTTAGTATTATACAGTTAATTTGGTTAGCTATGTCTTACGATCAAATTAATAACAGCTTCTATGGTGTTAAAATGACTTATGGATATGTCCTTAAATTTGAACCAAATAGGTGTAGGGTATTTCTAAGTCGGTTGCACCGACTGACTGTTTCTTTACTTTTTTAAATAATAAATACATAATATAAAGCTCTTTTATAAAAACCTTACTGACCACTTCAAGAACAAAAATTCGAATAACATACTTAAATGCATTCATTCTTAAAAAAAAATATAAAATGAGGTCCCGTTAAGTACTTTCAATGAATAAACAAGTTACATCTTGTTCATTATTGTTGTTTTCAAATCTATGTATTTCTATTTGTATAGTTTCATGATCCGATATTTTATATTTATTATTTATATTTACTTCTAGTTCAGTTACATGATCCGTTAAAACGTAATCTATTAGAGTTCGTGATGTTTTCGTGATTCTGGTAGGTTCTTTAATTTTTTGTATCAACCCATAATTACATAAAAAACGATTTATCCGATCTCCCTCCTTTCATCTGCAAAATTAATATTGAAGTCCCCAGTAAATATGAGATTCATTTCATTATCAATATGCCTCTCACACCACTCTTCTAATATATCAATAAATCTATTTGTAGAACATCTATGTGATCTATATAAGCATATAAGATTATAATTTTCCTCTTTTATCTTAATTTTAATAGATAAGATCCATACATTTTCTAAATAAAAAGAATCAACTAAATCACTTTGATATTTCTTGTTAATATAAATTGTTACTCCACCAGTGTGTCTGGAATATGAATTACAATTATACGTTTTATAATTATTGATCAATAATTCCGAACTATCAATTTTATCAGTAATATGTGTTTCACTTAAACATATAAAACAAAAATTTTCTTCGTATACTAAATTTTCCATTTCACTGAAGTTAGTTGTTAACCCTTGAATATTTAAATATATACCAACTATATCGTTACCATCATTTTCTTCATCTATAAAAAAATTATTTATAAAAAAATCCTTTTTCTATTTATTTCAATTTTTCTCATATATACTTCACATTTTCTATCTACACAACTATGTTTTTCATCTAGTTCAAGTTTATATTTTTCATTTGCCCTAACACAATTTATGCATCTTTCTTCCTTCGCTTTACATTCTTTAGCCAGGTGTTCCCCTCCGCATTTTAAACATTTATTTTTTTCTTCACGGCATTTCTCCTTCTTGTGTCCATATCCCAAACATTTATAACATCTCATTACATCCAAATTTTCAAAAACTCTGCACACATCCCATCCAATTATAATTTTTCCCTTCTTTATTATTTCGTTAAAATCTTCCACACACATTTCTACTATTGCATTAAATTGATTAACTTTCTTTTTTGTTTCATACACTTTAACACACTTTAATTCTTCTATTTTTATCCAAATATTCTGTTTTTTTAATTTTATTCCAATAGTATTCTCATCATAGCTTTCAGACATGCCGCTAATTAATATTGTGGGTTTAATTTCTTTAGGTATAATCGCTTTGTATTGATCTCCCAGCTTTTCTTCTACATTTTCTTTAATTTTTCCAACTGAATCAGAATCTTTACAATAAATAGCAATAGTTCCATCACTTTTTTCAGCCACCTTGTTTATTGCTAAATTTTCTGGACAAATATTTTCTTTTACTGCTGCTTTAGTTAAATCACTAGATTGCGATTTTTTTGGTTTTATTACCACTAATGGGTCCTGTTTAATCATATCAGTATACGTTTTTTTATTATTTATTGCTTTAATCTTCTTATTTGGTTTGTTTTGTAACGACGTTATTTCTATATTGTTTATAATTTTATCTTGAACCAAAATATTCAGATTACTAATAATTTCTTTCAATGATTTTTCCTTCTCTTCTAGTTTTTCATTAATTTCATCCACTTTTTCAAATTTACTTTCAATACCATCAAAACCTGTTTTAATCAGTTCTATTTTACCTTCACATTCCGCACATATAAACAATATATTACTATTGTTGTTGTTGTTCAAGTACTCTTCTATTTTTATACCCTACACCTATAGAATAGGTAAAGGGGTATATTAACTTTGGTATGGTGTTTGTAGCCACCTAAAGGAAGCGAGCTAGATATGGAAAAGTATATATATTTGTGATCAGCGTGACCGCCTGACTCGATATAGCCATGTCCGTCCGTCCGTCCGTCCGTAGGCACGATAACTCAAATAATAATGGAGCTATCTTGATGAAATTTTAACTGTAGGTTACTAGGACTGAAAGTACGGCGGGGATTGCATATGGGCGAAATCGGCCCATGGGTTCGGATTCTGGACCTTTTAATCGGTTTCAGGGCTAACGAACAAATATAAAAAATCATGATAACTCAACAACTAATGACGCTATCTTCATGAAATTTGTGCTGTAGGTTACTAGTAATGAAACTACTTCGGGAATTGCGTAAGGTCGGGATTGGACCATGGGTTCGGAACCTAGAACTTTTTGATCGAATTTATGCCAAACGAGCATAATTCCGAAACCAATGAAGATAGAACCTCCAAATTTAGTATCAGGGTGTCCCTTCCTATTTCCTAAGTGTCTTGTGAATTTGGGTCCCATTGGAGTAGTGGATCGGGGACCAGCCACTCAGTTCTTAGGCCCTTAAAGCATATTTTCGAAATTAATAAAGATAGTAACTTGAAACAAATGTAGAAGCTTCCAATTTGCCACAAGGGTGTTCTTTACTATCTCTTGCGTGTTCCCCTAATTTGGGATCAATTGAAGTGGTGGTTCAAAACCTCTCTTAGACCCCCCAATGTGTAAAAGCTTATCATCGAAATTAATAAAACTAGTAACTTAAAATTAAGATAGAACGTTCCAATTGTGTACAAGGGTTAACTAGTATTGAAAGTATGACGGGACTGCATATGGGCGAAATCGTACCATAATTTCGGGTCCTGGAACCCTTGAAAAGTTCAAGGACTAACAAACATATATCTTACAAACACCATAACTCAAAAAATAATGCCGGTATTTTGATGAAATTTAACAGTAGGTTACTAGTAATGAAAGTACCATGGGAATTGGTTGTGGTCGAGTTTAATTTCGAAGCCAAAGAATATATTTCCTATGTCCTATGTGTCTCCGAAATCTAGACTTAATTGTAGTGGTTCAGCTATGTTCAAAGGTACTTGCTGCATTTATGTAAAATTTATTTTTATATTTAAATGAATTATATGAAAAGGTGTAAATTTTTAATTGTATTTTAGAAATACATTTATTGCATATTTTGCGTTTATAAGCTTTTCTATTAGGTATATAAATTAACCATTTAAAATAATTGCAATTTTTAAAAATTTGGATTATTAAATATATTATGCTTTGATTATCTTTTTATCACAAAATTTAATAATTAGAATTTTTTCATTTTGTAATTGAATTGGAATAAATATATTTTCATTTATTTCAAGTTTGTTTGTTTTTTAATATTTTTAAATAGATAAATTAGTAAGAATTTGTAGTATTTTTTAATAGATAGGGTAATTAGAAAATGTTTTTAGCATTATAAAGTTAATTTGGTTAGCTATGTCTTACGATCAAATTAATAACAGCTTCTATGGTGTTAAAATGACTTATGGATATGTCCTTAAATTTGAACCAAATAGGTGTAGGGTATTTCTAAGTCGGTTGCACCGACTGACTGTTTCTTTACTTGTTAAATAAATAAATTAGTAAGAATTTGTAATATTTTTTAATAGATAGTGTAATTAGAATATGGTTTTAGTATTATAAAGTTAATTTGGTTAGCTATGTCTTACAATCATATTAATTACGGCTTTTATGGCGTTAAAATGACTTATGGATACATCATTAAATTTGAACCAAATAGGTGTAGGGTATTTCTAAGTCGGTTGCACCAACTGACTGTTTCTTTACTTGTTATACCCTACACCTATAGAATAGGTAAAGGGGTATATTAACTTTGGTATGGTGTTTGTAACCACTTAAAGGAAGCGAGCTAGATATGGAAAAGTATATATATTTGTGATCAGCGTGACCGCCTTAGTCGATATAGCCATGTCCGTCTGTCCGTCAGTCCGTCCGTAGGCACGATAACTCAAAAAATAATGGAGCTATCTTGATGAAATTTTAACTGTAGGTTACTAGGACTGAAAGTACGGAGGGGATTGCATATGGGCGAAATCGGCCCATGGATTCGGATTCTGGACCTTTTAATCGGTTTCAGGGCTAACGAACAAATATAAAAAATCACGATAACTCAACAACTAATGACGCTATCTTCATCAAATTTGTGCTGCAGGTTACTAGTAATGAAACTACTTCGGGAATTGCGTAAGGTCGGGATTGGACCATGGGTTCGGAACCTAGATTTTTTTGATCGAATTTAGGCCAAACGAGCATAATTCCGAAACCAATGAAGATAGAACCTCCAAATTTAGTATCAGGGTGTCCCTTCCTATTTCCTAAGTGTCTTGTGAATTTGGGTCCCATTGGAGTAGTGGGTCGGGGACCAGCCACACATTTCCGAAGACCTTAAAGCATATCTTTAAAATTAATAAAGATAACAACTTGAAAAAATGTAAAAGCTTCCAATTTGCCACAAGGGTGTTCTTTACTATCTCTTGCGTGTTCCCCTAATTTGGGATCAATTGGAGTGGTGGTTCTGTACCCCTCTCAGACCTCCCAAGTTTTAAAGGCTTGTAATCGATATTACTAAAAATAGTTACTTAAAATTAGGATAGACCGTTCAAATTGTGTACAAGGGTTAACTAGTACTATAAGTACAGCGCGGACTATATAAGGGCGAAATCAGCCCAACGGTTCGGATTCCGGACCTTTTAATCGATGTCAGGGCTAAGGAACATATATAAAAAATCACGATAACACAACAACTAATGAGGCTATCTTCATGAAACTTGTGCTGTAGGTTATTGGCAGCGAAACTACGGCGGTGATGACGTACGGTGAGGATTGGACAATGGGTTCGGAACTTAGAACTTTTTGATCGAATTTAGGCCAAACGAGCATAATTCCGAAACCAATGAAGATAGAACCTCCAAATTTGGTATCAGGGTGTCCCTTCCTATTTCGTAAGTGTCTTTGAAATTTGGGCCCCATTGGAGTAGTGGATCGGGGACCAGCCACTCAGTTCTTAGGCCCTTAAAGCATATTTTCGAAATTAATAAAGATAGTAACTTGAAACAAATGTAGAAGCTTCCAATTTGCCACAAGGGTGTTCTTTACTATTTCTTGCGTGCCCCCCTAATTTGGGATCAATTGGAGTGGTGGTTCAGAATCTCTCTTAGACCCCCCAATGTGTAAAACCTTATCATCGAAATTAATAAAACTAGTAACTTAAAATTAAGATAGAGCGTTCCAATTGTGTACAAGGGTTAACTAGTATTGAAAGTATTAGGGGACAGCATATGGGCGAAATCGTACCATGGTTTCGGGTCCTGGAACCCTTGAAAAGTTCAAGGACTAACAAACTTATATCTTACAAACACCAGAACTCAAAAAATAATGCCGGTATTTTGATGAAATTTAACTGTAGGTTACTAGTAATGAATGTACCATGGGATTTGGTTGTGGTCGAGTTTAATTTCGAAGCCAAAGAATATATTTCCTATGTCCTATGTGTCTCCGAAATCTAGACTTAATTGTAGTGGTTCAGCTATGTTCAAAGGTACTTGCTGCATTTATGTAAAATTTATTTTTATATTTAAATGAATTATATGAAAAGGTGTAAATTTGTAATTGTATTTTAGAAATACATTTATTGCATATTTTGCGTTTATAAGCTTTTCTGTTAGGTATATAAACTAACCATTTGAAATAATTGCAATTTTGAAAATTGTGTATTGTTAAATATATTATGCTTTGATTAGCTTTTTACCACAAAATTTAATAACTAGAATTTTTTCAATTGAATTGGAATAAATATAATTTCATTTATAACAAGTTTTTTTGTTTTTTAGAATTTTTAAATAAATAAATTAGTAAGAATTTGTAATATTTTTTAATAGATAGTGTAATTAGAATATGGTTTTAGTATTATAAAGTTAATTTGGTTAGCTATGTCTTACAATCATATTAATTACAGCTTTTATGGCGTTAAAATGACTTATGGATATGTCATTAAATTTGAACCAAATAGGTGTAGGGTATTTCTTTACTTGTTTTTTTTTTTTTTTGTATGCTTGTTTAATATAAATTTTGCATTAGTTAGTATTGTAATATTTAATTTTTTGTTTTATTTCACTCTGTTAGTTTTAAGTAATAATTGTAACGTGTTTGAGTGTAGCATGAGTCATATAAAATAAAATAAAAGTGAAAAGAAAATAAAAATACTAAAGAACACCATTGTGCCAAATTTGGGGCTTCTACATTTGTTTTAAGATATTGTTTTTATTAATTTCGAAAACATGCTTTAACTTCATCAGAACTGTATATAAGGACCAACTTTTCCAATTAGTCCTAAATTTCAAGAACACTAAGGAAATAGAAAGGGACACCCTGAAAAAATTCTCGCTTTATTTTTATAGCTGGTAACCTACAGCAAAAATTTCATGAAGATAGAGTCAAAAGTTGTTGAGTTATCCTGATTTATTTTAAATGTTCGTTAGCCCTTAAACGGATTAAAAGGTCCAGAATCCGAGCCTATATGCCGATTTCACCCATATGCAATCCCCGCCGTACTTTAATTCTTAGTAACCTACAGTTAAAATTTCATTAAGATAGCTCCATTAGTTTTTTAGTTATCATGCCTACGGACGGACGGACGGACGGACATAGCTATGTCGACTTAGGAGGTTACTTTGATCACCAATATATATACTTTTCCATATCTAGCTCGCTTCTTTTTGGTGGTGGTACAAACACAAAGTTAATATACCCTTTTCCTATTTTATAGGTGTAGGGTAACAAGTGCGAAATATAATGTTAGAGCGACTTCTGCTATTTTTTGAGGATTTGAGTTTTGAATAATAAAACAGTCTTAAAAAACTTTATAAACAGTCATATACAGTTCTTTAAAAATTTATAAAGTTTATAAAACCAGCTATCTTTTGCCCATTTCAGATTGAAAATACATCTAACAGAACTCTTGTTATAACAATTTAAAAATAGGGCTTTCTTTAATTTTGGAGGGCTGTAGCTACGTAATGGGTGGGGCTCCAGGAAAAACCTATTCTACGAAATTTTTTTTTTGCAATAGTTACTCGTTTTCATTATGCAAAACTCAATTTTTGATCATAAAATTTTCGGTAAAATTCCATATTTTGGTGTAGTTCACCAAACTACGGCGACCATTGCGTAAGGTGAGGATTGGACAAAGGGTTCGGAACTTAAAACATTTTGATCGAATTTAGGCCAAACTAGCATAGTTCCGAAACCAATGAAGATAGAACCTCCAAATTTGGTTTCAGGGTGTCGCTTTCGATTTCCTTAATGTCCTCGAAATTTTAGCCCAATTGGAGTAGTGGGTGTGGACCAGCCACCCATATTCCAAGGACCTTAAAGCATATTTTCGAAATTAATAAAGATAGTAATTTAAAATTAAGATAGAACATTCCAATCATGTACAAAGGTTAACTAGTATTGAAAGTATGACGGGGACTGCATATGGGCGAAATCGTACCATGGTTTTGGGTTCTGGAACCCTTGAAAAGTTCAAGGGCTAACAAACATATTTCTTAAAAACACCATAACTCAAAAAATAATGCCGATATTTTGATGAAATTTAAACTCTAGGTTACTAGTAATGAAAGTACCATGGGAATTGGTTGTGGTCGAGTTTAATTTCAAAGCCAAAGAATATATTTCCTATTTCCTATGTGCTCCCGAAATTTAGACTTAATTGGAGTGGTTCAGCTATGTTCAAAGGTACTTGCTGTATTTATGTAAAATTTATTTTTATATTTAAATGAATTATATGAAAAGGTGTAAATTTGTAATTGCATTTTAGAAATACATTTATTGTAGGGTATTTCTAAGTCGGTTGCACCGACTGACTGTTTCTTAACTTGTTTTTGTTTTTTTTGGTATGCTTGTTTACTATAAATTTTGCATTAATTAGTATTGTAATATTTAATTTTTTGTTTTATTTCACTCTGTTAGTTTTAAGTAATAATTGTAACGTGTTTGATTGTAGCATGAGTCATATAAAATAAAATAAAAGTGAAAAGAAAATAAAAATACTAAAGAACACCATTGTGCCAAATTTGAGGCTTCTACATTTGTTTTAAGATATTGTTTTTATTAATTTCGAAAACATGCTTTAACTTCATCAGAACTGTATATAAGGACCAACTTTTCCAATTAGTCCTAAATTTTAAGAACACTAAGGAAATAGAAAGGGACACCCTGAAAAAAAATTCTCGCTTTATTTTTATAACTGGTAACCTACAGCAAAAATTTCATGAAGATAGAGTCAATAGTTGTTGAGTTATCCTGATTTATTTTAAATGTTCGTTAGCCCTTAAACGGATTAAAAGGTCCAGAATCCGAGCCTATATGCCGATTTCACCCATATGCAATCCCCGCCGTTCTTTAATTCTTAGTAACCTACAGTTAAAATTTCATTAAGATAGCTCCATTAGTTTTTTAGTTATCATGCCTACGGACGGACGGACATGGCTATGTCAACTTAGGAGGTTACTTTGATCACCAATATATATACTTTTCCATATCTAGCTCGCTTCTTTTTGGTGGTTACAAACACAAAGTTAATATACCCTTTTCCTATTTTATAGGTGTAGAGTAACAAGTGCGAAATATAATGTTAGAGCGACTTCTGCTATTTTCTGAGGATTTGAGTTTTGAATAATAAAACAGTCTTAAAAAACTTTATAAACAGTCATATACAGTTCTTTAAAAATTTATAAAGTTTATAAAACCAGCTATCTTTTGCCCATTTCAGATTGAAAATACATCTAACAGAACTCTTGTTATAACAATTTAAAAATAGGGCTTTCTTTAATTTTGGGCGGCTGTAGCTACGTAACGAGTGGGGCTCCAGAAAAAACCTTTTCTACGAATTTATTTTTTTTTGCAATAGCTACTCGTTTTCATTATGCAAAACTCAATTTTTGATCATAAAATTCTCGGTAAAATTCCAAATTTTGGTGTAGTTCACAGTTGATTTGCTAGATCCTAAAAAAAATGGATGGGTGGGGACAGGTTGGGGAGGGACAGATCAGAATTATCATAAGTTTGCTTAGCAAAAATATGTGGGCCGTCCCAATTGAACGGCTTTGGTGACTTGAAAAGTAAAACTTTTATGTTTTCATAAAACAGTAACTTATTCGCCATAAGCGAGACACTTTGTATGCAAGCTGACTTTTTAGCACATTTTGAAAAAATTTTGTAAAAATTTGCCTATATAGCTTCACTCTGTCCGTCCTTCTGTCCGTTCGTCTGTCCGTATGTTTACATCGTTTGAAATAGAGTAGAGAAATCTTAACCATGGGTAGTTTTTGCAAAAAAAAAATAATTTCGCAAAAGAATTTTTTTCTGTAGCCGGGGCTACAGTCCCCCTAAGTTGGAAAAAGACCTATATTTAAATTGCTATAACAAGAGTTCTGTTAGATATATTTTCAATCTGAAAACGCAAACGATAGCTGGTTTCATAAACTTTATAAATATTTAAAAGGCAAATGTTTAGGGTTGCCATACGGTTCTAAAATTTAACATTACGCGAAACTCTATTTTTGAAAAATTTTTGGCCCCACATATCTTCTAAGCGGTTCAGGCTAGGGTCTTGAAATTTTGGGAGAAGTTAGATACTCAAAAATTAGTAGGAGTCAATTCACAAAATTTTTTTTGTCAAGCCCCCTATTTAGCAGCAATAAGGGCTCGAAAATTGAAATTTTGCTATTTTTAAATACCTGTAACTTGAATACCTGTCCAAATTTTTTTTTAGTAATATACAAAATTTAAAGCCCTATGACTGTATTTCAACATGTGTCAAAGGTTTTTCTTAATTTTGAAGGGTGTCGAGTCTACAGCCCCTGCAACTTCTAAAAAAGGCCGATATTTAAATTGATATAACAAGAGTTCTGTTAGGTTTATTTTCAATCCAAAAACGACGAAAGAGAGCTGCTTTTATAGATCTTACTAAAATATTTCGCATAAATGTTTAGGGTTGTCATACGGTACTAAAATTTACAATTGTGCAAAACTGAATTTTTGCAAAATTTTTGGCCCCACATATCTTCTAAACCGTTCAAGCTAGCGTCTTGATATTTTGGGAGAAGTTAGATCATCACAAAGTAGCAGCCGGTTAACAAATTTTTTTTGTCAAGCCCCATGTTTGCGAGCTATAAGGGCTCGAAAATTTAAATTTTGGTATTTTTAAACACCTGCAACTTGAATACTTGTTTAAATATTTTTTCTTTAATATACAAAATTTCAAGGTCCAACATATGTCAAAAGATTTTCTTAAATTTAAAACCGGTTCTTTAAATTGAAGAAAGTGTTTCTCAGTTTTAACCGTTTTTGCTTAAATAGTAAAATTCTAAGTAAAATTCCAAATTTTGGTGGAATTCATAATTTAATTCCTAGAATCTAAAAAAGTTTGGGGGAAAGGGAGAAGTGAAAGGGAAAGGGAGTCACCAACGTATATATTCCCTAAATTAAACGTTAATATTGATGCTGCAACATTATATTCCGATAAAATACTTAGTAATTAAATCTCTACACACAAGGCATAACATCTTAAGTCGACTTAAGTAAAAAATGAGAAAAAATAGGTATTCAAATTTTAAATAGAATATCTTACTTTTCCTCTGGGTCCCATGGTTAAATTTTTTCTCTAACGGCTTTTATAAGCAATGATGCTTCATCTTATGTCCATCTTTTTAATGTTTTGCATTTGTCATATAATCTTAAGTAAACCTAAGATATTATTCAACACAAATTTATATTATATTCTGTTAAATATTTGAAAGGGCAAAGTATCCTAAGAAAACATAAGATGTTTTGCCTTGTGCTAACTCATTCAGACCTTTGCCTTATGTCCACTTAAGATAAAGAAATGAAACTAATCAAAGAAATTTCAAAAAAGGCATAATATCTTATGTAGACTTAAGTTATTTTGAATTGATACGATCAAAAAATAATTCATAATTAACTACACATAAGAGCATTTCGCTAGTGCATGTATAAAAATTCTAGCTGTAATTTCCGTTACATAAGATGATTTTTTTTTATTCGGTAATCATTCGATCATTATTTTTATTTTAAAACTTAAATCATTCGGTGTATGCATTTTGTAGTGTAATGTAAAAATGAAACGAAATATAGGTATGTATGTATAAAAATTATAAATTATTAATAATTTTATTATGTATTATGAAATTATTATTATGTTTTTATTGATATCAAAATAATTTATTAATATTTTATTGAATGTAGTTATGTGGTATTAAAATATGTACATACAATTTACTAATTTGAATTTGGAAAAAGTAAATGAAAATTATTGATATTTGTTAATGTTTGCATAAAAACAAATAATAAATTTATTATTATTTTTGAACTTACAAAAATGATTTGTTTTATTTACAAAAAGAAAAGTAAGAGAAACTATTTGAAATAGGTAGATATGGAAAAATTTAGTTAATTCACTTATAATAATAATATTATTTCTTATTATTTTATTAGAATTATTATGAGTACATTAATTTTGATATACATATTTTATAATAATTTCTACAATGCTGTCTGTTATTTAATTACTTTGGTTTTTTACTTTTTAAAATAGTTTTAATAAATTATAATACTTTTATAGATATCTTGAAATTGAATACGCGGGCTGCTAAAATAGTAGCATTAGTCAAAAATAACAAAATTTTAGATGATACAAAAGTTTCTGAAAATTTCAACAATAATGAACGGATTTTAGAAAATAATATTCTAATTAATAAGCCACAGCCAAAATACCAATTTTTAATTGAAGAGGATTTTGACGATATTTATAAGGATCCTGATTACCAAAATTCATCATCTTCAGAGATTATTACTAACCCTGCATCAATAAATCTGCAATCAATTTCAAAAACTAATTGTAAAAATATAGTATTATACAGCGACTCTTGTGCACGCGAAAACAAAAATGCAGTTGTTTCAATAATGTTCTCACTGTACCTCCAAGAGAATCATAATATCGAATTTATAGACCATAAGTTTCTTGTGCCCGGTCATTCGTACATGGAGTGCGACGTAGATCACTCAATTATTGAGAGAAAAAAGAAGAAACCTCGCCTAACTATACATCATCCGCGTGACTGGATACAATTTATTAAAACTCTTGGTTCAAAAAAGGTTTTCCAAGTTGAGGAAATGACGCAGGAAAGGTTTTTTAATTTTTCTTCATTATTAAAAGAAAAATTTATGTGGCGCAAAGTGGACGAAAATGGAAATAAATTTAATTGGAATTCGGTTAAGTGGTTGAGATATAGTAAAACTTATGGCGAAATATAACTATATAAAAATTCACTAAATGAAAACGCGACTTTTGAAGTACTTAATATTAAAAAGCAATACTCCGAATGAAACAATAGCTAGTTTAAAGAAGTGCTATGATACGTTATTACCTATATCGAAACAGAAGAAAAATGATCTCATATATTTAAATAATTTGATTGATCCTCTTTATCGTGATTTTTACAAAAATTTATCAGTTGAAGGAATTCCTGATATACGTGCCGATCTTGTGGATTCATCCGATGAAGAATAATAAAATGTATTGTTTTATTTTTATTACTGTTAATTTATATTAATAGTTAATTTCCAATCTGAATATGGAGTTTTTAAGTTTACATTTTCGCTGAAGTATTAATTTATTTTATGTTACGTTTTGTTTAATTTATGTTATGTTTTGTAATTAAATTTAAGTTATTAATGGTAAAATATAAAAATTGAATTTTAAAAGTACAAAATCTTTCAAAATATACAATAATACCTTATTTAGAGTTTTATGCAATTTTACACTTTAAAAACAAACTTATGTCGACGTAAGATGCTTTAGTGAAAGAAATATTTATACAAAAAATTTTATTAAAGTATCTTATGTCGACATATGACACCTACAAATTATAATTTCATAATAAGTCACAATATCTTATGTTACATTTTGCAAATTAGTGGCTAAACTATTTGAGATATTTTCTTTTAATTTATGTTATTTAATGCATTTCTAAAATATCAATCGATATTTTACTCTAAAATTTCTTACATTTCAAAAATAAATTTTTCATATCATTTTTTCATTTAAAAAGCTTCTACTGCTAAACTTGCAATTTTGACTTAAGATGTTATGCCTTGTGTAGAGAAATATTATTTTGTAAATGTGCTTTTTTAAAAACCCTTGGTTTTTTGCATCACTTGTTTCTCAAAATTTTTATATTCACGTATACTTAAATAAATTATTGAAAAACGAAGAAGCTTGTAAATCCTATTTTTCTTCTTTTAATTTTTGCCTTAACTTTTTATTGTGATTTTTTTTTTTTTTTTAAATAAATTTTGTTTCTTAAACAAAGCTTACCTTTTATGAACTGCCGAATACTTTTTAAATAAAAATCTGCATTTCTCTAAAATTTTAAACAATGCCTGCAAAAACTACTTTTTTCGTGTGACAAGATAGTTTGAAATTTTCAAAAAGTACATCAAAATTTCTTACATTTGTGTTAGAATAGCATTTAGTGCTTGAATAATTATTATTTATTTTCAAAGGTTCTCGGTTTTCTAAAGAAATGAAAAGTCCAAATTGTATAAAGAAATACGTTTATACAAAATACAGAAATGTACATACATACATCGATTAACATACAAACAAAATAAAAAGAAAAACGAGGAAGAGTGTAGTAGAGTAGACTGTGTCAACTCTGGGATACGCGTATGACCGTAACATATACTTTATATCATCCGCTTAATTACTTTTGGCAAAATTTCAAACATACAGCTTTATTAAATGTAGTGTAATGCTCATATAAAAGAAGGAGCTGTATGGCAGCTACTCGAACCCTCTGCAGTAGACTAACCAAACTTTGCAGAAACTTTGGCCATGAAACTAAACTATTTTTGGAAAAATTTCAGACACCCAGCTTCATTAGGTGGAGAGTAATGCTCATATAAAATAAGAAGTTGTATGGCAACTACTCGAACCCACTGTAGTAGACCAACCAAATTTGTCAGAAACTTTGGCCATAAACTACTTTTTGCAATAAACTACTTTTGGCAAATTTTCAGACACGCAGATGTAATAGATACAGAGTAATACTTATATAAAAAAAAAGTTGTATGGTAGCTACCCGAACTCATTTACCAAAATGGTCGGATTTAAATGGCGATGACGGCTGTTGTAAAAAAACGAATTTGCGAAAATTTCAAGATCCTAGCTCGGACAGACATACATAGCTAAATCGATTTATTTTTCAATTCTGATCCGATCTATACACTTGAGTCTATATTTACCCCCTCCTTCTCTGCGTCACAAACGTATTGGCAAATTTATTATACCCTTTGACTATATATTCATACGGGTATAAAAGTGTCACCATAAAATCATTTAAACTAAAGAAATGAAAAATTTTGGTTAAAACTGACGGTTCCGTAACTGACGACTGAATTGATAAGTGGATACCTTGCAAACAAAATTTTGTTAGATATTTTAAATTTTTAAAAATTATAAACTTACATTTGTTTTATATCAGTTGCCAAGATATACAGGGTGTTCCCGACTCGATGGTCTTCCTTAAAATGGGTGATCAGGCATATGGAGCAGAACAAAAAGTTGTATGAAAGGGGGGGGTCTATTTTCATTAGTTTAGAAGTTATGGGGCCTTAACTATTTTTCAACCATAATTTAGTTTTATTTCGATAAAATTGGAACCAAATAAGATAAAAAACAAGTAAAGAAACAGTCAGTCGGTGCAACCGACTTAGAAATACCCTACACCTATTTGGTTCAAATTTAAGGACATATCCATAAGTCGTTTTAACACCATAAGAGCTGTAATTAATTTGATCGTAAGACATAGCTAACCAAATTAACTTTATAATACTTAAAACATTTTCTAATTACACTATCTATTAAAAAATTGTACAAGTTCTTACTAATTTATCTATTTAAAATTATTAAGAAACAACAAATCTTGAAATAAATGAAAATATATTTATTCCAATTCAATTACAAAATGAGAAAATTATAATTATTAAATTTTGTGATAAAAAGATAATCAAAGCATAATATATTTAAAAATCCAAATTTTTCACAATTGCAATTATTTTAAATGGTTAGTTTACATACCTAATAGAAAATCTTATAAACGCAAAATATGCAATAAATGTATTTCAAAAATACATATACAAATTTAGACCTTTTCATATAATTCATTTAAATATAAAAATAAATTTTACATAAATGCAGCAAGTACCTTTGAACATAGCTCAACCACTACAATTAAGTCAAAATTTCGGGGACACATAGGAAATAGGAAATATATTCATAATATATATGTTTGTTAGTCCTTGAGCTTTTCAAGGGTTTCAGAACTCGAAACAATGGTACGATTTCGCCCATATGCAGTCCCCGTCATACTTTCAATACTAGTTAACTCTTGTACACAATTGGAACGTGTTATCCTAATTTTAAGTTACTAGTTTTATTAATTTCGATGATAAGCTTTTACACATTGGTGGGTCTAAGAGAGGTACTGAACCACCACTCCAATTGATCCAAAATTAGAGGGACACGCAGGAAATAGTAAAAAACACCCATGTGCCAAATTTGAAGCTTCTACTTTTGTTTTAAGTTATTATCTATCTTAATTTGGAAAATATGCTTTAAGATCCTCGGAACTGAGTGGCTGGTCCCCACCTACTACTCCAATTGGGCTCAAACTTCAAGGAGACTAAGTTAATCGAAAGCGACACTCTGATACCAAATTTGGAGGTTCTATCCTCATTGGTTACGGAATTGTGCTAGTTTGGCCTAAATTCGATAAAAAAGTTCTAAGTTACGAACCCATTGTCCAAACCTCACCGTGCGCAATTGCCGCCGTAGTTTCATTACCAATAATAATGAAACAACAATAACAGCACAAATTTCATGAAGATAGCATTGTTAGTTGTTGAGTTATCGTGATTTTTGACATATATTCGTTAGCCCTGACACTGATTAAAAGGTCCAGAATCCGAACCCTTGGGCTGATTTCGGTTTTATACAGTCCGCGCTATACTTTAAGTACTAGTTAACCCTTGTACAAAATTTGAACGTTCTATCTTAATTTTAAGTTACTATTTTTAGTCATTTCGATTATAAGCTTTTTAACTTTTGGAAGTCTAAAAAAGGTACTGAACCACCACTCCAATTGATCGCAAATTAGGGGAGCACGCAAGAGATAGTAAAGAACACCAAATTTGAAGCTACTACATTTTTTCAAATTGCTATCTTTATTAATTTTAAAGATATGATTTAAGGTCTTCGGAAATGTGTGGCTGGTCCTCGACCCACTACTCCAATGGGGCCCAAATTTCAAGGACACTAAGGAAATAGGAAGGGACACCCCGGTACCAAATTTGGAGGTTCTATCTTCATTGGTTTCGGAATTATGCTCGTTTGGCCTAAATTCGATCAAAAAGCTCTAGGTTCCGAACCCATTGTCCAATCCCGAACTTACGCAGTCCTCGAAGTAGTTTCATTACTAGTAACCTACGGCACAAATTTGATGAAGATAGCGTCATTAGTTGTTGAGTTATTGTGTTTTTTTATATATGTTCGTTAGCCCTTCGATCGATTAAAAGGTCCAGAATCCGAATCCATGGGCCGATTTCGCCCATATGCAATCCCCGCCGTACTTTCAGTCCTAGTAACCTACAGTTAAAATTTCATCAAGATAGCTCCATTATTTTTTGAGTTATCGTGCCTACGGACGGACGGACGGACGGGCGGACATGGCTATATCGACTAAGGCGGTCACGCTGATCACAAATATATATACTTTTCCATATCTAGCTCGCTTCGTTTAGGTGGTTACAAACACCATACCAAAGTGAATATACCCCTTTACCTATTCTATTTGTGTAGGGTATAAAAAGTAAGTATAGCATTTAAATGCTTATTAATGCAGATTTCTAAAGTACTATATTTTAACAAAATATCAATTAAATCCTTTATATCAAGAAAATAACGGTATTAACATAACAGTTTTTTTACTTCAAAATATTACTCTTCTCTTTCCCTGCATTTTGAGTATACTAGCAATTTTATAGCTCAAAAACTTTGAAAGTTATAAAGTTAAAACTTTTTTGTGATACCTGAAATTTATTTCATAAATTTAACTAAATTTGAATTTTTTTTTTTTTGTATGATAAAAATTACAATTAATCATTTATAATATTTTGTTTATTTAAAAACAAAACTGGTTTTCCATTTACATAAAACACTTGAAATTTAAAAATATGATAATAACGTATGATAACAAAATAATCAAAGTACACTTTTGATATGAAGATAAAATAGTAACAAAAATTTTATTCTTAATAATTCATATGTATTAGAAAAATAGCATCTTAAAAATTAAATGAAAGAAATTTTTAATCATAATATGCAGCGTTATAAAATCAGATTTTAGGAACTTAATTTTATTGCAAGTAATTTCAATAATTAATTATTCATTTTAAATTTGGCTGCAATTACTAAAACTTAAATTAAAAAAAAATAAATGAAACGGTGCTGTGATTTACATTTATGGTGAATGTCATGGAAATAGGTATGAAGCTCAAAAGTTGTATAGGCAAAGGTTTCCTCGACGCCAAGTGCCAGATTCTAGGACATTTCCTCGAACTTTTAGTAGATTACAAGAAACTGGAAGCATATCTCATCAAAGACGTGAAATAGTTAGAGAGTCGCAACCACGTGTTGATGTGGAAGAACGTGTAATTTCACTAATTCGCAACAACAGTAAAATTAGTGTTCGCAGAATTATTTATTTAACAAGAATAAGTCAAACTACTGTATGGAAAATTCTGAGAAAAGAAAAGCTACACCCTTATCATTTTCACCCAGTGCAAGAACTTCTTCCGGAAGATACTTTTAAAAGATTAAACTTTTGTACTTGGCTACAAGAAAAGGATATTTATGAAGCAAACTTCTTTGGCGGTATCTTGTGGACAGATTAGGCTTAATTCATGAAAGACGGCTGCTATAATTACCACAACGAACACTTTTGGGCTGAGCAAAATCCTTTTCAAACCAGAAGAAATAGTTCGCAATATATTGTGGGGAAACACTCTTATTGGACCGTTTATGTTCGATTCAATATTAAATAGTGCTGTTTATCTTAATTTCTTAAACCACACCTTACCTGACCTATTAGAAGACGTTTCGCTTGTTACGAGACATTTTATGATCTTCCAACGTGATGGGGCTCCTGCACACTCTTCCAGAACTGTAAAAGATTGGTTAGATCAACATTTTCGCAACAAGTCGATAGGAAGAAATGGACCAATCAGGTGGCCCCCTAGCTCCAGACTTAACACCTTTGGATTTTTATTTCTGGGGGCGCATGAAAAGCATTGTTTATTCAGAAGAATTAACATCTCAAGAACATCTGAGAAGCAGAATAATTGAAGCAGCTCAAACAGTAAGAGACGAGATGCAAGAAATTGATTTCAGCCATGCTCTGAGAAAAATAATTATGTGTTGTATTCACAATGGCGGACACCATTTCGAACAATTTTTATAAATATTTTTTTAAATATTAATTTTTTATAAATGTTAATGTTTTTTTCTTTTATATTCTTTTTAAATTATATTCTTTTATATCATTTTTAAAATGCTATTTTTCTAATGCATATGAATTATTAAGAATAAAATTTTGTTACTATTTTATCTTCATATCAAAAGTGCACTTTGATTATTTTGTTATCATACGTTATTATCATATTTTTAAATTTCAAGTGTTTTATGTAAATGGAAACCCAGTTTTGTTTTTAAATAAACAAAATATTATAAATGATTAATTGTAATTTTTATCATACAAAGAAAAAAAATTCAAATTAGTTAAATTTATGAAATAAATTTCAGGTATCACAAAAAACTTTTACTTTATAACTTTCAAAGTTTTTGAGCTATGAAAGTGCTAGTATACTCAAAATGCAGGGAAATAGAATGGTAATATTTTGAAGTAAAAAAACTGTTATGTTAATACCGTTATTTTCTTGATATAAGGGATTTAATTGATATTTTGTTAAAATATAGTACTTTAGAAATCTGCATTAATAAGCATTTAAATGCTATACTTACTTTTTTATACCCTACACCTATAGAATAGGTAAAGGGGTATATTAACTTTGGTATGGTGTTTGTAACCACCTAAAGGAAGCGAGCTAGATATGGAAAAGTATATATATTTGTGATCAGCGTGACCGCCTGACTCGATATAGCCATGTCCGTCCGTCCGTCCGTCCGTAGGCACGATAACTCAAAAAATAATGGAGCTATCTTGATGAAATTTTAACTGTAGATTACTAGGACTGAAAGTACAGCGGGGATTGCATATGGGCGAAATCGGCCCATGGGTTCGGATTCTGCACCTTTTAATCGATCGAAGGGCTAACGAACATATATAAAAAATCACGATAACTCAACAACTAATTACGCTATCTTCATCAAATTTGTGCTGTAGGTTACTAGTAATAAAACTACTTCGGGGATTGCGTAAGGTCGGGATTGGACCATGGATTCGGAACCTAGAACTTTTTGATCGAATTTAGGCCAAACGAGCATAATTCCGAAACCAATGAAGATAGAACCTTCAAATTTGGTATCAGGATGTCTCTTCCTATTTCCTAAGTGTCTTGGGAATTTGGGTCCCATTGGAGTACTGAGTCGGGGACCAGCCACACATTTCCGAAGACCTTAAAGCATATCTTTAAAATTAATAAAGATAACAACTTGAAAAAATGTAGAAGCTTCCAATTTGCCACAAGGGTGTTATTTACTATCTCTTGCGTGTCCCCTTAATTTGGGATCAATTGGAGAGGTGGTTCAGTACCCCTCTCAGACCTCCCAAGTTTTAAAAGCTTATAATCGAAATTACTAAAAATAGTTACTTAAAATTAAGATAGACCGTTTAAATTGTGTACAAGGGTTAACAAGTACTATAAGTAAAGCGCGGGCTGTATAAGGGCGAAATCAGCCCATGGGTTCGGATTCTGGACCTTTTAGTCGGTGTCAGGGATAACGAACATATATTAAAAATCACGATAACTCAACGACTAATGAGGCTATCTTCATGAAATTTGTGCTGTAGGTTACTGGTAATGAAACTACGGCGGAGATTACGTACGGTGAGGATTGGACAATGGGTTCGAAACTGAGAACTTTTTGATCGAATTTAGGCCAAACTAGCGTAATTCCGAAACCAATGAAGATATAACCTCCAAATTTGGTATCAGGGTGTCCCTTCCTATTGCGTAAGTGTCTTTGAAATTTGGGCCCCATTGGACTAGTGGGTCGGGGACCAGCCACTCAGTTCCGAGGACCTTAAAGCATATTTTCGAAATTAATAAAAATAGTAACTTGAAACAAATGTAGAAGCTTCAAATTTGGCCCAGGGTGTTCTTTACTATTTCTTCCGTGCCCCCCTAATTTGGGTTCATTTGAACTGGTGGTTCAGGACCTCTCTTAGACCCCCAATGTGTAAAAGCTTATCATCGAAATTAATAAAACTAGTAACTTAAAATTAAGATAGAATGTTCCAATTGTATACAAGGGTTAACTAGTATTGAAAGTATGACGGGACTGCACTTGGGCGAAATCGTACCATGGTTTCGGGTTCTGGAACCCTTGACAAGTTCAAGGACTAAAAAACATATATCTTAAAAACACCATAACTCAAAAAATAATGCCGGTATTTTGATGAAATTTAAACTCTAGGTTACTAGTAATGAAAGTACCATGGGAGTTGGTTCTGGTCGAGTTTAATTTCAAAGCCAAAGAATATATTTCCTATGTTCTATGTGTCTCCGAAATCTAGACTTAATTGTAGTGGTTCAGCTATGTTCAAAGGTACTTGCTGCATTTATATAAAATTTATTTGAATATTTAAATGAATTATATGAAAAGGTCTAAATTTGTAATTGTATTTTAGAAATACATTTATTGCATATTTTGCGTTTATAAGCTTTTCTATTAGGTATATAAACTAACCATTTAAAATAATTGCAATTTTGAAAAATTTGGATTATT
Organism: Dolichopus griseipennis; assembly: GCA_963082915.1. Classification (NCBI taxonomy): domain Eukaryota; kingdom Metazoa; phylum Arthropoda; class Insecta; order Diptera; family Dolichopodidae; genus Dolichopus; species Dolichopus griseipennis. Next base: position 209,301,195 of record OY720441.1, read on the forward strand.
AAATATATTATGCTTTGATTATCTTTTTATCACAAAATTTAATAATTAGAATTTTTTCATTTTGTAATTGAATTGGAATAAATATATTTTCATTTATTTCAAGTTTGTTTGTTTTTTAATATTTTTAAATAGATAAATTAGTAAGAATTTGTAATATTTTTTAATAGATAGTGTAATTAGAAAATGTTTTTAGTATTATAAAGTTAATTTGGTTAGCTATGTCTTACGATCAAATAAATAACAGCTTTTATGGTGTTAAAATGACTTATGGATATGTCCTTAAATTTGAACCAAATAGGTGTAGGGTATTTCTAAGTCGGTTGCACCGACTGACTGTTTCTTTACTTGTTTTTATCTTATTTGTTTCCAATTTTATCGAAATAAAACTAAATTATGGTTGAAAAATAGTTAAGGCCCCATAACTTCTAAACTAATGAAAATAGACCCCCCCCTTTCATACAATTTTTTGTTCAGTTCGATATGCCCGATCACCCATTTTAAGAAAGACCATCGAGTCGGGAACACCCTGTATATAGTTAATTTTAATTATTAACAAAAAATATTATTCCCATAATTTAACAAGAAAGATTTTTATACCCGTATGACTATATAGTCATTATACCCGTATGACTATATAGTCAAAGGGTATAATAAATTTGCCATTACGTTTGTAACGCAGAGAAGGAGAGGGGGAAGATATAGACTCAAGTGTATGGATCGGATCAGAATCGAAAAATATATCGATTTAGCGGTGTATGTCCGTTCGTCTGTCCATGCGTCCGTCCGTCCGTCTGTCCGTCCGTCTGTCTGTCCGCACGATAACTCAAAAACTAAAGGAGCTAGGGTCTTGAAATTTTCGGAAATTCGTTTTTTTGCTACGTATCTGAAATTTTGCCAAAAGTAGTTTAGTTTTAATTTGGTTGGTCTACTGAAGAGGGTTCGAGTAGCTGCCATACAACTCCGTCTTTTATATGAGCATTACACTACACCTAATAAAGCTATATGTTTTAAATTTTGCCAAAAGTCATTAACCAGATGATATAATGTATATGTTACGGTCATCCGCGTATCCCAGAGTTGACGCAGTCTACTCTACTACACTCTTCCTCGTTTAAGTTATTTTTAATTAAATTGGTACAAATTTTAAAATAGATTTTTACCAATTTAGAAAAATTTCAAATAATTTTAATATGCACTGCTTTTTTTTCTTTTCCTCTATTTTGAACACTCAATTTTTTTGTAAAATAATCACTTATTTACTTTCTAATGGAATTTCATGCCAAAATTTCCACCCTGTTAAATAAAATTAGAAATATTGTCGCTAAAACAACTTCGTTGGTTATAAAATTAGAAACTATAATTGTGAACCGATTGATACGGCATTGTCTAAATTAGAAAAAATTTTTTGATAATGGTTTAAGTTGGGCAATTTTAGGTCTGCCTTCTCCTTCTGTTAATTCGTTAGCACTTTCTTCTGAAATAAATTAAGGAAATGAATCTATAAATGAACGAAATATTTTGGCTGAAAGAATGTATGCAAATACGAATGAAGAACAAAAATTGGTTGTAGATCAAGTTTTATTATCTGTAAGAAGCAAATCAGTTAATCAAATTTTTTTCTTAGAAGCTCTAGAAGGATGTGGGAAAACATATGAATATTCATATTTAATAAAAAATTTACGAGGGAGTAATAAAATTCGTATACGTATCGTATCAGCATCGAGAAGTAAATCAATTTATCTATGTGTGTTTGTCTGTTCGTCCTTGTGTCAGCACGATAACTCAAAAACTAAAAGGGCTAAAATTCACACAATATCATTTTTAGACAATTTCCAGGATATATTTTTTTTTTTTTTTATTGAAAAAATCGGACCAAGGATTCGGGGAGAGAACTATACAACTAATATATCTGTGGAAAATATCCAAAACTTGATAAGCGCAAAATTACAGTTTTTCAATAAACGTGTTTGAAAATTTTTAAAAATATTTTGTGACACAAAATGTTTATTTAAAACATTATTAATAACCATAAAATAACTTGCTGTTGGTTTTGTAATAATAGATTTTTGGAATTAATGTTTTGTTTTAAGTTGATTTAGCTATTTTACTAGAAGAGCAAGAAGATTATAATCATGTTTTGGCAAATTATGAAAATTATCTTCCCATCTTAAGTTTAAGATCAGATTTCGCTCTTATAAACTTTTGAGGGATTTTTAATTAAATAAACGCTTATTTATTTTTGGCAGTGCAAAGATTTGATGTTAAACAGTCCACTTCAAATGTTATCTCAAAAAGGGAAAAATTACGCTTATCAAGTTTTGGATATTTTCCACAGATATACAACTATACAACTTCTTTGCACCAATATGAATTTCTTCAAAACTAATTATACTACGAGAATGAAAATTACACACGGTTAGTTATGTAATTAATCAAGTACTTATATGAAGTTTGAAAATGTTACGACCTCATTTACGGAAAGCTGCCATACAACTTCTTTGCACCAATATGTATTTTTTCGAAACTAATTATACTATGAGGATGAAAATTACACACGGTTAGTTATATAATGAATCGAGCACTTATATGAAGTTTCAAAATGTTACGGCGCTAAGGGCTGCCATACAAAGTTTTCAATTCAATAACAGTGAATATAATGAAGCTACGAGGTTAAAATTAAAATTGAGCAGGTAAAGTAATAGGGCAAGTTACTTGGCAAACTTGCATATTATTCGGACCAACTTTGAGGGTGTACCAATTTTTTTTTGTTTTAAGCAAAAATTACTGGGATTATGAATTTAATTGTTTTTTTTTCTTTTTTTTTTGTATGGTTTTTTTTTTTGCTTTTAATATTTTTTTTTTTTCTAAACAAAAATTATGTGAAAATGAGTTAAATTTTTTTTTAACTATTTTGCTTTTTTATATTTATTTTTGTAATATATATAAGCATAAGGGAAATAAATAACGGTTTATTTTATTGTATACATCATAGTGGGTTTGCACGGGTATTTAAAAGTTGACAAGGGCAACTATAATCTTCCTCGTTTTTTGCATGTTACCTACTCCGATAATATATATGTTTTGTACACTTTTTTTGATGTAAATTTCTATCCTTATTATTCTTCTATTTAAAATATTATTAATCATATTTTAAAGTTAATCAAATGCGTATGTTATTTTTAATCTTATATTTTTAATTTTTTAATCAATTTATATTTTAATTTTATAAGAATTGGTTTACTTTCAATAATTATCAGAAAAATCTTGTAAACAAACACTTTTTACATTAAAATGTAAGAACTTAAACATCAAATTAAAATCGCTACACAATACAATTTGTTCAGTTGAAAATTTTATCGTGCGTTGCACTTTTCTTGTAACGCTAGATACCAATATATTTTTCTGTATAACATAAAAGTACAATTTTATTCAAATTTACTTACATACACGTTGAAAACATCGTTTATGGGATGCATAACAACAAAGCAGGTTCATCGTGTATGGTATAAATTTTTTTTAAATGTTGGCAAGGTCTCGCCAATACTTGTATATTATATATATGATTACAACCTAATTCTCCTGTTATCTGTGATTCAAATTTTCATTAATACTGAAAGTTATTAGAAAGAATTATAATTATGTGATAGAAAATATATAAATATAGGTTTTATAATTTGACGGTTTTAATGTAAACTGAAAGGAATTAAAAGCATTAATGCTTTGATTAGTTTTTGTCACAAACTTTAGTAATTCTAATTTTTTAAAATTAAAATTAATTTAAATTCCTATTAGAAAAGCTTATGAATGCAAGACATGCGATGATAACTAGATTATTTCTAAAATACAATGACAAATTTAAAACGTTTTATACATGCAGGAAATATTTTTAAAAAATTTAATTATTGAACGCAATTTCTTAATTATATATTAGCTATGGTGATAAGTCGATAATATATCTGATATAATAAAAGTTTATTAGTTCATTAAAAAAATATTTCAGTTTTAATTTATAAAATATAATACATGATATGCTTTATATTAAAATATAATGAACTTCTAAGTCCTTTAAAAATATAAAAGTGTTAAATAAGAAAGCAAATGTCAGGTTGCTATCGTTATAAATTTCAAAGATATGCATCCACGACTCCACGACTCCAATTAATCCGCGTTTTTTTTTTATTCTAAAACCGCAAACTAGGAATTTGATTCTTTGTACTTAACGTAGTTCTGATTGAATGGCATAGGAAAGGGAGGGAAAAACAGAGGACAACGGGGAGGTAGATGATAAATTCTTGAAGAATCCGTAAAGATACTTCCTAAATTTGAGCAAATTGTAATAATTAAAATTGCAACTTTAGGAAATACAGAAGATGATAATAAATTCCACATTTTTGCAGTTCAGACAACAAACGAATTACTAAAACCGGTAGAGTAACACTTTGATTTTATTTCAACTGAATGTCATTCCCTACAAGATATCTGTAGAAAAGAGAAAGAACTCCAATATTAACACGGATATCAAGCGAAGATAAAATATTACTCACGTTTGGGTCATTAATTAAACGAATGGCGCGTTTTTGAACTCGATCGAGAAAATTTAAAAAAGTAGATGAGGCGCCAGCCCAAATGTGTGAGTTTTATTTCATCTTAGGTCGTATATCAGCTTTATAGATTTTGGACAGGTCCCTTGAAGAGAAATACGACTTACACCTAAAGAGAAAGTCCAAGCATTTGGCAGCATTTTTAGCTATATCAAAAATATGATCATTCCACATTAATTTTTAGTTAAGCTGCATTCCCAAAAAGTTTTCTAATCGTATTGGGTTTTGGAAAAATTAAATTCCACTCTGTTTTTCGAGCCCCAATTAGCGATTTTGGCTAGATTGTCGTTAACCGCATTGGTCATAGACAGTAAGCTGTGTCTACTACAAGGGTTGTGGCACTTGACTTTCTCGGAAATTTTTTAGATTGGATTGACGGTTGAAGAGAGAATTGTTGATAAAAATTAAAGAGAGTGTAGGTGCAAGGACAGATCGTTGTGGAACACCAGCGTTTATTTTATATGTGCCAGACGTGTAGCCGTCGTCCAAGATAAGAATGCAACGATTCGAAAGATAGCCTTCAATCCATTTACATAGATCTGAACCAAGACCTAGAGCTTGACATTTGTTCAATAAAGCCGCATGCCATAATCGATAGAAAGCTTTCGAAATATCCAGAGCAACAACAGTAAACTCACGAAAGTAGTGAATACTGATGTTAAAATCTTCGCTTAGGTAAGTCACAAGATCATAAATAGATCGGTTGGATCTAAAACCATATTGGCGATCATGTAAGATACCTATTTCATCTAGATATTTCTTTAGCTATCGGTTACTAATTGTTTCCATAACTTTGGAAATTATCTAAAGAAGAGCTATAGGCCTATAGTTTGAAAGTCCCTTTTGTCACCTTTTTTGGGAGTTGGCGAAACATGAACAGCCTTCCACCGACTGGGATAGGTGCCAGTCGAAAACTATAGATAGAAAAGGTTGCGCAGCGGTTTTGAAATAGAGAAGGCAGTATTTTTTAAAACATCAGCACAAGTCGATTTTTTATCATTCTGATTCTTCAGGACTTTCACTACAACTTGGGCCCTGAAGTAAATTTTTCCAAATTTACAGGATCGATCACTTCAGGAATTGTTGGAGGAAGTTAAGTTGTAGGAGTGTGTGTGGAATTTTCCACAAAAAGTTTTGCAAACAGGTTAGGTTTATCAACCGAATCTGAAATGATATCGTCCTTATTATTAATCAAATGATGAAATGTAGATTTACAAAAGTTCTGCTTAACAATCTTTACAAATGTCCAAAAGGAACGTTTGCAGTTGGGTTGGTGGAGAATTTTGTGCTTCAACCTCTGGTTATGCAAAAACTTTTTTTGATTAATAATTTTTTACCATCATTTAAAGCCACTTTATGGCCACGTGATGCCTCCGAGGCAATAGACTTGTAAATCTTGAACTTTTCCTCCTTATTTTTGATGGCTTTTTTGCAAATATTATTAAACCATAATTTGAAATTTGATTTAACTGACTTAAAAGATCTGGGTATAAATCAATTCATACATAGCATTATAGTGTAACTAATGACATCAGCAAAAATGTCAACATTGCTATGGCGAAAACATATAGACCAGTCGAAGTCTTGTAAAAACCAGTTCAGGCCGTCCCAATTAGCGCGGTTGTAATGCCAGACTAATCTTTTTGTAGAAGACTACTGTATATATTTACTACTACTAAAATAATTAATATATCACTAAGTTAAGCTGACATCTCGAAATGTATTAATATATATCAAATCTAGAAGATGATCCAGAAGATTTTAGACCTATTGAAATTTCACCAGTGTTCAGTAAAACAATTGCGTAAAAAATTAATTAACTGATTATAGTATAAACAAACTTATTAGTAAAAACAACTATATATCACCAATTAAAAAAACTAGAAGAATCGCGGGAATGTATAAGCTACTAAAAACTAGAGTTCAACATAATTTAAAGCGATCATTATATTACAGTATGTTTCACTCAACACTTACATATAATACAATATTTTGGGGAAATACTTACAATATATATGTTAATCTCCTACAAAGTATAGAAGTTTTGAAATCAAAGTTTTGTTGATTTAAATTTTTAATAATTTAAATATTGTTTTTACCACTATTAAAGTGGTATTTGGTTTGCATATTTATAATTTTGTTTTTTTGTTATTAAAGATATTGTAAAATATTGTACATGAAAATTATGGATCTTTTTGAGATAAAATAAAATAATTATAAAAAGAAATATGTGAAAGCTTGTCTAACCATTTTGGTAAAATGTCAAGTTCGAATAATTATGAAAGAAATTTCTTGCATTATAAATTGAAAACAGAGCAAAAATTTTCGACCACAGTGTCCCAATATATTTTATATATATCTCATTATAGATATATGTATAACAATGTTTTCTCAGTTCACGAACTTGAAAACTCATTGAAATATTGCAAAGGCTGATCACCGAGACCTTCTATATTATGGACCACTGAACCTGTGGTACTTGTATAATTCTGATAATGCAAGTACGCCTTAGCTATTAAATATTATTCTAAATTCCGAAGTGCGCGTGGCAACAGACGCATTTAAAACCAGTTCAATCAATATTGTTCATTAGTTGATGCAGCTCAGTTTCCTATTTATTTAAGGACAAAATAGCAAATGTTGAAATGCAGAATAAAACTCTATTTAAAAAAATCTAACAAGACAAAAAACTAATAACAAAAACTGTAAAACAAGGAATTCAAAGACAGTCTCCATGGGTTTTAAATGATATATAAAAAGACGTAACGCTTAGTTTAAAGAAAAGACAAGAAACAATAAAAGAAGAATTTTTAAAACATTTTCTAGAAAAAATTCAACAAAAATTTTGCTATTTTCAAACAGCTTGTACTGGAGCCGTACAAAATGAAACAGAATTTGCTTTCAGTGTTGGACCATTCCATAAAATGTACCATCTACCCAAAATGATACAATATCATCAAAACTCTATCCAATATTTAAATATGCAATAAATATTCAATGCATAAACTCAAACTTTTAAAAGAAAAATAATTTATGTTTTCAAATTTTTTAGGTATTTTGGTTCAATTACTCAGAAAATAAAATACCTCTTAGAGTGTAAAATGAATAACATTCAGTTTCTCTGTATATCTATCCACTGCTGTTCAAAGCGAAATGAAAGGTGGTTGAGTTTGCAAAAAATTGAGCCATATTATGAACCATACCATTATAAATATATCAAATTTTGTAAAGACATTTTTCTAAGTACAAATTAATCTCGTAAGAAAATTATGAAATGTGGAAAAACACTACGAACGAAAAATTAATAATAATAAAAGATAGTGAAACAAAATGGAAAAAAATAGATAAACTATCATGGAACGGTTCCTTGATTTTAACAAGACTTAGAACAGACCATACAAAATTGACACACGCTTACTTATTTGAAAATTCCATAATTTGACCGAGAAACGAGATGTTTTTTGGTTAGCATGAAACCTATTTTTAATTTCTGTCCGTTATACGCAGGACAAAACAAGTGATGGAAAAACCAAGGGTTTTTCAAAAAACATATTTTCAAAATTATGTAGAGTTTAATACTGAGTATTTTATCATCTGTTTGTATAAAAATATATATAAAAATAAATTTTATTATTACAATTTAGTTATTTTATCAATTCATTATTAATTATGAATAATAGGAAATCAAATTGTGAGTTCCACCAATATTTCGAACTTTGCTTAACATTTTATTGTCTAAGCAAAACTGGTTAAAACTAATAGAGCCTTTCTTCAATTTTAAAAACCCCTTTTAAATTTAAGAAAAACCTTTTAAATAAATATGGTGAAACATAATGTTTCAGCTTAAAATTTTGTGTTTTACTAAAAAAAATTTTGGTGCTCAAAAAATGCAAGGTTTGAATTTTCGACCTCTTACAGCTCCTAAACAGGAGGGGTGACCTAAAAATGTTTTTAACCGACTCTTACTAATTTCTAAGGATCTAACTCCTCTGAAAAAATTTCAAGTCTCTAGCTTGAATCGTTTAAAAAATAAGTAGAGCCAAAAATTTTGCAAAAATTGGGTTTTGCATAATTGTTAAATTTTAGTAAAACCCTATAAATCTAACTTTCAAAAATTTTTAAAGCTTATAAAACCAACTATCTTCCACCTTTTTCATATTGAAAATATTATTAACAGAAGTCTTGTTAAAACAATTTAAATATGGGGATTTTTCCAAATTAGGAAAAAAGTACATTTCTAAAATTATTTTTCTTTATAATATCTACCAGTTATTAAAATTTGTTTCCTATATTTTAAACGGTGTAAAAGTTTTTGTAAGCATACATACGGACGAACGGATAAAGTGAAACCAATAAGCACATTTTTTCAAATTTTTTTAACCCACTAAAAATTTACAAATACTGAGAAGATGATCACAATTCCCTCAATCCAGAAAAACAGCTGCTTTTATAAGCTTTATAAAAATATATGAAACAAATAAATAGGATTGCTCTACAGTACACTTAAATTTACCATTAAACTCTATTTATTATGAACGGCTTTTTGGGAGAGGCTAGATCTTTAAAAATTAGCAGAAGTTATTTAAAAAAAACTTTTACGGTCACAATTTAGAAGCTGAAAGGGGTCAAAAATTTAAATTTCGCTATTTTTGAACATCTAGAACTTTAACATCTGGCCAAATTTTTATACCCGTATTATGTCAAAAGGGTATACCAAATTCGCCATTACGTTTGTGACGCAGAGAAGAAGGGAGGTAGATATAGATTCAAGAGTGTGGATCGGGTCAGAATCGAAAAATAAATCGACTTAGCTACGTATGTCCGTCCATCCGTCCGCACGATAACTCAAAAAATGAAGGAACTGGGATTTTGAAATTTTCACAAATGCCCTTTTATGCAATTGCCGTCATCGCTAATTTAATCCAGCCATTCCACGGATCCGAGCACCTGCCATACAGCTTCGTTTTTTATATGAACATTACTCTGTACTTATTAAAGCTGGGTCTCTGAAATTTTGCCAAAAGTAGTTTAGTTTTATGGCCAAAGTTTCTGCAATTTGGTTGGTCTACTGCAGTGGGTTCGAGTAGCTGGCATACAACTTCTTATTTTATATGAGGATTACTCTATACCTATGGAAGCTGGATGTCTGAAATTTTTCCAAAAATAGTTTAGTATAATGGCAAAAGTTACTGCAAAATTTGGTTGGTTTACTGCAGAGGGTTCAAGTAGCTGCCATACAACTCCTTCTTTTATATGAGCATTACACTACACCTAGTAAAGCTGTATGTTTGAAATTTTACCAAAAGTAATTAACCGATTGATATAATGTTTATATTACGGTCATACGGGTTTCTCAGAGTTGACACAGTCTACTCTTCTACCCTCTTCCTCGTTTTGAATATTTTAGCCAGAATATTTTCAAAAAAAGGTTTTTTAAAGCTGCAACAATATATCTTAAAATGTGTTAAAGATTATTCTTAATGTTTAAGGTCTTCTTTAAAATTGAAGAACGTATCTCTAAATTTTTAACCATATTTGCTTGTATTATAAAATTAAAAAAAAATATCTAACTTTTAGTGCCAATCACAACACAAAGTTGGTGCTGTATTTAAATGTTTTCTTGTAAAATAAAACAAGTGATGAAAAAAAACCAAGGGTTTTTAAAAAAGCTCATTTTCAAAATTATATTGTATTACATACTGAGTTTAACTTTGGAAATATTTACTTGGAAATAGTTACTGCTTACTTATAGAATTTACTGCTAACAGTAAAGTTTTTATTTTAAAGTTGTTATAGCCCTTCAATAGAGCAGGTTGCCAAGTTTCTCAAGGATCTAACTTCATCTTACTTCCCACCACCCCTCCCCTCCCCCTCCATTTTTTTATACAATTTAAGCAAAAATAGGTAAAACTGAGAGACACTTTCTTTAATTAAAGGAACCGCTTTTAAATTTAAGAAAAATCTTTAGCACATATTAAAATATAATGTTGGACCTTTAAATTTTGTATATTAAAAAGAAAAAAATTGGACAGGTATTCAAGTTACAGGTGCTTAAAAATAGCAAAATTTAAATTTTCGAGCCTTTACAGCTCCTAAACAGAAGGCTTGACAAAAAATTTTGTTAACCGACTCCTACTAATATTTGAGGATCTAACTTCTCCCAAAATTTCAGGACCCTATCTTAAACCGTTTAGGAGATATATGGGACCAAAAATTTTGCAAAAATTGAGTTTTATATAATGATAAATTTTAGTACCGTATGGCAATCCTATACATTAAAGCGACATACTTTTGTAAAGCCTATAAAAGCAGCTCTCTTTTACCGTTTTTCGAGTGAAAATAAACCTAACAAAACTCTTGTTATATCAATTTAAATATAGGGCTTTTTTGGAATTTGCAGGGGCTGTAGCTTCGCCACCTTTCAAAATTAAGAAAAACCTTTGACACATGTTGAAATATAAGTATAGAGCTTTGAATTTTGAATATCACTAAAAAAAAATTTGAACAGGTGTTCAAGTTACAGGTGTTTAAAAATAGCAAAATTTCAATTTTCGAGCCCTTATAGCTCCTAAATAGGGGGCCTGACAAAAAAATTTTGTTAACCGACTCCTACTAATTTTTGAGGATCTAACTTCTCGCAAAATTTCAAGACCCTAGCTTGAACCGTTCAGAAGATATGTCTGGCCAAAAATTTTGCAAAAATTGAGTTTTGTGTAGTGTTAAATTTCAGTACCTTGTGGCAACCCTAAACATTTGCCTTTTAAAAATTTATAAAGTTTATAAAACCAGCTATCGTTTCAGATTGAAAATATATCAAACAGAACTCTTTTTATAACAATTTAAATATAGGACTTTTTCCAACTTTGGGGGGCTGTAGCCCCGTAGCAGGTGGAGCTACAGAAAAAAATTTTTCTACGAAATTATTTTTTTTGTAATACCTACTCGTGGTTAAAATTTCTTTTCTCTATTTCAAACGATGTGAAAGTTTTTGTAAACATACGGACAGACGGACAGACGGACGGACAAAGTGAAGCTATATAGGCACATTTTTACAAAATTCTTTGAAAATGTGCTAAAAAGCAAGACCGATTGAATGCAAATTTTGCATGGAGGTTTCCATTTGACAATGAATTTGACTTTATTAGCAGACATGGGATTTGTTAACTCATATCGGCACGACGATAGGTAAAAACAAGTAATGAAAAAAACTAAGTGCGTTTAAAAAGCACATTTTCAAAATAATATAGGGTTTCTTACTGATTATTTTATCATTTATTGTTATAAAAATTATATAAAAATTCCACCAAAATTTGGTATTTTAAGTAGAATTTTATTAACTAAGCAAAATTTCAAGACAATTTTTTTAAATTTAAAGAAATCCTTTCAAATTTAACAAAAATCTTTAACGTATGTTGAAATATAATGCTGAAGCTTAAAATTTTGTATATCTGTAAAAAAAACTTTGAGCAGGTATTCAAGTTGGAGGTGTTTAAAAATAGCAATTTTTAAAATTTCAATTTTCGAGCCCTTATAGCTTCTAAACAGTGGACGTGACAAAAAAATTTTGTAAGTCGACTCTTACTAATTTCTGAAGGTTTAACTTCTCCCATTTCAAGATCCTACCTTGAACCGTTTAGAAGATATGTGGGGCCAAAAATTTAGCAAAAATTGAGTTTTGCGTAATGGTAAATTTTAGTATGAAAATTACCTTGCAACATTTTTTTTGGAAACCCACCACTCAAAATTAGTTAATACAATCTAATAAATCTAACTAGATGAATAAAAAACAAAAAAGCTTAAACTGGCTTTGGAGTAAGAATCTGTTGACTTATTAAAACTTACTTGGTATATGTTACACCCGGGCTCCCACATTTATTCCTACATAACTTGTTGGCATTCGAACCAGTGGTTTCACTTTAATTTTGGACAAACAATCAAATTTCTTTCTTTTTATATTAGAATAAATGAAATAAATAAATTATGATATTATTAATTTATTTTTTCATATATTTTTCACCCGAAACATTGTGTAATTTTTGAAACTTGCTTTCTAGCTCATTTTTAAAAGATTTTGTAAAAATGTGCTTATTTAGTTTCACGCTGTCCGTCCATCTGTATGTTTACACAAACTTTAACACCGTTTGGAATAGGGAAAACAAATTTTAACAATGGTTAGGTATTTCAAAAAAAAAAAAATTTATGGAACAACTTTTTCTGTAGCAGCACCCGGTACGGAGCTACAACCCCTCAAAGTTTGAAAAACCCTATGTTTAAATTGTTATAATAAGAGTTCTATTAGATGTATTTTCAATAGGAAAGCGGTAAAAGACAGCTGGTTTTATAATCTTTATAAATTTTTGAAAGGCAAATGTTCGTTTCAAAAGAGTTACTATACGGTACTAAAATTTACCATTATGCAAAACTCAATTTTCTTTATCTTTAATATTTTTGTTAACAAAAAAATAATTGCGCTTAAACTCAATAAAAATAGTATTATTAAAAATAAAAACGAAATTTCTGTTTTGTTTCAAATTTGAATTTGAATTTTGACTATTAACATATAATTTTAAACACTTTGAATTTTTTGACATTTCAGTGAGTTGCATTTTTATTTACTGCTTATTTTGGTTGTTACCAAAATAAAGAGGCTTTTTTATAATTATAATGAAACTTGTAAAATATATTAAGTTTAAAATATGAAGAGTGAAAAACAAGAAACATCGAAGAATTATATCGGAAATTAAAAAAATTTGTGTTTTAACTATATTTCTCGTGCTTTGCTTAAAAAATAACATCTTTTTTTGGTATCTTGAATATTACCTTGAATATTAAATTGCTAAACACGGAAAACCATTTAGTGATGGTGATTTTTCTAAAACTACTGTTTTGAATTGTGTTGAAAAACTTTTTGAACACTTCGATAATAAAGATAAAATAATTATGCGCATTAAAAGCGTTCAACTAAGCCCAAATACGGTTAAAGATCGAATAACTAAACTACGGTAAAATATTTTTACCCAGCTACAATCAGATATTTGTTCTGCTAAGATATTCGCTATCGGCGTTCATGAAAGTACAGCCATTAACTTAGATGCAAGGGTAGCAGTAACTGTGCAATATGCTACAGAAGTAAAAATGCGTGAAGAATTATTAAAGTTGGAAACTCTGCCAGAGCGAACAAGGGGCGTTGACATTTTTGAAATTGTAAAAAAAAATAAATTGATTCGAAAATTGATATTAAAAAAATATGCCCAATTTCTACTGATGGGTACCCCAGTCTGGTAGGTAAAGATTCAGGATTTCATAAAATAATAAAATTCTAAGTAAAACTCCAAATTTTTCAATGCTTTTTCCAGAAAAGCAAAGTATTTCCAAAAAAAGCTTTTTTAATTTTTTTTATGTCGAGCCGAAACAGTTTGACCGATTGACTTAAAATTTTGCACAAATGAACTTCTTAGCAAATGGAATTAGTTGTATAAAGTTGGTTGGAATATATTCACCTATTTTGGCACGGCGGACTTCCAAAAATTATATTTCAACATATATTTAAGGCTTTCTTAAATTTCAAATAGGTTCTTTAAATTGAAGAAAGTGTCTCTTAGTAGTTAAAATTCCAAATAAAATTCAAAATTTTGGTGGGATTCACAATTTAAAACCTAGAACCTAAAACGATGAGAGGAGGGTTTGATGAAAGTTTTATAAATCAGTTACTTATTTACCAATGCATATTTTTCGAAAAGTAAACATTAACATTGAACCTCCATCAGTATACTTCCTACTTCTTAACAGGTTTTCTTGAGTGCAGTTGGGTTTACATTCTAAGTATTGATTTCACTTTTATTCATTATTAATAATGAATTGGTGAAATAACTTAATTATTATATTATCGTTTATCTTTATATATTTTTTTTATAAAAAGAAATGATAAAAAAACCAGCATCAAAATGTGCTCTTTTAAAATGCCTTGGAATTTTTCATCACTTGTTTAGTTGATACAATTGAAGTAATAAAGTTTTAATCTAAATGTTTTGTTACTTCTTTTGGTATTATATTATTTTACATTCTATCAACGTGATAACTAATTTTTTTTTATTGCCTAGACAGAGGAAGGTGACCTAATCTTCGTTTTCTTATAAGTAATCTTTAACAAGTTCCTGTTTAAATATTTTAAACGGCATTTACATATCAAAAAAATTCCAAAAAAAAACTTTACTACTAAGTGAACTGTGTAGTAGAGTTTAATTCAACGCGAATATTCAGAGATTCTCTACATACAAAAACATCTTTTTCTATATTATCCTGCTCTTTGAAAATATTAGTTTTTTAGTTGGATTTCTGTTCGAATCTTGGAAAAAGAAAATTTTACTTTCGGAAATTGATATATTCCCAAAACTGTTGGTTGGAGAGATTGAAAAACTATAAAAATATGTACATGGAAAACAGATTATGTCATTTTTTTCATTTTTTTATTTTTCAGGGATCATTGGACGGAGATCATGATGGACGTGTTGAATTACAAGAAAATAAGAGCCCGGATGATGGAACTAATGGATCAAAACGAAGGGGTCCGAGGACAACAATTAAAGCCAAACAATTAGAAGTTCTTAAAACTGCGTTTAGTCAAACACCGAAACCTACGAGACATATAAGAGAACAGTTAGCTAAAGAAACTGGATTACCTATGCGAGTAATTCAGGTAAACTAACTTTATAGAAACTCAGGAAATATAATTCGATAAATTAACATAAATTCTTGTTTGTAAAGAATTTAAAATTAATATTCTTAATTTTTAAAAATTTGCCATTATATAAAATTTTTTCAATTAATTATTTCTTTTTTATTCTTCTCTACAATTAAAAATAAAATTACTTAAAATTAACTTGTTTATTTATAATGCCGGTGCGGAGAAAGGTGACCTAACCTTTGAAGTCTTTACTAAGCAACTTGTATAAAAATTTAAATGTCATATACATATCAACAAAATTCCAAAGTAAACTTTATTATTAATTGAACTGTGTAGTGGTTTATTACAAAGTATCATTAAAATACATAAAAATATAGTCAGTATTAAAAAAAGAAACTAAAGTATAATAATATATCGCATAACAAAAAACAAATAAAGCCTGAATTCTATTTTAAGATAAAGAGAGAAAGAAAAACCGATTTGTGACATCAAAAACGTTCTCCCTTCTACCAAAATCATGAGTTAGAAGCCATTGATTTAATTCTTTAAAAAACATGTTATCATACCGTAATCTTCTGATTTGTAAGGGTAAATTTACTTAACACATATTATAGAGCTTAGAATATATTTTTTAGAAACTCTCCTAATTTAAAGAAAAAGGTTTTTAATACTTTGTAAAAATATAGATATCGCAATGGCATGATACTCAAGTTCTTGAAAAGAGAAGAATTATGAAAGCAACGGTATTACTTGTACAGTATCCTTAACGCGTGCTTTTAAAGAATAAGTAAAGAGTGAACTTTATTACAATGTGCACAACCCCAAAAGTAATACCATATTTTTATATACTGATATTATGTGCAGCACTAAACTGCAGCCAATATATGACTATTCCATAAAAGACTATTTTTAAAACATATATTCAGCATAAAAATTGAAAACGATATAAACTACACAAAGTGGGCCTGAAATTTTTTTTAAATGTTTCAGAATAAAAATTTTCATTTGTTGTCTGTTGGTGGAGTTGGATTAAATGATTTATCAAGATAAGTAGTTCATTTTCATTTTGGTAGTTTTTTTTGTATTTATTAAATTTTGGGAAGACTTTTTCCTTTTTTATTCTCTATTACTGTAGTTTATAATATGGCTGAAATTTTTGTTTACTACTTTTAAGTAAAGGTAGTAAGCAAAAGGTTTTCTTATTTTTAAACTTCCTAATATAAGTAAGCCATACATGTAAAACAAAATAAAAAAAAAAAGAAGAAAAATAGAACCTTTAGAATTAAAAATAACATAGAATTAAAAATGAAAAATAATTTTTAATTTTATTAAAATTTTATTGAAATTTATTATAAATAGTTTATGTCCTATATTCTTCTCCGCCGGTCTATGCACCAATAAATTCAAAACTTAAAAAAATGCCCACGATTTGTTGCTAAAGTTTTTAAGGATCTGAATGTTCACAAATCTGCTGTCAGGATATTCCACCAATTGTCCTCCAAAAATGCGCTAACATCCACTAAGCTAACTTTTTCACATATCCTTTATTTCTGAAACTTACCCTTCTATCTAGAAAGTTGCTTATGCCGAGCCAATCTCATAAAAGGGTGCCTAGAGTAATCCTCAAAAATATAGACCAATTGCTCTAACATCAGTACTATCAAAGGTTATGGGGTTAATAGTTAATTTCCATTTAAAAAGATATCAGGAGAGTAATGGCCTCATAAGTGACCAACAATATGAAAAATGGGGTCGTTTCTTGGAAAAATATGGCGAAACGAACATAATTGCTCTAGATATATCCAAAGCCCTTGATCGCGTTTGGCTTGCCGCGTTACTAAAAAGTTAGAAGCATTTGGTCTAGGAAAAATCTTCAATTTATGGATAGAATTGAATTATTTTCATAGAATAAGAAATAAGCTGTCAACTAGTGCAGCAATAAAAGTGTATAATATTTTGTTATGTTATCAACTAAACAGAGCGATCCTATACTAAACATTTCTTTTGGCAAAGTGGGTATTCAAAGCTCCGAATCATTAAGAATTCTTGGCATTGAAATAAATACAAAACTTTCGTGGACGTACAAAATTAAATAATACTTAAAACTAAATTTATTTATACAATTCATAAAGAGAATAGTTTGAGTCACTTTATATAACTAAGTTATAGTGTTAAGTGCCACATCATTATATAGCTATTCATAAATTAGATTAGTTGGGGTGACTAGAGTAATATATAATTCCATAACAATAAATTCATCAAAACAAAAATCAAAAATCATAACATTTATCAATAGTAAGAATTTTATAATTCCATAACAATAAATTCATCAAAACAAAAATCAAAAATCATAACATTTATCAATACCTAGTAAGAATTTAAAAAAAAAATTTTAATTTTAATAAACAAGTTCAATAAATAATTTAATAAAAAATTTAATAAAAAAGTGAATGCCAAAAATTATAGCAAATTAGGTAAAAAAAATAAATAAGATTATTTTTAAAAAATAAGAAAAGATAAAAAAGATACAAAATGAATCCCAACGATAAATCTAGCTGCACGAGTAAATTTATATAAAAAACAAGCTTAATGTAGTAAATATGATAAGCTTAGATTAAAGCTCTTAGCAAGATCTCAATTTCTTCATGTCCCATATTTAACAAAAATAATTTTAATTTCCTTAAGAGGACCTTTTTATTTTGGTTATTTTTTATTGAGAGCGGCATTTTATTGTATAATCTACATGAAACAACGGAATATGAGTTCCTATAACTTACGGTTCTAAAAGTAGGATAATGAACTCTTCCATGAGAATTTGATCTAAGACTGTATTGTTCATTTATAGGTAAATTTTGTTCTATTTGATTGTGCTTAGTAAAAAGTTTAATCGTATTAAAATAGTGTCTGACCGGTAAAATTTTCAAAAGTTGGAATAGTTCTAGGCTGTGGTGCCTCCGATCTTTGTTACATATTTTTCTGACAATATATTTTTGTAGTACAAGTAAAGGCTTTAATTTATTCTGATATGCATCACCCCAACAACATATACCATATTATATTTTCGAACGCAGTAAACCATAGTAAACCATTTGTAGTATTCTTAGGGAACAAAGCTTATGTAAATTATAAAATGTACGAAGAGTTGATCTTAAATAGTTTATTAGGTAACGTGTATGATTAAACCAATTTAAATTTGATCGATTATTATTCCTAAGTACTTAAATTCGCTAACTGGCTTAATAGCAAAACAATGAAATAAGCAACTATTGTTTTCTTGATATAGGTTACATATTGTATTATCAGTGGCGCTTACCAGCTTGAATTTGGTACAGCTACCGGCATGATATATAATTGCATTGGTGAACATTGTTGTCTAGTTAAACTGAAATGCATAAGTTTAGTCTTTTTGCTCACAACCAGTTTATGTTTAGAAAACAATCACCTAAGAGTATCCAAGTCATTGCTAAGTTCAGACGTAAGATTTAAAGGACCATCACAATTATATGAGAAAGCCAAATCATCTGCGAAAGCTATTATCTAACCCCTGAAGTTTTGTTTATAAATAGAATTTATGTATTCTTGTTTTTTAATTTCAATTTTCATTCTTGTTAAGAAATTTTAATAGCTTTTTCGAATACTTTATTCACGTTCGACAGCAATGAAATAGGTCTGTAGTTAGAAACTAATTTTGAATCACCTTTTTTAAATATAGGGACAACAATAGACAATTTTAATGTTTCTGGAAACATACAACTTAGTACACTTTTGCTAAACAAAAAAGCCATATTATAGTTAAGTGGCAAAAAAGCCACTTGTTGCTACTTTTGAACCAAAATACTGCGCAAGGCGCTTGGGTGCTTATTTCATTATTTTGGCGGGGGGAGGTTGTCTTAGTGTAGTACAAATCTCACACTACCTGGGGGATTACGATTTCAGGTGCCTTTCAAGGTTTTTTCGTCACTCAGGAATAAAAAATAAAAAATTTAATATATAAAGAAGAACATTTGTTTGTCCAGGATTCACGTGAAAACCAATGTTCATATTGTCAAAAAATTTTACGCGAATAATTTTAAGAGCCCGGGGGGAACATAGGCTATGTGGAGTTTTTATAAGTCAGCGGGCTCTTAAAAATAATTTTATTTTTGAATTTTGTACAATTTTGCAGATTGATTTTGCAGTCCAAAACAAAAGCTGCAAAAAATTTTTGTTGCATACCAAAAAATAGGTTGGAACAAATTTTTGTTCCAACCCGTTTACAGGTCCCTCTGAATTTTTTTTAATTTATTTTGATGTCGAGCTGACACATT
Organism: Dolichopus griseipennis; assembly: GCA_963082915.1. Taxonomy (NCBI): domain Eukaryota; kingdom Metazoa; phylum Arthropoda; class Insecta; order Diptera; family Dolichopodidae; genus Dolichopus; species Dolichopus griseipennis. The sequence continues at coordinate 209,320,787 of OY720441.1, forward strand.
TTGACCGATTAACTTGAAATTTTGCGCAAATGTTCCTCTTAACTAACGGAATTTATTGTATAAAGCTGATTGAAATATATTTACCCATTTTGGCCTGACGGGCTTTCAAAAAACTAAAAAATTTATTATTAACAAATTTGGGCACGACGACGACGCCATAAAATTTTCTATTAATGTTTTTTGCTAAAAGGTAAATCAATTTCTTTGACAGTTTTTCATAAGGATAGATATATAGTCACCGGGTTAATGGGGTTTTGACCTGTTTACCCGTTTGGCACTAAGATTCAATGAAACTATCGAATTTTGGGTGTTAACACAAGTTCGAAAACTCAATTAATTAATAAAACCGTTTTTGTTTCTCCTCAAACAGTGCAAAAGTTTTCAATATATTAACTTGTTAACTCAGAATGATGCTAACTGACTTTTCTTAAAGTTTTATAGCAACTAGTATCGCCCCGTGCTCGAAATTCAAGCAATTTTTGCTTTTAAGTTAACATATAAAATTCGTTTTGTGTAAATTATATTAGACTATACATAATAAAAATTATGCCAACAGTGTTGTCAACAATTCTTGCGCTTAAAATTAGCTTAAAAAAAATTTATAATTTTTCTTAATTATTAAAACGTTGTTAAGTACCGATTTTTGATTTTTATTTCTATAGCTTAAGCCACTTTAAAGAGAGGATAGATTGGTACAATTAAATTAAATTAAAATTCTAAATACATACAAATATTATTCTAATAAATACATATTTCTAAACATATACATATATTTATTGAAGTCAAGAACCCAAAATTCGAGTTAATGCTGTCCTTCATATAGCAATCTGTACTTTTTTCTAAACATTTTAGTACGATATGAACTATGTTGTATGTATTCTGTATCCAAATTAAAAAACTCTATGAATACATAATATATACAACAAAATTTAACATATAATATTCATAAGTTTAGTATTTAGTATTATATTATATTGAAGCTGCCAGAAGTACAAATAATAGACAAGTTGACCGAAGTGTTTTTTTAAATCTCAATCTTAAGATTTATAGCAAACAAAAAAGTTTTTCAATCAATCAAAGAATAAATTTTTCCTACACTTTTTTATTTAATTTTTAAATTTAATAGCTACATAGGTAAATTTTTACTATATATGTATGCCTATTAAAAGGTCTGAAAACATGCGAAAAATGATTCTGAATTCCTTAGTTTACTTTATACGTTTTTGTCTAGTTTATTTATTTAATATTTCCTAAGTTTTTTATTGACAAAAATACATTTCTATACACGGTCATGACTCAAAAGTTTCTTAAAACAAATAAATATTATTGCTTTTATTCCTTTATGAGGAGTAAACTCTTTTCTACTCTCAACTATTGCCAGCTACTTCAGCCCTTGTAAAAGAGTATATGACAGAGTAGATAAATAATTTCTGGCAGATGGCTTTAATTAAAATTCTCTTGAATAGGTTATGTTAAATCATAATATTTTTTATATAACCAATAAGCACTTACCGCCTTCCATTTTAAAAAATGTTCTTTATATTTATATCAGTAATAAACCTTAATTTTTTTCACTTTATTAATATTTTTGGAAGTAATACTTCTTTTAATCTTCCCCTAGTGGTAAACAAAACAATATATCCATCTCTCTCCTTCCCGTTGATAGATGTTAATGTTTCTAATAACTCTCACCACTCTCAATATACCATCATAAAAACACCGTAACTTAATTAATAAATTTTGATGGTATATGTCCAATAATTTTTTAAACTTCTATTTTGTTTTTGTATTTTATTTTTAAATATTACCATAATTACAAAGGTTTATTTTTAAATAGATGTAATTGTGTATTTGTTTTATTTTGTTTGAGTTTTTGGTTGTACCTACTACAATAAGGGCACATATAGTTTCTATATAGATTCTATATCGTGCAAGTTAAAAACTGTTGGACGTAGTTATAAACCATTTTCTCACTCGAAATAAGACTTTTAAATTTTAAATTTTTTTGTAAATTTTATTTTCTTTTTTTTCAAAAGGTGTTGTCGATAGGTTCATAAAATCGTACATAAATAAGCATTTTTGTTTTTTTGTTTTTTCTTTTTTTCTTTCTAATTTCTAGCAAAATTATCAACTTTAACCTCAATTTTTGTAATATTCGCGGTTTGCAAACGAACTTCCATGCCGTTGAAGGTCGTCTTAATTTAACTAAACCGGCAATCCTTGCTCTATGTGAAACGCAAGTTAGTAGTCACTATGTTAACTTCGATATTAACGGCCACTTACTCATTTCACACTTCGTTCCCAAAAGAGTCATCGCCATCTACATAAAAAAAGACATTGCTTTTAACACTCTTGACAAATATAAATCTTCAAGCCCAACTTTCAATTACGTTTGGGTCAAAATCCATGATTATACATTTCTGTTTTTTATACAGATCACCCAATTCAAGTGAACAAGAAACTGTTATGGAAATTGAAAACCTTTCAAACCAGATCAATGAAATTCTCGATTGTTTTCCTGAGACCGAAATTGTTCTGGCGGGGGATTTTGATATTCATAACAAAGACTGGCTTCACTTTTCCAGTACCTCTTCTCCGAGTCAAAACTCGATTGGGAAACAAGTTGAATTATTTTCTACTCAACTTCACCTTTCTCAACTTGTTAAAAATCCCACTAGAATCCCTAACCGTGCTGATCAAGAAGGTGACCTCTTGGATCTGTTTCTAACCAGACACCCTGAAAAGTATGTGGTTTCAGTTGGTTGCCCCCTGGGGGGCTCTGATCACTGTTTAGTCAATACAAGCTTCCGGGCAGGCTCAGTGTCCAATCAAAGGTCCCTTCCCAAAAAATTGGTATGGCCTTATAACCATGCTAACTGGGAAGGTCTGAACAATTTTTACAAAACTTTTGATTGGTCACTGTGCTTCCGTGGTAGGAATGTTGACTTTGCTGCAAATGCGATTAGTGAAACTATTCTACTTGGAATGAGATTATTTATACCTCACTCCATGAAATCTATTAAACGGAAACCCAAAACTTGGTTTAATCGTATTTGTAAAGAAGCCATTCTAAGAAAAGAGGAGGCCTTCAAAAAGTACCAGGACAGTGGTTTAGAGGCTCACAGGATCAACTATATAGTGGTTCGGAACAGATGTAAGAGAGTTATCAAGAAGCAAAAATTCTTCTTCAACCAAAAGTTGAAACTAAAACTTATACACATGCCAAAGAATAGCAAGTCATTTTGGACTTTTGCAAAAAATCTAAAAGAGGACAATAGCGGGTTTTCTTTTCCTCCACTTGTTGATATAAACAACCACATCGTATCAGATTCAAAAGAAAAAGCGAATTTGTTTGGCAAACAGTTCGCTTCTAACTCATCACTGCGTCAGTCAACTCAAAGACCTCCATCTATTCCAGAAGTTGGCAGCTCCTTTGGTAGAATATACTTTAGGACGCGAGCAGTGATGAAAATCTTGAAGAATCTTGATACAAGAAAATCAGCCGGTCCGGACGGTATTACAACTACCGTCCTCAAAAACACATATACCTCCATTTCAAAACCTCTGCGCAACCTTTTCCATCTTTCCTTCACTTCGGGTATTCATCCTACCCAATGGAAGGTTGCACATTTTTTCCAATTCCTAAAAAAGGCGATAAAAGCGACCCCTCTAACTACCGACCTATTGCTATTACTTCGGTCCTCTCCAAAGTAATGGAAAAAGTAATAAATTATAAGCTTTTGAAATATCTAGATCGTAAAGGTTTGCTTCATGATCGACAATACGGGTTCAGAGCCCGTCGTTCAACTGGTGATCTCATGATCTACCTGTGCGAAAAGCTCAATATCAGTCTTCACCATTCTGGTGAGTCTGATGTTGTGGCTTTGGATATTTCTAAAGCTTTCGATCGAGTTTGGCATGATGCTTTATTGGCAAAATGCAAGGCTTTAGGTCTAGGTAGGGTTTTTGTTAAATGGATTGGAGGTTTCCTTTCGAATCGCACGATTCGTGTTCTTATCGATGGATATTCATCCAAAGATTTTAAAATAAATGCTGGTGTCCCTCAGGGATCTGTTTTATCCCCCAGCCTTTTTCTAATGTTTATAAATGACCTACTATCAATAACCTCAAATCCAATCCATAGCTTCGCAGACGACAGTACCCTTGTTGCTTCCTATGAATTCCATAGCCGCTGTAACATTAATCATCAGATTAACTCAACAGCAAAAAATTTCACTATAAGTGAATTAAACAAAGATTTAATTAAAATCGAAAAATGAGGTGAAATCAACAGAGTTGACTTCAACACCAAAAAAACCCTATGCTGTCTAGTCTCGCGAAAAATAGCAACAACTATTCCGAACCTTTCTTTTCAAGGAGAGGCTTTGCAGCATACGGAAGACCTAAACATTTTGGGGATTGAGCTAAACCAAAAATTGACTTGGTCAAATCATATTTTTGGAGTAGCTAAGGACGCTGCTAAATGTTTGGGTTTCTTGTATCGCTGCAAAATTTACTTCTCATCCTCTGATCTCCTCAATATCTATAAAACTTATATTAGGCCGAAAATGGAGTATATTGCACATATTTGGGCTGGTGCTCTCATTACGGCGCTGGGATATCTCGATAAAGTGCAAAACAGAGCTATTCGTCTTATAAATGATCCCAGTGTTACCTCAACGCTTACTCCACTCAGCCATCGTCGCACTGTTGGGTCACTGACCTTGTTTTATAGATATCTTGTAGGGACTAACACCTGTTCTAAAGAAATCAAACAACTTATGCCTCCATTCAAGATTTTCCAAAGGGAAACAAGGAGGGCAACAGATGCTCATCCCTACACAGTCGAACTAGCTAGATGGCGTAACACGGCTTATGGAAATTCGTTTGTCATGCGCTCTTCTCGTTTATGGAACCATATTCCATCAAATGTGTTCCCCAAAGTTGATAATATATATATGTACGATTTAACCAAATTTAAGAAGAACATTAACATCTTTCTTCTAAATATCCCATCCAATTTTCCCCATCCCCCATAACCCAAATATTCCAAATAACTTCCACCATAATCCTAAATCCTTCCATATCCTCATCCCTGTAACCAAACTGTACATTTGTATGACAGGTTCCCTCCTAAAGTTTGCTTCAAAAAGGGTGTTGTTTTTCTTGTGTTAAAATCATACAATACCCAAAGAAACACCGCATAGTTTCAATGGGTGGCTTTCGAGCTTTCCATTCCCTCGGAAAAAAAAAAAATAAAAAATTTAAATACTATTAAATATAATTAACTTCTCAAATGACAGGTAGTTTTAAAATGTCAAATATATATATGACAATTAATCTGACAATTATGTACTCCTGAAACAAAAATTAGCGTTCCATTAACAAACTACGCCTTTCTAATGTACACTCTTTGATATATAAAATTCGTTCGTTTTGTCCAAGTAAAACTAAAACTAGTTTGGTTTGGTTGAAAATTCGAAGTTGAAAATTTGAAATAAACTTTTCAATTATTAGAATGAAATCAAAACATACGACATACAATTTTTATACGGCAGTACGTCAATACATCTGTCTACATATCCATTATCGGTAAATCGATACGCGCGTACAATATTTAATTTATCAAAAATATTTATTTGAATGTTTTAATTTAGTACCTATAAAAAATATTTTTAATTTCATATTATAAGTATTTTGAATATAAGATATTTTTTAATAAAAATTATTGTAAAAAAATATTATACTTTTAAACATAATATTAGAAATATAAGAAAAACCAATAATAATATTTTTAAACATTTTGTCAATATTTGTAAATTTTAAAAATCCGAGATACAGTACATTGCGTTACGCGTATTTTCGCTGCTCTAATGTAAATTTATGTACCTATTTATTTCTTAATTTTTTGACAGAATACGCTGCACGCTTTTATTTAGGTTAGGACATAAGGAACAAATAACTTTTTTTGATAAAAATAATTTTTTTAGTTTTGCAAACATATTGTACTGTAGGTATTTTCAATTTATTTGTATGTTTTAAACTAAATTATTTAAAAAAAAATGTTATTTTAAAATATCTTATTTTTAAAATTTAATCGCAGCAGCATAAGAAAAAACAATGACAATATGTATTTTTATATACACTTTGTCAATTTTTAAATTTCAAAACTCTGAGGTACAGCACGTCGCGTATGCTTTCATGTAATTTTTTTTACATAACTAATTATTTTAAAATTTTTTGACAGAAACTGAATGCCGTACATACTGATTTTGGCTGATCCATAAGAAGCAAAATATTATTTTTTTTTTTAAGTTTCTGCATATTTCAGAAGTTGGTTTTTATTTTTACAAAAAACTTAACAAAAAGCAACAACAATTTACGATTTACAAAAAATAAATATTTTTTAAATAATTTTTTTTTAGTACCTACTCTATTATAATAAATTGCAAACAAAAACAAAATACAGTACTTTTCGCTTATAACGACCATGTTGGGACGGAAATATTCGTCGCAATAAACGAATGTCGTTTTAAAAGAATGCTGTGAATTTTGAAAAATTAGTATAAGACTTGAACATTTTAGAATGAGCTGATTCTAGAATGGACACTTCGAATTCATTTGCTAAAATTTTATTTGATGTGTCAGCCTCAAGCCTATGTATAGTGATTTTTCTTCTATTGAAAGTTTTTTTGTATTTTTGATGCGTTATTATGATTATTTTTATATTCAAAACTAAATAAACAAGTGAGGGAAAAAAACCAAGGGTTTTTAAAATGCACATTTTTAAAATTATATACGGTTTCTTACTGAGTATTTTATCATTTATTTTTATAAAAATATATATTATGATAATATTATAAATTTGTTATTTCATTAATAATTAATTATATGACTAATAGTGAATTACTTAGAATATAACCCCAATGCACTCAAGAAAACCTGTTAATAAGTGCAAAATATAATGTTGGAGCTTCAATGTTAACGTTTAATTTTGGAAAAACTTACACTGGTAAATAAGTTACTGTTTTATAAGAACATAAAAGTTTTAATTTTGAAGACCTAGTAAATCTTCAATGGGGAAGGTTCCCAAATTTTTGCTTAGCAAACTTATGATGGATCTGCTCACCCCCCTTTGTGTTCACCCTTCCATTTTTTTCCGGTTCTAGGAAATCATTTTTGAACTCCAACAAAATTTGGAATTTTACCTAGAATATTATTATCTAACCAAAAATGGTTAAGACTAAGAAACTATTTATTCAATTTAAAGAGACCCTTTCAAATTTAAGAAAAACCTTTAACGTATGTTGAAATATAATGCTGCAGCTGTAAATTTTGCATATTTGTAAAAAAAAATTTGAACAGGTGTTAAAGTTACAGGTGGTTGAAAATAGCAAAATTTCAATTTTCGAGCCCTTATAGCTCTTAAACAGGGGGCGTGACAAAAAAATTTTGTTACCCGACTCCTACTAATTTTGGAAGACCTAACTTCGCCCAAAATTTCAAGACCCTAGGTTGAACCGTTTAGAAGATATATGGGGCCAAAAATTTTGCAAAAGTTGAGTTTAGCTTAATGGTAAATTTTAGTACCGTATGGTACTAAAATACATTTATTGTAGGGTTATACCTTATATTTTTGTAAAGCCTATAAGACCAGCTATCTTTTGCCGTTTTCAGATTAAAAATACACTTAAAGAAACTCTTGTTATAACAATTTAAAAATAGGGCTTTTTCCAACTTTGGGGGGTTGTAGCTCCGTAACGGGTGGGGCTACAGAAAAAAATTCTTCTACGAAATCACGTTTTTTGTAATATCTACCCGTGGTTAAAATTTCTTTAATCTATTTCAAACGGTGTAAAAGTTTTTGTAAACATACTGACGGACAAAGTCAAAATTAAGAAAAACCTTTGACACTTGTTGAAACTTTCGTTTTGGAGCTTTCAATTTTGTATACAAGAAAAAAAAAATTTTGACTGGTATTCAAGTTATAGGTGTTTAAAAGCTAAATTTTTATCAAAATTTCAATTTTCGACCCCTTACAGCTTCTAAAGAGGGGGCGTGACAAAAAAATTTTTTTAACTGACTCTTACTTATTTCTAAGGATCTAACTTCTCCCAAAATTTCAAGTTTCTAGATTTAGCCGTTCCGAAGTTATGATGGATCAAAAATTTTGTAAAACTTAGTTTTGAATAACCGTAAATTTTAATACCGTATGGTAACCCTATACAATTGGTTTTTAAAAATTTGTAAAGCTTATAAGAACACCTGTCTGCTACCGTTTTCAGGTTGGAAATATACTTTATAGAACTCTAATTATAACTGTTTAAATATGGGGCATTTTTCGACTTTGTGGGGCTGTAGCTCCGTAACGGGAGGGGGGGAGCTACAAAAAAAGTTTTAACATTAAATTATTTTTATTGCAATGCCTACCCATTTCTGATATTTTTTAGGCAATCGTAGGTAAAAAAGGACGGACGGACGGACGGACAGAGTGAAGCTATATAGGCACATTTTTACAAAATTTTTTGAAAATGTGCTAAAAACACTTAATTAATCGCCAAGCAACATTATTAGATATAATAAGTTTAAATAAAACAAGTAAAGAAACAGTCAGTCGGTGCAACCGACTTAGAAATACCCTACAACTATTTGGTTCAAATTTAAGGACATATCCATAAGTCATTTTAACACCATAAAAGCTGTTATTAATTTGATCGTAAGACATAGCTAACCAAATTAACTTTATAATACTAAAAACATTTTCTAATTACACTATCTATTAAAAAATATTGCAAATTCTTACTAATTTATCTATTTAAAAATATTAAAAAACAAACAAACTTGAAATAAATGAAAATATATTTATTCCAATTCAATTACAGAATGAGAAAATTATAATTATTAAATTTTGTGATAAAAAGATAATCAAAGATAATTTAAAAATTGCAATTATTTTAAATGATTAGTTTATATACCTAATAGAAAAGCTTATAAACGCAAAATATGCAATAAATGTATTTCTAAAATACAATTACAAATTTACACCTTTTCATATAATTCATTTAAATATTCAAATAAATTTTACATAAATGCAGCAAGTACCTTTGAACATAGCTGAACCACTACAATTAAGTCTAGATTTCGGAGACACATAGGACATAGGAAATATATTCTTTGGCTTTGAAATTAAACTCGACCAGAACCAATTCCCATGGTACTTTCATTACTAGTAACCTAGAGTTTAAATTTCATCAAAATACCGGCATTATTTTTTGAGTTATGGTGTTTTTAAGATATATGTTTTTTAGTCCTTGAACTTATCAAGGGTTCCAGAACCCGAAACCATGGTACGATTTCGCCCATATGCACTCCCGTCATACTTTCAATACTAGTAAATGTTAACTCTTGTATACAATTTGAACGTTCTATCTTAATTTTAAGTTACTAGTTTTATTAATTTCGATGATAAGCTTTTACACATTTGGGGGGTCTAAGAGAGGTCCTGAACCACCAGTCCAAATGATCCCAAATTAGGGGGGCACGGAAAAAATAGTAAAGAACACCCTGGGCCAAATTTGAAGCTTCTACATTTGTTTCAAGTTACTATTTTTATTAATTTCGAAAATATGCTTTAAAGTCCTCGGAACTGAGTGGCTGGTCCCCGACCCACTAGTCCAATGGGGCCCAAATTTCAAAGACACTTACGCAATAGGAAGGGACACCCCGATACCAAATTTGGAGGTTATATCTTCATTTGTTTCGGAATTACGCTAGTTTGGCCTAAATTCGATCAAAAAGTTCTCAGTTCCGAACCGATTGTCCAACCCTCACCGTACGTAATCACCGCCGTAGTTTCATTACCAATAACCTACAGCACAAATTTCATGAAGATAGCCTCATTAGTTGTTGAGTTATCGTGATTTTTAATATATGTTCGTTATCACTGACACCGACTAAAAGGTCCAGAATCCGAACCCATGGGCTGACTTCGCCCCTATACAGCCCGCGCTTTACTTATAGCACTAGTTAACCCTTGTACACAATTTGAACGGTCTATCTTAATTTTAAGTAACTATTTTTAGTAATTTCGATTATAAGCTTTTAAAACTGGTGGTCTGAGAGGGGTACTGAACCACCTCTCCAATTGATCCCAAATCAAGGGAACACGCAAGAGATAGTAAAGAACACCCTTGTGGCAAATTGGAAGCTTCTACATTTTTTCAAGTTGTTATCTTTATTAATTTCGAAAATATGCTTTAAGGTCTTCGGAAATGTGTGGCTGGTCCCCGACCCAGTACTCCAATGGGACCCAAATTCACAAGACACTCGGGAAATAGGAAGGGACACTCTGATACCAAATTTGGAGATTCTATCTTCATTGGTTTCGGAATTATGCTCGTTTGGCCTAAATTCGATCAAAAAGTTCTAGGTTCCGAACCCATGGTCCAATCCCGACCTTATGCAATCCCCGAAGTAGTTCCATTACTAGTAACCTACAGCACAAATTTGATGAAGATAGCGTCATTAGTTGTTGAGTTATCGTGATTTTTTATATATGTTCGTTAGCCCTTCGATTGATTGAAAGGTCCAGAATCCGAACCCATGGGCCGATTTCGCCCATATGTAATCCCCGCCGTACTTTCAGTCCCAGTAATCTACAGTTAAAATTTCATCAAGATAGCTCCATTATTTTTTGAGTTATCGTGCCTACGGACGGACGGACGGACGGACAGACGGACAGACGGACGGACGGACATGGCTGTATCGACTCAGGCGGTCACGCTGATCACAATTATATATACTTTTCCATATCTAGCTCGCTTCCTTTAGGTGGTTACAAACACCATACCAAAGTTAATATACCCCTTTACCTATTCTACACCTATAGATACCTATTCTACACCAAATATCAATGTAATAAAAAATTTTCATTTCTAGGTAAAATTTAATTCTTTATCAAAAAGTGTAACGTTTATTATACCCGTATGACTATATAGTCCAAGGGTATAATAAATTTGCCATTACGTTTGTGACGCAGAGAAGGAGGGGGGGTAGATATAGACTCAAGTGTATGGATCGAATCAGAATCGAAAAATAAATCGATTTAGCTATGTATGTCCGTCCGTCCGTCTGTCCGTCCGTCCGTCTGTCCGTCCGTCACCACGATAACTCAAAAACTAAAGGAGCTAGGATCTTGAAATTTTCGCAAATTCGTTTTTTTGCAATAGCCGTCATCGCTATTTAAATCCAGCCATTTTGGTCCACGGGTTCGGGTACCTGCCATACAACTTCTAATTTTATATGAGCATTACTCTATACCTATGGAAGCTGCGTGTCTGAAATTTTGCCAAAAATAGTTTAGTATAATGGCCAAACTTACTGCAAAATTTGATGGGTCTACGGCAGAGGGTTCGAGTAGCTGCCATACAACTCCTTCTTTTATATGAGCTTTACAGTACACCTAATGAAGCTGGGTGTCTGAAATTTTGCCAAAAACAGTTTAGTGCAATGGCCAAAGTTACTGCAAAATTTGGTTGGTCTACTGCAGAGGGTTCGAGTAGCTGCCATACAACTCCTTCTTTTATATGAACATTACACTACACCTAATAAAACTGGTATGTTTGAAATTTTGCCAAAAGTAATTAATGTTTATAATAATAATGATATAATGTTTATATAACGGTCATACGGGTATCCCAGAGTTGACAAAGTCTACTCTACCACACTCTTCCTCGTTATAATTAAAATTGAACCGAGTTCGTTATAAATGAAAACTACTGTATAAACCAAATGTATTGCTTTCATTTCGAACAGAACTCAGTTTTTTTCACTGGCATTTTAGAGAGATAAAGATAAAAAAAAACAAAAACAAAAAAAAATTTAAAAAAGTTTCAATCTCCTTGTTCATTGAACATTTGAACTAAACAAAAAAAAGAAAGACATAAGTTGGCGCATATAATAGTTTTATTGAGCTGCGAGTTACAACCGAAAATGAATTACTTTTACCCAGACAGTCGGCTCATAATATTAGAGTCATAAGCCTTAACTTTTAACAGCGTGACCGTTAAATTCAAATTTACGTTAAATTAAAGACGGGTTTTCACCTGAAAAACCGCAATATTCTAAAAAAGAATATAATTGTCCTATGAAAACAAAAAAAACCTTTTTTTTGGTTGTTGTTTCTTTAAAATTGGTCTTATAGTTTACCCGGAAAAAGGATGTTTATATTTGTATTGGAAAAAATTTTTAATGCGAACTTCTCATATTAATAAAAACAAAAATGAAGCAAATAAAGAATCCTAATAATAATATTCTTGAATTTAAATAACATAACATTTTCCATCTCTACATGTTTTCGTAAATCTTTGTTTTTTATCTATTTTAAATTTTTTATTCTTTAAAAATAAATTTCAGTGTCAAAGTGAAGTTTTATTTTTTTTCTTACAAAAATGAAAATCAAAAAAATTCAGTTTCGTACATATTATTATTAAATACATTGTATTTTAAAATCTTTTTAGCACATTTTCAAAAACTGTTGTATTTGAAATTGAAATTTTGATATTTTTAAGCACCTGTAACTTAAATACGTGTTAAAATTTATTTTAACATTTTTATTTTAGCAATATCCAACATTCAAAGCTGCAACATGTGTCAGAGGTTTTTCTTAATTCTGAAGGATGAGAAGCTACAGCCCACACCCTCCCCCCTCCTAAATTACAAAAAATCCCTATACTTAAATTGTTATAACAAGAATTCTGTTAAGTGTATTTTAAATCTGAAAACGGCAAAAGATAGCTGGCTTTATAAACTTTAAAATTTATCACGATACAAAACTCAATTTTTGCATAATTTTTGGTCCCACATGTCTTCTAGACGGTTCAAGCCAGCGTCTGGAAATTTTGGGAGAAGTTAGATCCTGAGCAATTAGGAGAAGTCGGTTAACAAAATGTTTTTGTCACGTTCTCTGTTTAGGAGCTAAAAGGGCTGGAAAATAGGGAAAAAGGGCTATTTTAAACACCTGTAACTTGAACACCTGTACAAATACACAAAATTTAAAGCTAAAGAATTATGTTTCAACATATGTTAAAGGTTTTTCTTAAAATTAAAAGGGGTTCTTTAAATTGAAGAAATTGTCCCTTAGTTTTAAACATTTTTGCTTAGATAATAAAATCTAGGTAAAATTCCAAAATTTTGGTGGAGTTCACATTTGACTTCCGAGAACCTATAAAAATAGAAGGGTGGGGATAGGTGGGGCATGGTTACATTTTCGAGAATCACCAGAAGTTTGCTTAGCAAAAATTTGGGAACCTTCCTCATTCAAGGGCTATTTGGCCTTGAAAATTAAAACTTTTATGTTTTTATAAAACATTACCTATCTTATTCACTAGTGTATGTTTTTCCAAAATTACACGTTAACATTGAAGCTCCAACATTATATTTCGCGCTTGTTAACAGGTTTTATTGAGTGCATTGATATTATATTCTAAGTATTGATTTCACTATTATTCATAATTATAAAATTGATGAAATAACTAAATTAAATAGTATAATTTATTTTTACATTTTTACAAATTTCACCAAGGTATTGTTATTAGTTGTTGAGTTATCGCTATTTCTTAGAAGGTTCAAAATCCGAACCTATGGCCCATATGTAATCCCCGCCTTATTTAAAGTACTATTAACCTAAAGTTAAAATTTCATCAAGATAGCTCCAGTAGTTTTAGAGTTATCATGTCTACGGACGAACGGACAGACAGACATGGCTATATCAACTCACCAGGTCACGCTGATTACAAATATATATTCTTTTCCATATTTAGTTCGCTTCCTTTAGGTGGTTACAAACACCATACTAAAGTTAATATACCCTTTTCCTATTTCTTAAAAAAAGAAAGTTGAATGAATTTTATTTAAATCAAATTTAGAAATTAATTTAAATTCATAATTTGAAAATTTTTTTTATTTTTTTTTTATCAATACTTTTATCCTTTTGTCCCTTTATCAATGAAATTTATAGTAGTTGTAATTGTGTAATGAGGATTAGGTCATCAGAACCTTTGGAAATATTGTTAGAAGATTGTACGATTTTCGTTTCTTGTAAGCCATTTGTATATCTAACATGAAGAATTTTTGTGTAGCTTTACATAATCGTAGTAGAAACCCTAATTGATTGTCTAATTATTGTAACCAAAACATCGTTTGGGGTGTGTTTATCAGAAAAAGAAAAACTGTGAAAACGAAATATTTAAATTTGAACTTGAGGTTTGAACATTTGTTGTTGCTGTTTGATACGAAATGAATTATATTTTTTTTAATTCCAGAAGGGTGTATATTGTGATTAATATTATCTATAAATTTATTTCGTTCTATTCGAATTTCAATTGGCGCATATTATTTTTTTATCTTGCTGCCTCATGGTTCTTAGACATTTTCAAAAGATTAGCTTATTAGTTTTACTCTGTCCGTCTGTCCGTATGTCTACAAAAACTTTTACACCATTTGAAATAGAGTAAAGAAATTTTAACTACGGGTAGGTATTGCAAAAAAAATAATTTCTGTCCGTATGTCTACAAAATCTTTTACACCATTTGAAATAGAGTAAAGAAATTTTAACTACGGGTAGGTATTGCAAAAAAAATAATTTCATGAAAGAACTTTTTTCTGTAGAGCTAATGCTGGACTGAGCTACAGCCCCCCAAATTCGGAAAAAGCCTTATATTTAAATTGTTATAACAAGAGTTCTGTTAGATATATTTTCAATCCGACGACGGTAGAAGACATCTGTATTTATAAGCTTAATAAATTTTTAAAAGGCAAATGTAAAAGGTTGCAATACGGTACTAAACTTTACAATGCAAAACTCAATTTTTGCAAATTGTTTTTATAGGTTTTAGAAAAATATATCGCTTAAATTTATAGAGTTGCCATACGCCATACTGCCATACAGTTTACCGTTATTCCAAACTTAATTTTTGTAAATTTTTTTGGCTCCATATATCTTCTGAACGGTTCAAGACATAAAATTTTTGGAGAAGTTAGATCCTCAGAAATAAATTCCCTCCCTGTTTAGGAGCTGTAACGACTCAAAAATTGAAATTTATCTTTTTTTAAACACCTATAACTTAAATACCCATCTTAATTTCTGTGGAAATTTGCCAAAACCCGATAAAGCCATTTTTGGGCAATTTGAAATATTAATGAAAATAGAATGCTGAATATTAAATCTTTACTGTGCCAAAAGTCCGCAAAGTCAATTTGAAAAATAGGCACTGAAAAACTAAAAATGTCATAACCCGTTTTCTTTACATACCAAAATTACAGAGCTGCCAAAACCCGATATTTCACTATGTCGGGTTTTGGCATGAACCGTATAAGTAAATTTTCCAATTCAAAACTTTGCCAAAAAACGACGTTTTTTTTAAATAATCGCGTTTAAACATGTTTTAGCAAAGAAACAAACAATATTTTTATAATAAAAATGATTGATTAATCATGTTAATAATGTTTGAATAATATTTACTTATTTGTTTGTGTTATAATCAATATGTAATAATATTTTTAAAGACAAAGAGAATAAATATAAATAAAAAAATATAGATCATAGAATAAAACCATATTAACTTCCGTAGAATCAATACAAAGAAACTAACAATATTTTCATATTAAAAATGATTGATTAATCATGATAATAATTTTTGAATATCTAACTGATCGTAGAATAAAATATTATCTTGGTTTGCCATGGTAGTTTATTTTTGAATCGGTACCGTACATCATAATATATGTGTGTATCAATATATATGATATATGTGTGTATCAATATATCAGTTAACTTTTAGTTTAACAGAAACTTACAAGCAGTGAAGTTCAATACAAATTAAAAGAATTATATAATTATTATACATATAATTACATAAATAATAAAAACTTAGTTATTAGCTTTATATTAAAATTTAAAAAAAGTGAATTATTAAAAAAATGTCTCAACGTTCAAAACTTTTAGTAAAGTTAGCATTAGAAGCTAGACAAGGTATGCACATTCTTATAGTAATAAAGCTTGAAATATTTATAAAATATTAATGAAATTTAGGAACTTCAGCCTAAATAAAAAATAGAGAGTTAATAGAAGAAACGATAATAGCACAAAGCAATGCAAATAATTATTTGGATAATGGTCAGTTTTTTTTATAATACAAAACTAATATTTTTGTTTTTGCTTTTATACTTATACCTTTTTAAATCAGGATCTGAAACATCTAAAGAAGATTTCATTCTTTCTGAATCAGAATATGTACCAGATATCTCAGAAAGGGGATCACTAACTTCAATTTCTGAAAGCTCTGCAGAAGTTGAACCTTCGACGGAGGAATTATTAGCAAGATCTACAACTATCACGCCGTCAGAAAAAAAAAATCATATAACCGAACAAAACATAAGCTTTTAAAAACACAAGGATTGCCGTATGTTACCCGATCAGTTGTTGCTAAACACTCAAAGCAATTTCGACCAATAAAAAATTGTTGTTTATTAGAATGCTTCCAAAAAATTTCAGTAGACTTACAAAAAGAGTTCTTTGATTATTTTTATTCCCAAACGAATCAGAATAATCAAAATCAAATATTAAAGAATGGAATAACTATTTCTCCTACAAAGAAAACAGCTATAACCAAAAAAAAAAGAAATGTGACTGCAACATACAAAATTTTTGACAAACATTCAGGAACTAAAGTAAGAGTTTGCAAAAGTTTTTACCTGCAAATATTCAATGTAACTCGATATAAATTAGATTTTATCATTGAGAAATCCAAAAGAACTGTATCTGGAGATTTTGGAGAGGATAGAAGAGGTAAAGCTGAACCTTATAATAAGTTAGCCCAAGAAGAAAAGCAACAAATTCTTGATCATATAAACAGTTTTCCGCTATATGAAAGCCATTATTCAAGAAGACACACAAAAAAAAAATATTTACACGGAAATCTCAATATTAAAAAATTGTTTGAATTATACGTTGAATTAAATGCAGAAGAGAATAAAAAAAAAGTGAAGTATGATTCTTACCGGAAAATATTCAATTCAACTGGGTACAAATTTAAACCTCCAAAAATAGACACTTGTAACAAATGTGATGAATTTGATTTAAAGTTGAGACAAAAAAGTATTGCTGATGCAGAAAAAAAAGAAATTCAAATTGAATTTGATTACCATAAAAATTTAGCAGATATGGCTTATAAACAAAAATCTATAGATAAAGAATCGGCTAATACAGATAAAAATACCCGAGTATTAGTGTTTGACCTACAGCAGTGTCTTCCAACACCAGCTTTGTCATCCAATATTGTCTTTTACAAACGTTTACTGTGGGTCTACAATTTGACTGTAAGAGACTGTAGTAACAAGCAAACAAACTGTTATATGTGGCATGAATCAATTGCCGGGCGAGGATCTGACGAAATCGCGTCATGTTTATACAAAAAACTTTTATCACTTACAGAATCAGTGAAGCACGTCATAACATATTCAGACACCTGCGGTGGCCAAAATAGGAATATACACATGACAGCTATGCTTATGACTGTAATAAAAAAGCAAACTAATTTTGAATGCATCGACCAAAAATTCTTGATTCCAGGCCACACACATTTGGAATGTGATGCAGATCACGCCCGTATAGAGAGAGCAAAAAAGTCTTCGGAAATAAAAATAATGGTACCTAGAGATTGGTTTAATTTTGTCCGTACTGTTAGAGGCAAAATTCCTTTAAATGTCTATGAAATGGTTATGGATGATTTTAAGCAATTTTCATATTTTTATAAAGTTTTACTAATTAAAAGAAAAAAAGATTTAAATAATAATCCCATTAATTGGCTAAATATAAAATGGATTGGAGTCACCAAAAATTTTGGAAAAATTTATTTTAAATATGACCTTAATGATGACACAGAATTTAGAGTCATGGATTTCACAAGAAAAACTAGAGGAACAGATCTTCAAAATTTTGAACCTCCAAACATTTATAATGATGTTAATTTTTTAAATCCTAAAAAGAAAAATGATTTGATTTCAATTTTACATTTGATAGATAAGGATTGTCATGATTTTTACAAAAATCTGAAAGTTCAAAAAGGTGCTAGTGATAATTACTTAACTGATGAAGAAGATGATATCGATCCACATGAATAAACTTTTATTTCTTGTTATTACTTTACTACTCTTGATTTTTTTTATTTTAGTTTTTTTTAATACTATATTTCAAATAATTATTTACTACATGTAAAAGAAAATTTGATTAAAAAATGAATAATACCTAATGTTGTACTTTTATTAATAAATTTTTTTCTAATGAATATTAAATTTAGATTTCCTAATAAATATACATATGATTCTTTATAAATATTTCTGTTGACTTTTATTTTTATACCCGTGCATACATATATGACATCGGGTATATTAGATTTGCTCCTCCGTTTGTAACGCATCGATCTAGACGAGCTAGATATAGTGTCAAGGGTACGTATCGGCTCAGAATCGAAAAATTAGTCGATCTAGCTATGTGTGTCTGTCCGTCCGTGTGTCAGCACGATAACTCAAAAACTAAAAGGGCTAGAGTCTTGAAATTCACACAAAGTCACTTTTAGACAATTTCTAGGTTCCCTATTGTTTTTGGTTAAAATCGGACCAAGGCTTCGGGGAGCTGCCATACAACTTTTTTGCACCAATACGATTTTCTTCAAAACTAATTATACTACGGGGATGAAAATTACACACGGTTAGTTTTATAATGACTCCGGCACATATATGAAGTTTCAAAATGTTAGGGCCCCATTTTCGGGGGGCTGCCATACAACTTCTTTGCACCAATATGAATTTCTTCAAAACTAATTATACTACGCGGATGAAAATTACACACGGTTAGTCATATAATGAATGGAGCACTTATATGAAGTTTCAAAATGTTTGGGCTCCATTTTCGGGAGGCTGCCATACAACTTCTTTGCACCAATATGAATTTCTTCAAAACTAATTACACTACGAGGCTGAAAATTACACACGGTTAGTTATATAATGAATCGAGCACATATATGAAGTTTCAAAATGTTAGGGCCCCATTTTCGGGGGGGCTGCCATACAAAGTTTTCGATTCAATAACTGTGAATCTAATGAAGCTACAAGGTTAAAATTAAAATTGTGCAGGTAAAGTAATAGGGCAAGTTACTTGGCAAAGTTGGGCATCACTCGGGCCATCGGACTTTTAGGGTGGGCCAATTTTTTTTTTTTTTTTTTTTTTTTTTTTGGTTTAAGCTAAAGTTATGGGACAATGAATGAAAATTTTGTTTTTTGTTTTGTGATTTTTTTTTTTTTTTTTTTGTTAATTTTTTTTTTTTTTTTTAAGCTAAAGTTATGGGACAATGAATGAAAATTTTGTTTTTTGTTTTGAGATTTTTTTTTTTTTTTTTGTTAGTTTTTTTTTTTTTTTTTTACGTCAAAAATATGGGGTAATAAGTTAATGTATAAGGGAAGTAAATTACGGTTTATTTTATACACCATAGTGGGTATGCACGGGTATCTAAAAGTTGACAAGGGCAACTATAATCTTCCTCGTTTGTTCGCAAATAGACTTTTGGAAAAGTTTTTATATGGTAAACAAACCTATTTATATAATTTTCCAAAATCCGATAATAAATTCTCCCCCCAGTCTATATTGTATAAAAGACTTAAAACTCTTACAAAAGTAACGAAAAATATTATTTGAATAATAAATTACAAAAAACAAAAAAATATAGCTTGTTTTAACGTAAATTGTCATGTGGAGTTAGAATTTTGTAACGACATGTCATTTTACAAATTTTCAAACCGCTCTACTGAAAAACTATCATTTTCTTTATATCGGGTTTTGGCAAATTTCCACTGATTTCTTTTAGTAATATTCAAAATTTAAAGCTGCAACATTATATTTCGAAAATGTTACACGTTTTGCTTCAGTTTTAAACGGATTCTTAAAATTGAAGAAAGTATTTCTTAGTTTTGACAACTTTAGCTTAGATAATAAAATCTAAGTAAAATTCCGTATTTTAGTGTAATGCACAATTTAATTCCTAATACCTAAAAAAATTGCGCAGATCTTAGAGAATTATCAAATTATTGTTTAGTAAAAATTCGGAAACCTTTACCATTGAAGGGCTATTAGGCCTTAAAAATTAAAACTTTCCAGTTTTTATAAATCAGGAACTTATTCACCAGTATTTATTTTTCCAAAATTGAACGTTAATATTGAAGCTTCAACTAATATTTCGTAATATTTAACAGCTTTGTTGAGTGCATTAGGATTATATTCTAAGTATAGAATTCACTATTATCGATAATTATTAATGACTTGATGAAATAACTAAATTATAATATTATCATTTATTTTTATATATATATTTATAAAAATAAATGCTAAATTACTCAGTATGTAACACTCCCTATATAATTTTGAAAACGTGCTTTTTTAAAAACCTTTAGTTTTTTCCACCACGCGTTTTTATGAAAAAAGAACTTACATTTCTTTCCAAAAATCAAAAACAAATTAGAAAGAGTGTAATAGAATAGACTATGTCAGTCCTGGGATACCTGTATGACCGTAATATAGACATTAATTTAATTTCGAGGTTAATTATTTTTGCAAAATTTTAATTCACAACTTATTAGATTTTCAGTTATATACAATAGAAAATTTAAGTAAAAAGCAGCTCTTTAAACATCTTCAAGTACATCGAATATATTTTATTCAGACGTTGGCAACTCGAATGGCAGTAATAAACTGCTATTAACATAGAGTAATAATTATATAAAAAAATAAGTTATATGGCAGCTATTCGAAGGACCTGCTCTAGCCCAACCAAACGTTGCACAAACTTTGGTCATAAAACTAAACTATTTTGGGCAAAGTCCAATTTCCTGATGTACATAGTGATGATCATATACAAAAGAAGTAGTATCGCAGTTTCTCGAACCCGCGGAGCAAACTAGCTAGATTTCATAAAAACGTATATGTGAAAATTCAGAATGATAGCTCTTTATTTTATTAGTGTTCGTGTGGACCGACGAACGGCTGGACGGGCATACATAGCTAGATCGACTTACCTTTCGATTCTGACATAATACATTCCTTTGAGTCTATAGCTACCTTCGTTTTTTCTTCGCGTTAAAAACTTAATTGAAAATTAAGTATGACCTATAGTCATACGGGTATGATAATAGTTATAATGTAAATTAGATAATACTCGTTTGAGCGTTTCTGCGCCTCTCAAAGAGTTTTTAATTGAAGTCGCTGTTATTGAAAACAAATTAAAACAAAGGCTACACTTTCTAAATTGGGCCGCAATAAATTAAGGGGTATCATCAAAAGTGTTTTAAGTTTTTCGAGGATTTTTTAAATATTTTTAGATTCATCGTCATCCCAATATCGGTCAACAAATTTTAAGTCTATTAAATGAGTGAACTGCATTTTCTAACAGCAACACGTATATAAAATTTACAATCGATCACACTTATGTTATTTTACAAAGAAGTTTGAAAACGTTTCCAAATTTTAGTCTAGATCACTCCCCGTAAAGAAAAACCCTTATATAAAAATTTTCATGATAATTTATATGAAATCTTATCCGTACCCAATGGCACTAAAATATGAGATAGCAGACCAAGTCCAACAATTATTAGATGACGAGATCATTAGACCATCTAGATCGCCCTACAATTCGCCAGTATGGGTAGTACCGAAAAAGGAGGATGCGTAAGGAAGAAGAAGTACCGGATGGCGATAGACTACAGAAAAATTAATAAAATCTCGAAACCGGATAAATACCCCATACCCGAGATAGCTGAGATAGTGGCAAGTTTAGGCAAAAGTAAAGTATTTTCAGTCATTGACCTAAAGAGCGGTTTCCACCAAGTACCTCTTAAGGAAAGCGACACACAAAAAAATGCTTTTTCTATCAATAACGGGAAGTTACTAGGCATATGGTGGAAATTAAGACAATGTGTTGACATCACATTTCCAAAGGGCTCTTGATGACATTCTGAGACAACACATCGGAAATAAATGTTATGTTTACATTGATGACATAATCATACTGAGCGAAAATGATGAAGAACACTTTAAGAATTTGGAGGACGTATTCAAAACGTAGGAAAACGAGAACATGTAAGTGCAATTGGAAAAGTGTGAATTTCTCAAAAAAAAAGTAGAGTTTTTGGGATTCATTGTTACAGGAGAAGGGAAAAAAATAAACACCAAAAAGGTCCAAACTGTTTGTGAGATGCCGTTACCTAAAACTTTAAAAGAACTTAAATATATTTTGGGAATGTCAGGGCATTACAGAAGATTTATCTGTGATTATGCAAAAATCGCAAAACCCCTGACATGCTTTCTGAGAGGGGAGGGTGGACGTGTGTCCAAATCGCAGTCATGAAATACACCATTAATCCTAGATGAAAAAGCAAAAGAATCGTTCCATGAGCTGAAAAACGCCCTCATTTCTGAGGAAGTAATTTTTAGTTATCCAAACTTTGAGAAAGACTTCGAGTTAGCAACGGACGCCTCTAATTATGCAATTGGAGCAGTACTATCCCAAGGCAAAATACCTATTATTTTTTATCCAGGACATTATCTAAAACCGAAGAGGCATATGCAACGAAAAAAAAGAGCTGTTAGCAACTATAACATCTATGAAAAATTGTATGGAGCAAAAAAAGTAGTGATTTTTACTGATACACTTACATACGCCTTAAATAACATACGCCACGAGTTGAGATATAAGGCAGGTTACACTAATGTAGTGAAAGATGCAATATCCAGACTTGTACCACAATCGCAAGTAAATAGTTTATCTATTACCGAACATAGCACAGAGAGCTCTTCCCATGACTAAGTACAATTCGTGGAGACACCTATCAATGCAATTCCCAAACAAATAATTTTGGAATTCAATAATAAAAAATATTACAAATTAATAAATCCATTTCCGAGCTAGAACAGACACTTAACAACTAGTACACAAATTTCAGAGAAAGATTTAGTAGGCATTTTAAAGAAATATTTAAATCCAAATATATTAAACGTTATTAACACAGAAAAAAGTATTATGGAGAAAATTCAATGAGTTTATGGAACACATTTTAGAAGTTATAAAATCAGATTCTCGCGAATAATGGTCAAGGACATTGTAAACGAACTAGAACAGGAAGAAATCATCATCAAAACTCATAGACGTCCTATCGAAATGCAATAGAAAACAAAAAACAAATTATTGAGAAAAACTATTTCCCGAAAATGTCCAGCAAAATAAATAACTTAGTAAAAAACTGCGCAATTTTTAAAGAGAGTAAATACGACCATTATTCCAACAGACCAGAAATATTGAACACTCCAATACTCAACTATGCAGGACACACTTTACATATAGATATCTAGTCAAAAGAGTCAAAACTATGCTTCACCGCAATAGATAAACTTACCAAGTTCGCCGAGGTAAGAGCCATAAAAAGTAAATCAAGCGAAGATATTAGATTAGTATTAAGAGACGTATTGTTCTATTATAGAATACCTGAATACGTGGTGAACGAGTACAATTTCTCTATCCACTCTGTTACCAACTAAAAACCAATGGAACTTTTTTTAGGTCGAGTTCATAATATTACACCAAAGGATTTTGAAAATACCAGACTTAAAGATTTAGAGAAACTAAAAAGGTATTCGTATTGGTTGCATTGGTTGTCGTCTAAATATCGCCGGTTGATCATAAACATTTTTCAAACAAATTTCGTCCCATTTTTTTCCAGGACATTATTATGATGAACATCCCGGAAATCACGTGCAAAACTACGAAAATACAGGAAATAGAAACAATGAAAGATATGACAACAGTGTGGATGACACAAATTTTTGGTTTGGTCAAATTTAGAATAAAGGAACGCTCATGACAATTTAAAAAATTTAATTCTTATCAAGAACACTTATTTCCATTAACACCGCAAATATTAGAAGAAAAAACGAAAAGTAATATAAACAAAATAAATAAAAATGGGGAAGAACCCCCAAATTTTGAAAAAAAAACGAATAAAAAAACAGTCAATCGGTGCAACCGAAATAGAAATAATTGATCGTGAGACATAGCTAACGAAATTTACTTTATAATACTAAAAACATGATCTAATTATTTTATCAATTCAGTTTATTTGTAATTTTACTAATTTATCTATTTAAAAATATTAAACAACAAATAAAATTAAAAAAAATGGATTCGGAAAATGCAATTACAAAATTACATATTTAAAACTTTTTATTCAATTCAATCAAATTTTGCACACATGCAGCAATTACTTTTTTTCAGGAATTTTAGCTGTAGTGCATTTACTGTTGAATGATTTAGTAGCCTTGATCAATTATTTTATTTTTATATTTATTTTTAGGTTACTTATTTTTTAATGTTTAAAGAAATAATAATTTGTAATAATATAAATATTAAAGTTTATATAATTTCAGGGGGATTTAATGTTAATTAAAACCACTAATACTTTCATTAGCTTTTTATCACAAAATTTCATAACCGAAATATGCAATAAATGTATTTCTCAAATACAATTACAAATTTAGAACTTTTCATATTTTTCATTTATGTATAAAAACAAATTTTACAACTTAAGTATCGTACACAATTTCTTAATTATATATTACCTATAGTAATAATTCAATAAAATATAGATATGATATAATAACAATTAAAAACAAAAAAAATTTCGTCGTTTATTAAAAAAATATTTAGTTTTTAATTTATAAAATATAATACAGAATATTTTTAATAGTAAAACTCTTAGCCTTTTAAAAATAAAAAAGTGTTGAATAAGAACGGAAATAGGAAACAGTGTATCAAATGTGGTGTTTTTATCTTTATTAATTTCGAATATATTATGCTTTAAGGTTTTGAGAGTAGTGGGGGTGGTACGCAAACCGCTATTTCAATTCATACAAAATTTCACGTGCACAAAACAATAAGAAAAAAAACACCTGTGCCCCAAATATAATGTTCTGTCTTCTTTGGTTTTGAAATTATACTAGTTTGAATTTAATTCGATCAAAAGCTTCTACAATCTGAACCCAAAAAAAACAAATTCCATGATACTTTCATTACTAGTAACCTAGAATATAAATTTCATCAAAATAGCGTAATTACTTTCTGAGTTTTGGTGTTTTTAAGATATACGGTTGGTAGCTTTTGAACTTTTCCAAGGTTTCAGCACCCGAAACCATGGTACGATTTCGCCCATATGCAGTCCCAGTCATACTTTTAATACTTGTTAACCCTTGTACACAATTGAAACAATCTATCTTAATTTTGAGCTATTATTTTTATTAATTTCGATGATAAGCCTTTAAGCCTTTAAGCCTTGAGAGGTCTAAGAGAGGTGCTTGTACCAGCAATCCAATTGATCATAAATTAGGGGAACACGTAGGAACTAGTACATAATAACCTCGTGCCAAATTTGATGCTTCTACATTTTTTTGAAGTTACTATCTATTATTTTCGAAAATATAATTGAAGGTCTTAAAAACTATGTGGACGGTACCCCACCCACTATTTCAATTGGTTCCAAATTTTGAGGATACTAAGGGAATAGAGAGGGACACCCTGATAACGAATTTGGAGGTTCTAACTTCTTTGAATTTGGAATCATGCTCGTTTGGTCTAAATTCGATGAAAAAATTTCCAGGTTCCGAACCCATGGTCAAATTTCGCCTATATGCAGTCCGCGCCGTTCTTTCAATACTAGTAAACCTTTGTACACAATGGGAACGTTCTATCTTAATTTTAAGCTTTTTGTTAAAAATTTCAATAATATGCTTTAAGGTCTTCAGAAATGTTAGGATCGTCCCCGACCAAATATTCCAATTGGTTCTAAATGTGCAGGACTTTAAGGACATAGAAAGAGGCATACTGATACCAAATTTGAAGGTTTTATCTTCACTAGTATCGGAATTATGCTTGTTTGGCCTAAATTCGATCAAAAACTTCTAGTATCCGACCCATGATCCGAACTCGATCGTACGGAGACCCCGCCGTAGTAACCTACATTACTATTTTTTTTTTTACCTCATTACCCTCATTACTAGTAACCTACACCACAAAATGTATGTTTTAACTCCATTAGTTGATGACTTATCCTTATTTTTTTTATATGTTCCTTGGTCTTTAGAAATTCCAGAATCCGAACTCATTGGCCGATTTTGCTTTAGGTACTAGGAACCTACATTTAAAATTTCATCAAGATAGCTCCACTAGTTTTTGTGTTATCGTGTCTACGGAAAGACGGACGGACGGACATGGCTATATCTACTCAGGAGGTCACGTTGATCACAAATATATACACTTTTCCATATCTAACTCGCTTCCTTTAGGTGGTTACAAACACCATACTAAAGGTAATATACCCTTTTCCTTTTTCATAGGTGTAGGGTATAAAAAACAAAAATTCCGTCGTTTATTAAAAAAATATTTGGTTTTTATACCCTACACCTATAGAATAGTTAAAGGGGTATATTAACTTTTGGTATGGTGTTTGACACGATAACTCAAAAACAACTCGATTTTTTGAGTTATAAATAAGCCGTTATTTTGACGATATTTAAATTCTAGGGGACTTGTAATGAAATTACCATGGAAATTGGTTCTGGTCGAGTTCGGACAATGGGTTCGGATTCTAGAAGCTTTTGATCGGTTTGAGGCCAAACGAGTATAATTATGAAGCCAAAGAATATATTTTCATAAATATATTTATATTTATTTTATTATTATAAGAATATATGCTTTAAGGTTTTGGGTGTAGTGGGGGTGGTATGCAAACCGCTATTCCAATTCATCCAAAATTTCACATAATAACAAATAAAAAGAAAAACCCGTGTCACAAAATTAAGGTTCTATCTTCTTTGGTTTCGAAATTATACTTGTTGGGCATCAATTCGATCAAAAGCTTCTAGAATCTGAACACATTGTCCAAAGTCGATCAGAACCGATTCCCATGCTACTTGCATTACTAGTAACCTAGAATTTAAATTTCTTCAAAATAGCGTCATTAGTTTTTGTATTACAAGGTTTTTAAGATAAATATTTTTTTGCCCTTGAACTTTTCAAAGGTACCAGAACCCGAAATCATGGTACGATGTCGCCCATATGCAGTCCCCGTCATACTATCAATACTAGTTAACCCTTGTAAACAATTGGAACATTCTATATCAATCTTAAGTTACTATATTCATTAATTTCGATGATAAGCCTTTAAAGTTGGGAGGTCTAAGAGAGTTACCTGAACCACCACTACAATTGATCATAAATTAAGGGATCACGTACGAAAAAGTAAAGTACACCCTTGTGCCAAATTTAAAGCTTCTAAATTTGTTTGAAGTTACTATTTTTATTTTCTTCGAAGATATGCTTTAAAGTCTTCGAAACTATGTGTATGGACCCCGACCAACTACTACAGTTGGTTCTAATTTTGGAAGACACTAAGGTAATAGGAAGAGACACTCTGGTTCCCAATTTGGATGTTCCATCTTCTTTGGATTCGGAATCATACTCGTCCGGTTTAAATTCGATGAAAAAGTTGCAGGATCCCAACCATGGTCGAGTTTCGCCTATATGAAGTCTGAGCCGTTCTTTCAAAACTATTAAACCCTTGTACACAATTGGAACGTTCTATCTTAATTTTTAACTACTTTTTTTTATTAATTTCAATGATATGCTTTAAGGTCTTCAGAACTGTGTGGATGGTCCCCGACCCACTACTCCAATTGGTCAATTTCTAGGACTCTAGGTACATAGGAAGAGGCACACTAATACCAAATTTGAAGGTTTTATCTTTATTGGTTTAGGAATTATGCTTGTTTGGCCTAAATTCGATCAAAAACCTCTAAGAATTAGAACCCATGGTCCGATCTCGACCGCACGCAATCCGTTTCATACAGGTAGCGCCATTAGTTGTTGAGTTATCCTGATTTTTTTTAAATGTTCGTTAGCATTTAGAACGATTAAAAGGTCCAGAATCCGAACCCATGGGCCGATTTCATTCATACGTAAGCCTCCTAGTAACCTACAGTTAAGATTTCATGAAGATAGCTCTATTAGTTTTTGAGTTATCGTGCCGACGGATGGACGGACATGACTTTATCAACTGATCAAAATATATATAGAGGTCACGCTGATCACAAATATATATACTTATCCATATCAAGCTCGCTTCCTGTAGGTTCTTACAAGCACTATATCTAAGTTAATTGACCCTTTTCCTATTTATTAGGTGTAGGGTATAATAAATTAGTATATAGAAAAGAATATAGACGTAATAAGTTAATCCCTAGATTTAGTAAACGAAAATTTAGGAAAAATTATAAGATAACAAAAATTGTTAATAAAAAACAAAAATTTTATAATGCTAAACTAAAAAGACATCATAAATTTGAGGTTAGTGCTGGTAACAGCACAGAGAATAGAAGTTTAAGACGAATCACAAGATATTAGCAATGAAACATAGGACAGCTGGACTGACAGACGCACACAATAACTTTTTTTGCTTTCGTTACTTTGCTATAAATTTGAAATGGTTTAACCGATTGACAATTGCCGCCCAACAATTGTCCAAAAAAAATTTTTGGAAGGATATTAGTCAAATTTTGCGAAGTATTGCTTGGGCAAAGTCTGAAATACAGGTTTGTTGAGTTCCGTTAACCCATTGCGGCACAGTAGCTTTATACAGATTTTTTTGTTGCTTTTGTTGCTTAAGCAGAAACGGCTTGACCAATTTACTTTAAATTTTAAACTCGTACATGTATATACTTATCATTCCTACGATTATTCAAAAAAAAAAATTTTGTAAGAAAATAACGTCCAATTTTTGAAAATAGGTAAAATTTATTTGAATTAGGGGAATGTTTAAAATAATGTTTTGTCGAGTTAACCGATTGAGAAACAAAAACTTTTAAAAACAGCCTGCAAAACAGTTTTAACGATTATCTCTAATTTTTCTGCTTCTTGACAATTTGGTGCTGCTTCACGATAGAGTTGAGGATGGTGGGTTTCCAGTGAATAATGTAAACTGAATTAAAATTTTATATTTTTTTAGAATAATCCTAAAAAATATCGTTTTAAAAAAATTGCTTTATTACATTTTAAAATTATGTAGGTACACGATGTGCAATTTTTGTGTTAACTTTTTTCAATAACACCAACTTAAATTGAAACTCCATTAAGGAGCGTAGCAGCGTGCGCCGAGTAATAGCTAGTTTACATATAAGTATTATTATACCCGTTTGACTATAGGTCAAAAGGATACAGGAAATTTTCCATTCTGTCATTACACTATGTAAATAGTAGTTTACTTAAATTGCCAAAGTTTGAATAAAATATAGTCGACGGTTTAGAAATGCTTTAAAAATCAGCTTATTAAATTTATATTTTTTTTGTACTTACCTGAAAGTTCTACTACGCTCTTCCTCGTGTTTTTAAGATTTTATGAGAGAAATGTAGGCTTTTTTGAAGAAAAGCAAAAAAATTTGTCTTATTAATTAAGTGAGCTTTTGGAATAAAGATTAAATTGCATTAATACGAAAAATTTGAAAATTTCATTGAATCTTTGTTCAAAACGCGTAAACAGGTCAAAACCAAGGTAACTTAGTGGGTTTTTATAATTAAAATGCTGGTACAAAATTTTCAATAAAATTCTTTTAATCGTTTAAGCAAATAAATTTTATGGGAAATTTCATGGCGTCGTCGCTTTGGAAAACGGGTTAATCAAACTTAACTAAAATTTTTTGCAGCCTCTCTCTTAGACTGCAAAATCAAACTGTAAAGTTGGACACAAATCGGAAACACAAAATTTTTGTAATCCCGCCAGGCCAAAATGGGCTAATTCATTCCATCCAAATTTATAAAAGTAATTCCGGTTGCTAATAGGGACATTTGTGCATAATTTCAAGTCAATCGGTCAAACCGTTTTGACTCGACATCAAAAAAACGAAAAAACTTAAAACGGCTCGGGGCCACAACCTGTTGACTTATGAAAATGTGGCATAGCCTATGTCACCCCCGGGCTCTCAGAATTTTTCCTTTAAAATTTTGTGACAATCGGACAAGTCGTTTTCACGTAAATCCTGGACAAACAAACAAACAAATAAACAATATGGCATGCTCATATAAAATAAGAAGTTGTATGGTAGCTGCTCGAACCCATTTCAGTATACCAACCAAATTTTGTATTAACTTTGGCGATTACACCAAACTCGTGCCCAAACGGGTTAACTTAACTCAACAAAATTTTATGTTAGCCTTTTTTTCGACTGCGAAACCACCCTGTAAAATTGGACACAAATCGGAAACACAAAATTTTTTTGGAAGCCCGCGAGGCCGAAATGGGTTAATTTATTCCAACCAAAATTATACAACTAATTCCGGTTGCTAGGACGAACTTTTGTGCAAAATTTCAAGTCAATCGGTCAACCAGTTTTGATTCGACATCCAAAAAACGAAAAAGCTAAAAACGGCTCTGGAGCCGCAACCTGTTGACTTATAAAAATGTGTTATAGCCTATGTCACCCCCCGCGCTTTCGGAATTATTCCTTTAAAATTTTGTGACAATCGGACCAGTGGTTTTCACGTGAATCCTGGACAAACAAACAAACAAACAAATTTTCTGCTTTATATATTAGACTAGCAGATTTACCCGGCGTTGCCCGGAAGCTTGAAAATAGTAAAAAAGCAAGTTTCAGCCAATTTTTTGAGATAATACTTTGCCTATAAATGCCACAAAAAAATATTTGTGGAGTTCCGTTAACCCATCGTGGCCCAACAGCTTTTTATAGGTTTTTTCGTTGCTTTGCTATATATTAGAAATGATTTAACAGATTAACTTCAAATTTCGTATATGTGTTCTTCTTTGAAAATGAAGTTCAATTTACTAACAGACTTGGAAGTTGTTAACCCCTGCCGACGATTGTTCAAAAAAAAATTTGTAAGTAAATTACGTCCAATTTTTGAAAGTAAGTACAACTTCTTTGAATTAGGGGAATACTTAAAAAAAAGGTTTGTCGAGTTCTTTTAATCGATTGCGAAACAAAAACTTTAAAAAACAGTTTGCAAAACAATTTGAACGATTATCTTTAATTTTTCTATACATGCTGCTTCTTGACAATTTGGTGCTCCTTGACGATATAGTTGAGGATGGTAGGTTTCCGGTGAATAATATTAACTGAATTAAAATGACTATAGGTCAAAAGGGGATTTTCTTGAATTGCCAACGCTTGAATAAAATATAGTCGATGGTTTAGAAAAATTCGCTTTTCAACTTATATTTTGTTTAGTCCTGAAAGTTGTAATACGCTCTTCCTCGTTTTTTTATGATTTTATGAGAGAAATGTAGGCTCATTTTTTGGAAAAACTGTTTTAAAATACTATGTATCTAAGCAGTATATACAACAAATTGAATTTTTTGATTTTAAGATTTCATTTGAAGAAAACTGAAAATTTCATAAAATCTTTGTTCAAAATTCACAAACAGGTCAAAACCAAATTAACCCTGTGGGTTTCAATTAAAATGCTGGTACAAAATTTTCAATAAAATACTTTTAATCGTATAAGAAAATAAAATATATAGAAAATTTCATAGCGTCGTCGTGGAAAATGGGTTAATCGAACTTAACTAAAACTTTTTGCAGCCTCTCTTTTAGACTACAAGATCAACCTGTAAAATTGGACACAAATCGAAAACACAAAGTTTTTTTAAAGTCCGCCAGGCCGAAATGGGTTAATTTATTCCAACCAAATTTATACATCTAAATGCATTTGCTAAGAGGAACATTTGTGCAAAATTTCAAGTCAATCGGTCAAACAGTTTTGACTCGACATCAAAAACATTGAAAAAGCTTCTTTGCACTCTCGTGCCCAAACGGGTTAACCGAACTCAACAAAAATTTGTCCCAGACTTTATTTTCGACTGCGAAACCACCTTGTAAAATTGGACACAAATCGGAAACACAAAATTTTTTGGAAGCCCGCCAGGCCGAAATGGGTTAAATTATTCCAACCAAATTTATGCAACTAATTGCGGTTGCTAAGAGGAACATTTGTGCAAAATTTCAAGTCAATCGGTCAAACCGTTTCGGCTTGACTTCAAAAACATTGAAAAAGATTCATTGCGCCCTCGTGCCCAAACGGGTTAACCGAACCCAACAAAAATTTGTGCCAGCCTCTCTTTTTGACTGCAAAACCACCCTGTAAAATTGGACACAAATCGGAAATACAAAATTTTTTGGAAGCCCGCCGGGCCGAAAGGGGTTAATTTATTCCAACCAGTTTTATACCATTAATTCCGTGTAATAAGAAGAACATTCGTGCAAAATTTCAAGTGAATCGGTCAACGGACCAGTGGTTTTCACGTGAATCCTGGACAAACAAACAAACAAACAAATTTTCTTCTTTATATAGTAGACTAGCAGATTTACCCGGCGTTGCCCGGAAGCTTGCAAATTGTAAAAACGCAAGCTTCAGCCAATTTTTTGAAATACTACTTTGCTTATAAATGAAGCTACAAAAAAATATTTGTGGAGTTCCGTTAACCCATCGTAGCACAACAGCTTTTTATAGGTTTTTTCGTTGCTTTGTTATATATATTAGAAATGATTTAACCGATTAACTTCAAATTTTGTATATGTGTTTTTCTTTGAAAATGAAGTTCCATTTACTAACAGACTTGGAAGTTGTTAACCCCTGTCGACCCGACGATTGTTCAAAAAAAAATTTGTGAGTAAATTACGTCCAATTTCTGAAAGTAGGTACAACTTCTTTGAATTAGGGGAATGCTTAAAAACATGTTTTGTCGAGTTCTTTTAACCGATTGCGAAACAAAAACTTTAAAAAACAGTTTGAAAGATTATCTCTAATTTTTCTATACATGGTGCTTCTTGAGAATTTGGTGCTCCTTGACGATAGAGTTGAGGATGTTAAGTTCCCGGCGAATAATGTTAACTGAATTAAAATGACTATTAGTCAAATGGGGATACTAAGTTTGCCATTATGTCATTATACTATGTCAATAGTAGTTATCTTGAATTACCAACGTTTGAAAAAAATATAGTCGATGGTTTAGAAAAGATTTAAAAATTTGCTTTTCAACTTATATTTTGTTTAGTACTCACCTGAAAGTTGTAATACGCTCTTCGTCGTTTTTTTATGATTTGATGAGAGAAATGTAGGCTTATTTTTTGGAAAAACTGTTTTAAAATACTATGTTTTTATTATAATATATAAGAAATTGAATTTTTTGATTTTTAGATTTCATTTGAAGAAAACTGAAAATTTCATTGAATCTTTGTTCAAAACGCACAAACAGTCATGTGGGTTTTAATTAAAATGCTGGTACAAAACTTTTTAATCGAATTAACTAAAACTTTTTGCAGCCTCTCTTTAGACTGCAAAATCAACCTGTAAAATTGGACACAAATCGAAAACACAAAATTTTTGGAAGCCCGCCACGTCGAAATGGGTTAAATTATTCCAACCAAATTTATGCAACTAATTTCGGTTGCTAAGAGGAACATTTGTGCAAAATTTCAAGTCAATCGGTCAAACCGTTTTGACTCGACATCAAAAACATTGAAAAAGCTTCATTGGCCCTCGTGCCCAAACGGGTTAACCGAACCCAACAAAAATTTGTGCCAGCCTTTCTTTTCGACTGCAAAACCACCCTGTAAAATTGGACACAAATCGGAAACAAATAATGTTTTGGAGCCCGCCGGGCCGAAATGGGTTAATTATTTCGAACCATCTTTATACAACTAATTCCGTTTGCTAAGAGGAAGATTTGTGCAAAATTTCAAGTCAATCGGTCAAACTTTTTCGGCTCGACATCAAAAACATTGAAAAAGCTTCATTGCGCCCTCGTGCCCAAACGGGTTAACCAAACCCAACAAAAATTTGTGCCAGCCTCCCTTTTTGACTGCAAAACCACCCTGTAAAATTGGACACAAATCGGAAACACAAAATTTTTTGGAAGCCCGCCGGGCCGAAAGGGGTTAATTTATTCCAACCAACTTTATAACATTAATTCCGTTTAATAAGAAGAACATTCGTGCAAAATTGCAAGTTAATCGGTCAAACCGTTTCGACTCGACATCAAAAAAACGAAAAAGCTTAAAACGGCTCTGGAGCCGCAACCTGTTGACTTATAAAAATGCGACATAGCCTATGTCACCCCCCGGGCTCCCAGAATTATTCCTTTAAAATTTTGTGACAATCGGACCAGTGGTTTTCACGTGAATCGTGGACAAACAAACAAACAAACAAACAAATTTTCTTCTTTATATATTAGATTGCACTACACCTAATAAAGCTGGTATGTTTGAAATTTTGCCAAAAGTAATTAATGTTTACAATAATAATGATATAATGTTTATATAACGGTCATACGGGTATCCCAGAGTTGACACAGTCTACTCTACTACACTCTTCCTCGTTTCATTTATTTTTTTTATGCCTTGGTTATTTATCAATGAGATAGACAGTATATTTACGATTTTGTTGGACTTAGAAGATGGTTGTTGGTGTACGCTAGCTTTACAATATTGTTATATTTGTTGAAGATGCCCTCTAAATGATCACTAATGCTGAAATCCTCATGTTTATCTGAACTGTAAAATGTTAAAATTGCTCCTACAACTGTTGATAATTCAATGATGATGGTGTTAAATCTGCTATCTATTTCTAGGGTGTTATATCGTACGTTGTTTCTGATGAATATTGCTGTGCCTCCTTCTTTGTTGCTGTCTCTTAAGTTAAAAATCGCCTTGTATCCTATGACAAGTTGTAATGTTTGGTTTCATGTGAGAAAATCCAAGTTTGATTAATTATTATGATGTCTGATTCATTGTTGTTTCTTCCGCCACATGTTCTTTCCTCATTTTGTCGAATGTGTTTCCCACTACCTCCAAGTATAATGTCCATTTCTTTGGTGTTTTATCCTATTTGATGTGAAGCAAATTCATGGTATCACTTTCCACGATTTGCTGGTTTAGCTGTATTATCTCTGTCTTGTAATTCCTTTTTACTCCGTCTATTTTGATTATCGGATTCATCTGTCTGAAGGTGTTGATTTTGTATTCCGTTCCCAATGTTTTTTCTTATTCTTTTTTTAAATTTTCGTTGTTTGCTCATTATTCGATATTTTCATTATTCCTCGACCTTTCATTTTTCTTAGTATGATGTTTAGTGTTTTTAATTCCGCTTGTGAAATTTTCTCATTAACAATTTTTTTAGTTTTATCAGCAGGCTGGGTTATTTTCAGCTTGATTATGATTGTTTTTTTTAATTTTTTGTTTTGCTGTACCGGTTGATTATCACTTTTGTTGGTCCTGATTATTTTGACACCCCAATATTATTTTGTTTATCTTTTGTAGTCGCTTGTTGTTTTGTTGAATTTTAAGTCTAATGTGATTTTTTGATGCCCACCATGTTTATGAGTTCCTCTTTATCCATTTGTTTAGTTTTGTTGAATGTGGCAATCCATTTTTTGCACATGCACAAAACATGTGCCTCTACCTATTTAATCTTCTTATATTTACTGTCTGATATTCCAGTACACGTAGCATGTACCCAACTTTTACAGTTTCCGATATAAGTACTTTACATTTCCCTTGTCGTATTATTACCAAGTTCTTGGTATTTACACAAATCAATTTTTTTATATTGCAAAAATTTTATTAACATTAGATGAATAGATAAATGTAATGAGTAATGAGAAAAAAAGTTTATTATATATTATATGCGTACGTAATAGCGTAGATATATTTATATTTATATAGGCGGAGTGTTATATTATTTAGAATTGTTTTGTACTGTATGTATTATTAATTATTATATATTGAATTATGCTATTAGTTGTAATTACTTGTAATTATTAGTTATTCTGGAGTATTAGTAATAAAAATTAAATTATTGAGAAGTATTTTTTTTATTATTTATTTAGTTTATTATTTTTTTGGGTTTTTTTGGCACGTGTATTATGTGATTGTATATAGTTATTAATTTAATATTATATTTTACTTTTTGTATGTTTCGTATTTTATAAAATATTGGGATAGTTGGTGCAAATTTTCCTTATGGTGACAGTTTTATACCCGTATGACTATAAGTCAAAAGGATATACTAAATTTGCTCTTAGACGCAGAGAAGGAAGGGGTAGATATAGACTCAA
This sequence comes from Dolichopus griseipennis, assembly GCA_963082915.1. NCBI lineage: Eukaryota > Metazoa > Arthropoda > Insecta > Diptera > Dolichopodidae > Dolichopus > Dolichopus griseipennis. The sequence continues at coordinate 209,357,057 of OY720441.1, forward strand.
AGGTATGGATCGGATAAGGATCGAAAAATAAAACTACATAGCTAACCGTCCGTCCGTCCGTCCGTCCGTCCGCACGATAGCTCAAAAATTAAAGGGGCAAGGATTTTGACATTTTTACAAATTCATTTTTATGTAATAGCCATCATCGGTATTAAAATCCAGCAATTTTTAATCAACGGGTTCGATTACCTGTCACACAATTTCTTTTTTTATATGAAAATAACTCTATACATGGTTCAGCAGATTTTGAAATTTTACCAAAAGTAGTTTAGTTTTATGGCCAAAATTTGTGTAAAATTTAATTGGGCTGGTGCAGTGGATTCGCGTGCCTGCCATACAACTTCTTCTTTTATAAGAGGATTAATCTATACCTAATAAATCTGTTTATCTGAAATTTTGCCAAAAATAGTTCAGTTTTATGGCCGAAGTTTGTGCTAAATTTGGTTAGTCTAGTGTATTGGGTTCCAGTAGCTGCCACTAAACTTCTTTATTTATAAGAGCATTACTCCATACCCAATGAAGCTGGATATCTGAATTTTTGCCAAAAATATTTCAGTTATATGAACAAAGTGTGTACCAAATTTGGGTGGGCTACGGCCTGGATTCGAGTAGCTGCCATACAACTTCTTATTTTATATGAGCATTACTGGATACCTAATAAAGCTAGGTGTCTGAAATTTTGCAAAAATAGTTTGGTTATACAGCCAAAGTTTGTACAAAATTTGGTTGTTCTACTGCATGGATTCGAGTGGTTGCTATACAACTTCTTCTTTTATATGAACATTACTCTATACCTAATAAAGCTGGATGTCTAAAATTTTGGCAATAGTTGTTAACTTTAAACAGTAACATCTGAATAAAATATAGTCGGTATAGTGAAAGATGTTGGAAGAGCCACTTATATTTTCTTTTGTTTATAACGAAGAGCCTTATAAGTTGGATATTAAAAATTTTGCCAAAAGTTGTTAACCGGATGATATAATGTCTATATTACTGTCATATGGGTATCCCACAGTTGACACAGACCTCGTCTTTTTTTAAGTTCAATTTAAAGTTTTTGTTTTATTTAATTAGCTATTTGTTAAATTTTAAAATTATAATCTAATCGATAAAATATTTGTTTGTAAATAAAAGAATTAAAATTTTTTATAAGTTTATTCTGTTTCAATGTTGATCTAATTCTCACATAATAACTTTTGGTACATTAAAAGTTGCTGAGGTTCTTCCGCTTTTTAAAACAGACAGTATTAAATGTGAACAATTATAAGCCACGTTTTCAAAAATATTTGAAAAAGCTATGAAACAGAGAATGCAAAGTTATTTGAATAGAAATCAATTCTTTAGTATTCACCGGTTTGGCTTTTTAAAAGGCAAATTAACTGAAAAGGCTTTTCTGAAATTTTGTGCTGAAATTTATGATGGACATATCCTCATTACATAAAAATAAAGAATGTTCTGCTCTATTTATTGACATAACAAAAACATCTGATTTAGTTGATAATAAATTGCAATTGTCAAAATTATATAATATAGGTTTTAGAGGATATGTCTACGACTGGTTTAAGTCATTAATTTCTTATAGAAAGCAAAAAGTTAAATTTGATCCTCAGGGTTCTCCCTAGGTTGTAAAAACATCGGTACAGGTACGCGAACCCGTGGACCAAAATAGCTGGATTTAAATAGCGATTCCGGTTTTTGCATAAAAACGAATTTGTGAACATTTCATAATCCTAGCTCCTTTACTTTTTGAGTTATTGTGATGACGGACGGGCATACATAGCTAAATCGATTTATTTTTCGATTCGGATCCGATCCATACACTTGAGTCTTTTAAATTATACTATTATAATATACTAGCTGTTGGCCCGTCACAGAATGACGGAAGGTCAATTGAAAGAAAAACTTTTTCTAATTAAAAACTATTTCTAATTTCATTATGTACATTATGGTAAAAGTATGTCCAAAAAAATTGCAACCGTTACATTTTGTATAACGCATATTATGCTTCGATTTTAGTAATAGATACACAGAAAATAAATAAATGACTCATATAATTTTTTGTTGTATCTTAAAAACTTTAAGATGAATAAGTTAGTTAGTCTACTTTTAGTATGTTTCGTATTTTGTAAAATGTTGGGGTCGTTAGTTCAAATCCCTTCTTGGTCTAACTTTTTTTTAATTTCAATTAATATTTTTTTTTATTTAAGTGCGTACGTGCACATTAGATTTTAAATTTTTTTATAGGTTTATTTTGTTTCAATAATGATCTATTTCTCCATCTTTTAATGTTTTGTCTATATATTTTAAAACAAAGTTGCTATACATTCTATATTGTTTCATTTGTTTAGATTCAAATCGAAATACTTGTTTGTTGCTAACATTCTATAATTTACCTACTCAACATGCTCAATAATGTATCTATTATTTATATGTACGTAAAATTGTATTAAATAAATGTTGATTTTTGAATTGAATTTTGCATTATCAAATTCAAATTATAAATTTTATTTGGATTTTTTTTATTATACCTACCTAATTAATTTTTAAAAAAAAAATTATTTTGTTTGGCTTCTATGGTGCATTGAACTCAGGTATTGTATATCTCATATAGATGAGGGAGAGTTAAAGGAGAGATGAGGGAAACTTTGAAATTACTTTGATACATTGCTTGGTTTATTTGCTTAAGCAAAGCAAGCGATGCATCAAAGCGTACATTGGGCCTTCGCCCTTATACCAGATTTTGACTGAAAATAATGAAGACTTACTAAACAAATGTTCTTGTAAAGCATAGTCTTCTTAATATTTATTTTCAAAATGTTTTACTATTTACTTAAAATTTACAGAAAATCATCTGTGATTTTTAAAGGTCAAATGAATTAATTTATAAACTAATAAATAAATTTTATTTTGTTTTTTTTTTATTAAAAATAAATAAAATATTTTTTGGCCTGCTTATGATAATTTTGGATATTTTATTTTCTAAAATAAAACACATCCAACAAAACATTAATATTTTATTTTTTTATAATTGAACACATCCAACAAAACACATTTAATTGAATGCGTTTGTTACCCCTCATTCTAGACAAATATATTAATAATTATTTATATTATTATATTATTTTTTTTTTTTAATAAATAATAATATAAATAAATAAATTTGTTTTGTTTTTTAAAAATGAATTTAAACTTATACATTTAATGTATTAATCTAGTTTTAAGCTATAAATAATAAAATTTTTAAACTAAATGAATAGAAAAAGTGTGAAAATATTTGAATTAAATAAATAGGTAAATACATAATAAAAAAATATTTTAGCTTTTAAAGTTACAAAATTTAAAAAAAAACTATCCGAATAAAATAATTTTATTTGTATTTTTATACCCTACACCTATAGAATAGGTAAAGGGGTATATTAACTTTGGTGTGGTGTTTGTAACCACCTAAAAGAAGCGAGCTACGTATGGAAAAGTATATATATTTGTGATCAGCGTGATCTCCTGAGTCGATATAGCCATGTCCGCCTGTCCGTCCGTAGGCAAAATAACTCAAAAATTAATGGATCTATCTTGATGAAATTTTAACTGTAGGTTACTAGGACTGAAAGTACGGCGGGGATTGCATATGGGCAAAATCGGCCCATTGGTTCGAAATCTGGACCTTTTAATCGATGCTGTAGGTTTCTAGGAATGAAACTATTTCGAGGATTGCGTAAGTTCGGGATTGGACCATGGGTTCGGAACCTAGAACTTTTTGATCGAATTTAGCCCAAACGAGCATAATAATTCCGAAACCAATGAAGATATAACCTCCAAATTTGGTATCAGGGTGTTCCTTCCTATTTCTTAAGTGTCTTGCAAATTTAGATCTCATTGGAGTAGTGGATCGGGGACCAGCCACACATTTCCGAAGACCTTAAAGCATATCTTTAAAATTAATAAAGATAGCTACTTGAAACAATGTAGAAGCTTCAAATTTGGCACAAGGGTGTTCTTTACTATCTCTTGCGTGTCCCCCTAATTTGGGATCAATTGGAGTGGTGGTTCAGTACCCCTCTTAGACCTACCAAGTTTTAAAAGCTTATAATCGAAATTACTAAAAATAGTAACTTAAAATTAATAAATTGTGTACAAGGGTTTCAAATTGTGGTACAATTGTGTTCAAATTGTGTACAAGGATTTACTATTACTATAAGTAGCGCGCGTATAAAGGCGAAATCAGCCCACGGGTTTGGATTCTGCACCTTTTAATCGGTTTCATGGCTAACGAACATATATAAAAAATCACGATAACTCATTAACTAATGACGCTATTTTCATGAAAGTTGTGCTGTAGGTTATTGGTAATGAAACTACGGTTCTGCTCGAGTTTAATTTCGAAGCCAAAGAATATATTTGCTATTTCCTATGTGTCCCCGAAATTTAGACTTAATTGTAGTGGTTCAGCTATGTTCAAAGGTACTTGCTGCATTTATGTAAAATTTATTTGAATATTTAAATGAATTATATGAAAAGGTGTAAATTTGTAATTGTATTTTAGAAATACATTTATTGCATATTTTGCGTTTATAAGCGTTTCTATTAGGTATATAAACTAACCATTTAAAATAATTGCAATTTTGAAAAATTTGGATTATTAAATATATTATGCTTTGATTATCTTTTTATCACAAAATTTAATAATTAGAATTTTTTTCATTTTGCAATTGAATTGGAATAAATATAGTTTCATTTATTTCAAGTTTTTTTGTTTTTTAACATTTTTAAATAGATAAATTAGTAAGAATTTGTAATATTTTTCAATTGATATTGTAATTAGAAAATGTTTTTAGTGTTATAAAGTTAATTTGGTTAGCTATGTCTTACGATCAAATTAATAGCAGCTTTTATGGTGTTAAAATGACTTATGGATATGTCCTTAAATTTGAACCAAATAAGTGTAGGGTATTTCTAAGTCGGTTGCACCGACTGACTGTTTCTTTACTTGTTTTTTATTATTTCTATTGAAATTTAAATAGTGTTAAATAAAGAAATATAATAACTACGTTTATGCAAATAAAAAAATTATTTTGGTAAGGTATCTACCAAAAAGTCGGCGATGGCTTGGCTGAATCCACAATGGAAGAAAAACAGTACAGACATGAGTAATTCAGTAGCAAAACAGTTTGATTTAGGAATTAGTAAAGTGGAAAAAATGTGTATCGATGGAGAATCACACGTTAACCGAAAAAAAAAAATCATTTTAATCAAACGCCACCTTTACAACATACAATTTTAAACAAATTATTATGTATTACAGTCTTAAAGTTCTAGTAATTTTTTTGTGGTTATATACATTTATTTTTTTTTTCAGTTAACTTGTAGTTAACAAACTTATATATTTTACAGTTAACTTTAATTACTAAATGTAAATAAGATAGATGAAAAATTAAAATAAACTTCAATTCCATCTAAATTTGTAGATGGAATTGAAGTAAAAAACACTTAAATTTTATCTCAATTCAAATACAAATAATTTTTAATTAATCATATAATTATGTAAGAATTATTCAAATTAAATAAAAAAATAATTAAAATAATAATAATAATACGTTTTCTGTATATTCTTCTTTTAATATGGCTTTTTGTTCTCCTTCTTTCTGTCTTCTTTTTTCTTGATAGACGACCTTTTTCTGAAAAACATTTCTAACTTTTATAAATAAAATTATAATATCATAATATATCCATCCACACATCCACTCACAAATTAATAACGCTACCTTCATGAAATTTGTTCTTAAGGATACTAATCATCAGACTGCGGCGGGGATTGCGAACGGTTGAGATCGAACCATGGAATCGGTTCCTAGAACTTTTTGATCGAATTTAGGCCAAACATGCATAATTCCGAAATCATCCAAGAGAGAACCTCCAAGTTTGGTATCAGGGTGTCCCTTCCTATTTTCTTAGTGTGCTTGAAATTGGAGTAGTGAGTAATATCTTCGAAATTAATAAAGATAATAACTTGAAACAAATGTAGAAGCTTCAAATTTGGCACAAAGGCGTTCTTTAATATTTCCTGCATTTCTTCCTAATTTATGATAAATTGGAGTGGTGGTTCAGATACCTCTCCTAGACCTCCCAAGAACTTAAACTTATCATCGAAATTAATAAAATTAATAACGTAAAATTAAGATATAACGTTCCAATAGTGTACAAGAGTTAACTTATATTAAAAGTACGACGAAGACTGCATATGGTCGAAATCGGATCATGGGTATATGTTCAGAACGTGTATTCAAAAAACACGATAACTCAATAACTAATGACACCATTGTGATGAAATTTAAGCTTTAGGTTACTAGTAATGAAAGCACCACGATGATTGTTTATGGTCAAGATCGGACAATGGTTTCGGGTTCTCGAGGCTTTTGATCGAATGAAGGCCAAAGGAGCATAATTTCGAAACCAAAGAAGATACAACCTTAAAATTTGGAATACAAGTGTTTTTAGCACATTTTCAAAAAATTTTGTAAAAATGTGCCTATATAGCTTCACTCTGTCCGTCTGTCTGTCCGTCCGTCCGTCCGTCCGTCCTTATGTTTTTAGTGATATACAAAATTCAAAGCTCTATACTTATATTTCAACATGTGTCAAAGGTTTTTCTTAATTTTGAAGGGTTACGAAGCTACAGACTCTGCAAATTCCAAAAAAGCCCTATATTTAAATTGATATAACAAGAGTTCTGTTGGGTTTATTTTTAATCGAAAAACGGTACTAAAATTTAGCATTATACGCCATACGGTACTAAAATTTCGCATTATATAAAACTATTGAGTTTTTGCAAAATTTTTGGTCCCACCGTAAACGGTTTAAGATAGGGTCTAAAAATTTTGAAAGGATTTAACTTTCAATTTTGGAAAATATTGCTTAGTCAAAGTTTCAAAAACAAGTTTGTTGAGTTCAGTTAACCCATTGCGGCATAGCAGCTTTTTACAGATTTTTTCGTTATTTTACTCTTAAGCAGAAACGGTTTGACAAATTAACTTTAAATTTTTTATGCGTACATTTATATACTTGTCTTTCAACGATTGGTGAAAAAAAAAATTTTATAAGTTAATTACCACCAATTTTTGTAGGTAGGTAAGAGTTCTTTGAATAAGGGGAATATTTAAAAAAAATTTTGTCGTGTTCTTTTAACCGATTGCGAAACAGAAACAGTTTGAACGATTATCTCTAAATTTTCTATTCGTGGTGCTTTTTGCCAAATTGGTACTCCTTGACGATAGAGTTGAGGATGATGGGTTTCCAGCGAATAATGTTAACTGAATTAAAATTTTTTTTTTTATTATTATTATTTAATAATTATGGAAAGTTTTAAGTTAAATAGATAAAGTTGTTGAAAACTTGCAAGAATAATTCTAAAAAAAGCGTTTTAAAAAAATCTCTTTACTACATTTTAAAATTAACATGTACACCATCTGTAATTTTTGTGTTAACTTTTTTCAATAACATCAACTTAATTTAAAATTCAATTGAGTGGCGAGGCAAAGTGCGCCGGTAATAGCTAGTTAACATGTAAGTATTATTATACCCGTTTTACTATAGTTCAAAAGGGTATACTAAATTTGCCATTATGTCATTATACTATGTTAATAGTAGTTTTCTTGAATTTCCAACGTTTGAATAAAATATGGTCGATGGTTTAGAAAAGGTTTAAAAATCTACTTATCAACTTATATTTTGTTTTGTACTTAGCTGCATGTTCTACTATGCTCTTCCTCGTTATTTTACGTTTTTATGAGAGAAATGTAGGCTTCCCTTTTGGAAAACCTGCTTTAAAATACTTTGTATTTAAGGATAATATATGAGAAATTGAATTTTTTTGATTTTTAGATTTTATTTGAAAAAAACTGCTAATTTTACTCTGACATCTGTTTTTAAAGAACATCAACTGCCAGATAAAAAGCAAAGACTTACGAAAAATTGTAGAGAAGGAAAATGTTATGTTATTTAAATTTAAAGATATTTATATTCGGATTCCTTATTAGCCTTATTTTTATTTATACTAATATTATCTCATTTAGCTTTTGCATTATTTGAGACCATTTAAGGAGAGGAAAAAAATTAGTCTTATTAATTAATTGAAGTTTTGGAATAAACGTTAACTTTGGTTAATACCAAAATTTTGAAAATTCCATTGAATCTTTGTGCAAAACGCGTAAACAGGTCAAAACCAAATTAACCCTGTAGGTTTTTATATTTAAAATGCTGGTACAAAATTTTCAATAAAATTCTTTTAATCCTTTAAGCAAATAAAATTTGTAGAAAACTTCATGACGTCGTCGCGAAAAACGGGTTAATCAAACTTAACTAAAACTTTTTGTAGCCGCTCTTTTAAACTGCAAAATCAACCTGTAAAATTGGACACAAATCGAAATCACATAATTTTTTGGAAGCCCTCCAGGCTGAGATGGGTCAATTTATTCCAACTAAATTTATACAACTAGTTCCGGTTGCTAAGAGGAACATTTGTGCAAAAATTCAAGTCAATTGGTCAAACCGTTTTGACTCGACATCAAAAACATTGAAAAAACTACATTGCGCCCTTGAGCACAAACGGGTTAACCAAACTAAACAAAAGTTTGTGGCAGCCTCTCTTTTCAACTGCGAATAATAGTTTTGATCTCGGAAACGAATGGTTATATAAAGAAGAGAGGAGAAAAATAAATTTTCAATTTTAAATAAAAAATATTAGAAAATATTAAAAGTATTCTAAATAAAAATTTAAAAAAATATTAAATATGTAAAAGTGCATAAATTTTTGAAAAAGCAGAAATATTAAAATATAAAGAGAAATTCACATTAAAATTTAAAAAGAAAAATAAAATATAAAGAGACTTCAAATACTTAATTTATAAAAAAAAAACGGATTGAACAGTTTTGTTACCTTTTTTATTTTTTTTAATTTGAAACAAATACATTAATTGAAATGAGAAAAAATGAGTTGCATAGCGGAATGTAAATTACTTGGTAGTAGAAATGAGAAGAGAGTTCAGTGTGGTGGAATGTGTGGTAATTATTATCATATTAAATGTGTAGGAGTGAAGGAGATGGATTTGAATTACATCAATGAAAGTAAGCAGATTTTTTATTTATGTATGTTATGTATAAATTTTAAAAAAAGTTTATTAGAAAAGATTGATTGCATTAATAATTGCGTGGAGAAAAACAAAACTATTTTTATTGAACAAAGTATTAATTTACAGAAAATTACACAAAAAATTGAAGTAGAATTTAATGAAATGAATAAGAAAAATGATGAAAATAAGACTGAATTTGTAAAAGAATTAAAAAAAGTAAGTCATACCAGGCATACTTACGCGGGAATTTGTAAAACGAATATACCTCCTGTATTGGTACAACCAAAAAAAAATCAAAATGTTACTCAGACTATGAAAGACTTAGAGAATATTATAGATCCAACATCAATAAATATTAAAAATATTAAATCAAAGCAGAATGGTACAATTGAGATAGTAAGTGAGAATAGTGATGAGAGAAAGAAACTTAAAACAGTAGTTGAAGAGAAATTAGGAGATAATTATAAGATAGATATAGTAGATTTACGTAATCCTAAAATATTTTTACATAAAATGAGAGTTAATAGAGAAGATGATGATATTATTGAGATAATAAAAAAACAGAATGAGTATTTAAAAGAGAATGAATTAAAAGTAATAAAAGTTATAGAAAAAAAATTTAACAAAAATGATCTATATTATAATGTGATTTTAGAAACAGACAGGGATGGATACCATAAAGCTATTGAGAAGGGTAAAATTTTTATTGGTTGGGATGCATGTCATGTATTTGATGCTACATATGTTAAGAGATGCTACAAATGTTTAGGTTTCAACCATAAAGCAGACAATTGTAAATCGGATCAAGTTTGTGCTAAATGTTTAGAAAGTCATAAAACAGAAAATTGCAAAAGAGACGATTATATAAAAAAATGTAATAATTGTATTAAGGCGAATAAAGTTTATAGAATTGGAGTTTCAGAAGATCACTCAATATTGAGTAAAGATTGCCCAGTATATAAGGAAAAGTTAAGAATTGAAAAACAAAGAATTCTATACTAGCAACTAAAGCAACGAAATAAACCTAAAAGTAATGAATTAAATTGTCTGTATACAAATGTTCAGGGTTTAACTAGTAATTATAATAAAATTGAACATATGAATAATGGAAAATTTTTTGATGTGCTATTATTAAGTGAAACTCATTTAACTAACCAAATAGCAAATAATGAAATACAAATGGATGGGTATAATATTTATAGATGTGATTCGACTTCAAGACATACGGGGGGAGTATCAATATTTATAAAGAACTCAATTAAAGTTATGGAAGATAAAAATTTTGTTTATAATAATAAATTATGGATATTACAAGTTAAAATTAGGTTAAAAAAGGAAATATTTCACTTGGCGGTTCTGTATAAATCGCCCACGCAATTTGCTACAAATGAATTTATTGAAATTTTTGAAAAATGGTCGGATGAAAATATTAACCCATTAAATAATAACATCTTATGTGGTGATTTTAATATAAATTTATTTTGTGAAAATAACTTTACTTTAGATTTAAAAAATTTGTTTAATGTTTTAAGTCTTCAACAACTTGTAGATTTTCCGACAAGAATCACATATAGTTCGGCAACCCTAATTGATTATGTTTTAACTAATTACTCGCAGTTAAATAAAATAATAATCAAAAAAAGGATAGATTGCAATATAGCTGATCATGACGCTATTGGGATACGAGTGGTGGGAGAAACAAAAAATACTTTTAACAAAACAGAGATTACATATACTAAATATAATAAACTACAAATGGTAGAATTTTTAGCAAGGAAAAATTTGAGTGGATGTAATGAAATAAATGATGTAGATACATGTGCTGATATGTTTAAAAATCTTATAAATGAAGGTATACAAATGTTTCATAAAACTTTTACAGTGGATGTAAATCAACAGGAGTGGTTCAACAATGAATTAATTCAACTAAGAAGAAATAAAATATTAGCATATCGGCAAGCTTCATTAGGTAATGATAGCAATTATTGGAGAAAATATAGAGAAGTGCGAAATAAATACAATTTAGAAATAAAAAATGCTAAGAATAATTTTATAGAAAATAAATTATCTAGTTGCCAAGGAAGTTCTGAGAAAATATGGAAAACTATTAAAAAATATGTAACAAAATCAAATAAAAATGATATAATTGAAGAACTCAACTTAGAGGATGGAGCAAGTATAACAGGTTCGTTAAAAATTGCCAATGAATTTAATAAATTCTTCATTGACAGTATTGAATGCATTAATAACAGCATTCCAGTTGTCCAATATGAAAACAAGATAGAAACTGGAAATTATAGTTTTAATTTTCGAAACATAGACAAGGAAGAGCTAATGTTAATAATTAAAAGTATGAATAGCAAAAAAGACTTTATGGGCATGAATACAAAAATGTTAATTGATATGTTTGATGTAGTTGGTAAAGTAATGGTACACATTATTAATAATTCAATGATGCACGGTACCTTTCCGGAAACATGGAAGGAAACCGTAGTTAGACCAATTCCAAAAATTGGGAAACCCAAGCTCGCATCTGATTTTAGGCCAATAAACATGAATCCAATTTATGAAAAAGTTCTGGAAAAAGTAATTAGTCAGCAGTTTGAGAAATACCTTAACGAAAATAATATTTTATGCCAAGAGCAGAGTGGTTTCAGAGGAAAACATTCGTGCGAAACTGCACTAAATCTAGTTTTGTATGACTGGAAGCGTGCTAAGGAAGATGGATTAATGGTGCTTGCGGTTTTTTTGGATTTTAAAAGAGCTTTTGAAACTGTTGATCGCAAAATCTTACTATTAAAATTAAATAAATATGGCGTAGTTAATAAGGAATTAAATTGGTTTAAAACATTTTTAGAAAACAGAAAACAGAGAACAGTAATTGGTAAACAATATTCCGATTCTAATATAGTAAATATTGGAGTTCCGCAGGGTGCCATTTTAGGGGTGTTATGTTTCTTATTATATATAAACGATATTAAGAAAATGTTAAAATTTTGTAAAATCATTTTATTTGCGGATGATGCGTTAATATATATAATTGGTCGTAACTTTGATGAATGCTGCAATAAAGTTAATTGTGACCTAAATGGATTATATGCTTGGTTATGCATGAATAAACTTAAGTTAAATTTAGAGAAAACTAAATGGATGCTGTTTAATGACAGAACCGGGTATCAAAATAATATATTTATTGGAGGAGCTTTAATAGAAAGAGTTAATATAATTAAATATTTAGGAGTACAAATTGACGAGAAATTGGATTTTAATCAACATGCCGATTATATAAGCTCAAAAATGTCAAAGAAAATTGGGTATTTAGCCAGAATACGAAATCAATCAACACAAGACTGTGCTGTTATGATTTATAATTCCACCATTCTGCCACACTTGGATTTCTGTTCATCTATTTTATTTTTATGTAACGAAGGAAAAAAAGCTAAACTTCAAATACTCCAAAATAAAGCGATGCGAATTATTATTAAATGCAACAGAAGAACAAATATAAATTTTATGTTAGGATCTCTGAAATGGATGTCAATAATTCAAAGAATAAATTTTAATATTTTAATTTTCATATACAAATTAAAAAACGGTATGCTGCCCGAGTATTTGATGAAATGCGTAAGATACGTGAACGAGCGCAATTTAAGATCTGCAACGACTGGAATGTTCAGATAGCCGCTTTTCAGGAGAGAGAGTACCAGAAATAATGTTTTTTACAAGAGATTAGATTTATTTAACAAATTACCAAATGCACTTAGATTAATTGATAGATTGAATATTTTTAAATTAGCTTTGATAAGGTTTCTTATGCACAATGAACTTTAAGGATAAATAATATAATGAATTAATGAATTTAAATGTTAATATTTTGTAAAATAATGTTTATTTTGTTTTTCCTGTTTAATTTTTAATTTAATTTTATGTTAAATTTGGATTTTGAAATTATTTAAATTTTTATTAATTTGATTTTATTATTTTATTTTTTATTTTAATTTAATTTTGAATTTTGTATTACTTAATAGTTAATAAACTAATAAATAAATTAAAAAAAAAAAAAAAAAAAAAAACCACCTTGTAAAATTGGATACAAATCGGAAACACAAAATTTTTTTAAAAGTCGGGCAGGCCGATTTGGGTTAATTTATTCCAACCAAATTTATACAACTTATTCCGGTTGCTAAGACGAACATTTGTGCAAAATTTGAATTCAATCGTCCAAACCGTTTTGACTCCACATCTAAAACATTGAAAAAGCTTCATTGCGTCCTCGTGCCCAAACGGGTTAACCGAACTCAACAAAAATTTGCGTCAGCCTCTCTTTTCAAATGAAAAATCACCATGTAAAAAGGACGCAAATCGGAAACACAAAATTTTTGGGAAGCCCGCCAGGCCGAAATGGGTTAATTTATTCCAACCAAGTTTATACAACTAATTTCGGTTGCTAAGAGGAACATTTGTGCAAAATTTCAAGTCATACGGTCAGACCGTTTTGAGTTGACATAAAATCTGTTGACTTATAAAAATCTGACATAGCTATGACACCCCCCGGGATCTCAGAATTATTCCTTTAAAATTTTGTGACAATCGGACCAGTGCTTTTCACGTTTTATTGAATTATTACCATAGGTAAAATAGAATTAAGAAATTGTGGACAATTTAAACCAAATAGGTGTAGGGTATTTCTAAGTCGGTGGTACTGACTGACTGTTTTTTTACTTGTTAAACATCTTTTGGGGCCATTTCTAGTTGATGAAAACTCGAAGCTATTTCAAGTGTACTAAAATACATACTTTTCCCTAATTAGTCGAGTATTTCCGTAATATTCGGTAATGGATAACGATCACTAATTGTTTTCTCGTTAACTTTGCGATAACCGATGACTAATCGCCATTTTTGTTTACCGCTCGCGTCTAAGTTTTTTGGAATGATCCAGACTGGAGAGCTCCATTCAGAATGGCTGGGTCGAATTATACTTTGAGACAACATATCATTAATTTATCTTTTTACTTCATCTTTATGTACATAAGCATATCTATAAGATTTTGCATATACAGAAACGTTTTCAACTCTATTAATACAATGTTTAACTTTATTTGTAAACGTTAAGTTTTGGTTATCTTTATAGAAAACATCATCATAATTTTTACATAAATTAAGTAGAACGGGATATTTGAATTTAGACAAAGAAGATTAAAGTTAACAATTTCGATAAACTGATTAGAGCAGTAAGAAGTACCCTTTAAAGGTTGTTAAAGAATGATAGTTTGTGGAGTAGGTAGAAAATTTGAAACTTCAATAAAACTATACCAGTCCTTTGCATTACACATACCTTCGAAATTTAAAGATTAAAAATTTTTGTTTTCTTTGGTTAAATTCAATGAAGTTCGTTAGTGTAATTTGTTGGTTTCATTCAATACGATTAAAAGCGGTACAAATAGATATAGGTTTAATTTTTTCAAAGAGTTTAGTTTGCAAGAAATTAGGACTTATAAAAGAGTTGGATAAACCGGTGTCGATTAAGAATTTTAAAGGACCATCAAAAGGTGATATCTATATAAGAAAAATTATTTCGTGTTTATTCAAAACTATGAAACCAATGGCTGGTTCGAGGCAGTTGGCAGAAAATTTTGATTTTCTGAAATTTCTTCAACATTATCGTTTTTAATTTATTATTGTTATGTGAACATTCAGTTGATATAATGAACAGTTCTTTATTATTACTCTCTTTTGATTTTGATTGAAATTTGTAATTTGATTTGATGAATTTAACCGATGTTGAACTGTATTACCATTACTAATGTCCATGGGAGTAGATTTGATAAATAAAGAGTGTTTGGTCTATTAGGAACCTTATTATATTATTATTATAAAAAGACATTCGTGGATTTGAATTAAAAGAATTTTGCGGTCTACTGAAATTTTGGTATTTTGGTTGTTGGAGATTTTGTAAAAAACGATTACTATTTTTTGTAGAATTATTATCGAATTTAGTATATGAAATGTTTGGTACTTTGATACAGTAGGAAAAAGCTACTAACAAAGACGATGGTTTAATGGCTCTTATTATTGATTCCAAAGACTTTATTAGACCTGATAGAAAGACATTTAAACAAATTTCAGTTTCATTAATCTCTTTTAAAATTTATAATGGCGGAATTCTTTTCTTGCATTTGAAAATGATTTGGAATTGTTTCTAAGATTTTTATAACTTCACTGTAGAAAATTGGTACAGTTTTACTATACTGTTGAAGACCGTGAAGGTCGTTTCATTTTTCTTATTAGAGTAATGAAGAGTTACGTTCTCTTTGATGCTTGCCCATACTAATGGGGTGCCGTACATGTTTAACACCTCATTAACAGGTCCTATAATTTTATTTCTAACAGCTTTAAGCAGCATTTGTCCGTATGGACTCCCGTCTGTACATGTAATTATCAAAAGTATTTTTTCACAATTGCTGATGAATTCGAATAATAGTTTTGGATTGCCTTCAAATTTTAGAAGGTCTTTTATGGCGTCAACTTTTAATAAGTTGAAAATGTCGGTTATATTTAACGTAACAATATTTTCTCTTGGATTTTGTGGGACGGGTTGGTTTAAAATTGGTATTTTTGGTGTATTATTATTTATTGGATCCATGTTTATAGGAGTTAAATAATCGGAATTTTCAAAATTCAAATATTAATTGTTTAATGGAGATAATGGAAAAAGTAAAATATTATTTAGGTTTTCGCGACTATCAGCTTTATTCTCACAATCTTCTTCACTAAAATTTTCCAAACAAGTTAATTTAAGTTTCTTAATCTTATTATAAGTTATAGAACAAAGATTCGGGCGTTTAAAAGAAATACAAAACGATAATACAAAAGAGCACTTACGTTAAAATGTTGGGTATCCACATCATATCAGGAAGGCAACAATGGATAAAATTTTTTATTTTTATTTTTTTTTATTTTATTAAAATAGAGATAGACAGTTACAAAAAAACTGTTATAAATCTCACTTATAACTAGCTTATATCTAATAAAATAAATACAAGTATTATTTAATGTTATTAAACAAATTAAGAATTATTAGTTTAATTATATTATTTTTTTTTTCAATTATTATTTTTTTCAATTCAGCTTTTAATCTTTTATTGAGTACTCTTAAATTAGGGGCATATTTTATGTTGTTAGGAAGGCTATTGAATATTTTTATACCATTAAACATGACGTCTTTTTTACCTCTTTCGGTTCTGGGCGCTGTTAGCCGGTAATGTTATGCACTTCCTGTTTTGTAATTATGAATTGAAGCATTTGTTTATAGTTTCAGTTTGCATTTGATTAGGTCATTTGATAATTTGAAAATCAACTTACAGTTTTCTAAAAATATTGTTTGTTCAACAGAAGGTAGGTTGCTAATAGAATACAGTTGAGAAGTCGGATAATCATATGGTAATCTATATAAAATTTTTACAACTCTGTTTATAAGGTTGCTTATTGAATTAATAATGTATTTGCAACCCTTGCTCCAAACTGAAATTAAATATCGTATTTTAGACAGAATGTGAGAGTAAAAGACTAATTTTGCTACATGTTCGCTTAATCTAGGACATCTTCCAATGGCACTTTTTAATTTTTCAATGTGTATTTTCCAAGATAGGTCTTCATCAGTAACTAATCCTAAGGTTTTCGTGGATTTTACTCTTTGTATTTATTATTGATTAATAGTAATTGACAGGTTAATGTTTTCTTTATTTTTTTGCTTGAATATGATGAGATCAGTTTTAGAGACGTTAATCGTTAGTTTCATATGGTCTAGCCACTCACCAACTTTATTTAAATCACAATTAATATTTTCTTCTAGTTGATTACTGCTTTTGCCTTTATATAAAATTATGGTGTCATCCTTCAGGGACTCCAACTGCGAGATTTGCTCTTCACTAACAAATTCATTTATTCTAGTTTTGATTTTACGATATTTTAAATAGGAATTGAATAGATTGGGTGCAACTCCTCGAATACCCATTTCATTAAAACAATTTAGTAGTATATCGTGACTTACAGTATAAAAAGCTTTTTTTAAGTCTAAAAGAATAGCGACTGCATAATTATTTTTGTCCAATGCTGTGTTTATGAAGTTCACAACTTCGAGTGCTGTTGATTCAGTACTGTTTCCATTTAAAAAACCAAATTGGTGGTCATCAATAAGTTTTGAATTAGTAAAAAACGTAATTAAATGACCTTTAATAAATTTTTTCAATAATTTTTGATAGACAGTTTGTTAAGGACATCGGTCTATAATTGTTACAGTTTGTTTTTTTTTTCTGATTTAAATTGGAGTGCTAGTACATTTTTAGCCATATCCGGAAAAACACCAGTAGATAAAACTTCATTTATTATACTAACAAGTTTGTTTGATATTATTTGCTCGACTTTCTTTGTATATTCCAATATTACGCACAATAATCAAATAATGCCAATATTCCCTTGAAATTTCGATTTATTGACACCTTCATACTTGACTATTTTATTAGAGTTTTTATTCATTTTACGTGCTTAAGGCAGCCTCACTTTTGGTAGAATTATGGCTTAATTCACAGAATAAAATCTTATTAATTAGTGGTTATGTTATTACACGAAGATATACCATTTGCCTATCCTACAATTGCGCCAAATAAGTGACTGGTTCACTTTTAAAATAACAAAAATAAAAGTTTTAACTTTCGAACTGTTTATTTTAACTGTTAATTATTAACTGATTTATATTAATCTGAATAATCCAGGTATTTTAATTAAAAAGATGCATTGTCAGCGAAAAATATTTTATATCAAAGAAATTTAAATCACGAGAAAATTATAATTATTAATGGTTTCCCAATAGTTATTAATTTTAATATATTTGAATTATTTTAATTTAGTTTTATTGACATTGCATCTGAACATAAGGGTGAATAACATATAAATAAAATAAATGAACTATACAATTAACAATTAAATTTCAAGGTTAGTAATTAGACTTCTAAATATATTAGTTGTGCATATGGTTATGTCCAGTATATGATACATAGCAATATCCAGTATATGATACATAGCTCGCGCACCGGATCTTAGCTAGTAAAATCAAAAAATTTAATCTCGTATATATTATGCTTAAATACATAGTATTTTAAAACATTTTTTCCTAAAAGAAGGCTACATTTCTCTCATAAAATCATAAAAACACAAGGAATAGTGTGGTAGAACTTTCAGTTAAGTACAAAAAAAAAATATAAGTTGAAAAGCAGATTTTCAAAACTTTTCTAGACCATCAACTATAGTTTATTCAAACGTTGGCAATTCAAGTAAACTACTATTGATATTGTATAATGACACAATGACATACTTGACCTACAGTCAAACGGGTATATTAATACTTATAATTTAAGTTGATGTTATTGGAAAAAGTTAACACAAAAATTACATATATGTATTAATTTATACATATAACATTTTAAAATATAATAGAGCAATTTTTTTAAAACGATTTTTTAGGGATAAAAATTTTTCTAAACATTCCCTTAATTTATAGAACTATTACCTACTTTAAAAAATTGGACGTTATTTACTTAAAAAAATTTTCTTTTTGACTAATCTGTTGGGCCACAATTGGTTAACAGAACTCCACAAATATTTTTTTGAGAATATTTTTTAACCAAAGCAGTACTTCGAAAATTGCCCGCAACTTGCTTTTTTACAATTTGCACGTTCCCGGGCAAAGTCGGGTAAATCTGCTAACCTAATATATAAAGAAGAAAATTTTTTGTTTGTTTGTCCAGGATTCATGTGAAAACCACTGGTCAGATTGTCACCAAATTTTACAGGAATAATTCTGGGAGCCAGGGAATAACATAGGCTATGTGAAGTTTTTATAAGTAAACAGGTTGCCGCTTCAGAGACGTTTTAAGCTTTTTCGTTTTTTTGATGTCGAGTCGAAACAGTTTTACCGATTGAATTAAATTTCTCACAAAATTTCCTAATAGCTAACAGAATTAGTTGTACAAAGTTGGTTGGAATATATTAAGTAATTTTGGTCTGGCGGGCTTTTAAAAAATTAGTTGTTTCCGATTTGTGAGAATTTTGCACCAGCATTGATTTTAATTATAGAAGCCCACCGGGTTAATGTGGTTTTGACCTGCTTACGCGTTTTGCATAAAGATTCAATGAAATTTTCAAATTTTTGATACTAAAGCAAGTTAACATTTATTCCAAAAGCTCACTTAATTAATTAGACTAATTGTTTTCTCTCCTCAAATAGTGTAAAAGCTAAATGAGATAAGATTAATAATAAAAAAAATAAAGCTAAAAAGGAATCAGAATAATAATATCCTTAAATTTAAATAACATAACATTTTCTACATTTTTTCCTAAGCCTTTGTTTTTTATCTACTTTAAACGTGTTGTTCTTCAAAAAAGATTTCAGTTTCAAATTGCAGTTTTCTTTTTTTTCTAATAAAATTTAAAAAATAAAAGTTCAATTTCGTATATATTATACATAGTATTTTAAAACCCTTTTTCCAAAATAAAACCTAAGTTTCTAAAGTTTCTAAATAAAAGTGTTAAATAGGAACAGAAATAGGAAATAGTATATATATCAAATTTGATTTTTTTATCTATATTAATTTCGAATATATTATGCTTTAAGGTCTTGGGAGTAGTGGGGGTATATAAATTTCATCAAAATAGTTTCTGAGTATTGTTGTTTTAAGATATATGTTTTTTAGCTTTTGAACCTTTCAAAGGTTGCAGAACCCGAAACCATGGTACGATTTCACCCATATTCAGTCCCAGGCATACGTTCAATACTAATTAACCCTTGTACACAATTGGAACATTCTATATTAATTTTAAGTTACTATTTTTATTAATTTCGATGATAAGCCTTTCAAACTTAAGAGGTCTAAGAAAGTTACCCGAACCACCACTCCAATTGATCATAAATTAAGGGTACATGTAGGAAATAGTAAAGTGTCAAATTTGAAGCTTCAACATTTTTTTGAAGTTACTCTATTATTTTGGAAAATATGCTTTAAGGTCTTCAGAACTGTGTGGATGGTCCCCGACCCACTCCTCCAATTGGTACTAAATTTCCAGGACCCTAAGGACATAGGAAGAGGCACACTGATACCAAATTTGAATGTTTTATCTTCATTTGTTTCGGAATTATGCTTGTTTGGCCTAAATTCGATCAAAAACTTCTAGGATCCGAACCCATGGTCCGAACTAGTTAGTACGCAGTCCCCGCCATAGTCTCATTACCGGTAACCTACATCATAAAATTCATGATTGTAACACCGTTAGTTGTTGAGTTATCCTTATTTTTTTCATATGTTCCTTGGCCCTTAGAACAATTAAAAGGTCTAGAATCCAAACCCAAGGCCGATTTCGCCCATATGCAATCCCCGCCGTACTTTAAATCCTAGTAACCTACAGTTAAAATTTCATCAAGATAGCTCCATTAGTTTTTGAGTTTTCGTGCCTACGGACGGACGGACGGACATGGTTATATCGACTCCGGAGATCACGCTGATCACAAAAATATATACTTTTCCAAATCTAGTTCACTTCCTTTAGGTGGTTACAAACACCATACCAAAGTTGATATACCCTTTTCATATTTCATAGGTGTAGGGTATAAAAACCCACAGGGTTGATTTGGTTTTGACCTGTTTACGCATTTTGCATAAAGACTCAAAGAATTTTCGAAGTTTTGGTGTTACCGAAAGTTAACCTTTATTCCAAAAGCTCAACTAATTAATATGACTAATTTTATTGCTGTCCTCAAATAGTGCAAAAGTTAAATGAGATACTTTGGTTGCGATATATTTACTCGTTTGGTCACGATGACTAATGACTTTTTTTTAAAGTTTTATAACAATATTTTTTAAACTTTTAACTTTTTTATAGTTGTTATTCCATAAAAACTATTTAATGCTATTTTCTAATAATAACTAGCCTGTACGAGTATTATTAATCCTTGAATCTAATCGATAATCATTTTTGGGAGGGGTGCCATACAACTTCTTTGCACCAATATGAATTTTTTTCAAAACTAATTATACTAGGAGAATAAAAATTACTCACGGTTAATTATATAATAGAACGAGCACTTAAAAGCAGTTTCAAAATATTGCGGCTCCCATTTTCGGAGTGAATCTAATGAAGCTACAAGTTTAAAATTAAAAGTGGTTTGGTAAGAGTCCGTCTGTGCGTCCGTATGTTTACACAAATTTTTACATCGTTTGAAATAGTGAAAAAAAATTTTAACCTCAAATAGGTATTAAAAAAAAAAAATAAATTCCTCGAAGAACTTATTTCTGTAGCCCTACCCGTTACGGATCTGCAGCCCCCCAAAGTTGGGAAAAGCCCTATATTCAAATTGTTATAACAAGAGTTCTATTATGTGTATTTTCAATCTAATAGCTGGCAAATGATAGCTGGTTCTATAAACTTTACAAATTTTTAAAAGACAAATGTTTAGGGTTGCCGTACTATAATAAAATTTTTTTTTTGTGATTTACAATATTGAAAGCTCTTTTATTATATTGCAACATGTTTCAAAGGTTTTTCTTAATTTTGAAGGGTGACGAAGCTACAGCCCCCGCAAATTCCAAAAAAGTCCTATACTTAAATTGGTATAATAAGAGTTCTGTTAGCTATATTTTCAATATAGAAAAGGCAAAAGAAAGCTGTTTTCTTAGTCTTTACATCACTAAAATGAGCAGGGTTGTCATACGGTACTAAAATTTACCATTATGCAAAACTCAATTTTTGCAAAATTTTTGGCCCAGCATATCTTTTAAATGGTCTTTAAATTTTAGAAGAAATTAGATCCTTAGAAATTAGTAGGAGTCGGCTAACCAAATTTTTAAGTCAGGGGACGTGACAGCTATAAAGGCTAGAAAATTGAAATTTAGCTATTTTTAAACACCTGTCCAATATACAAAATTTGAAGGTCCAAAAATATATTTTAACATATGTTAAAGGCTTTTCTTAAATTTAAAAGCGGTTCTTTAAATTGAAAAAAAGTGTCTCTCAGTTTTAACCATTTTTGCTTAAATAGTAAAGTTCTAAGTAAAATTCCAAATATTTGTAGAATTCACAATTTAATTTCTTGAACCTACAAAAGTTGGATGAAGAGGAGTAGTGAGGATTAGATCCTTGAGAAATTGGGCAACCTTCCCCGTAGAAGAGCTATTAGGACTTAAAAATTAAAAAAATGACTGTTTCTATAAGTAAGTAGTAACTTAGTCACCAACGTATAATTTCTTAAATTAAACGTTAACATTGAAGCTTCAACATTATATTCCGATAAAATACTCAGTATGAAGCACTATATTATTTTAAAAATGCGCTTTTTTAAAAACCCTTGGTTTTTTTCATCACTTGTTTTAAAATTATTTTACTCTTTTATAATTTTTTTTAATATAATAGCAGAAGGGAAATAAATAACGTTTTATTTTATTTTATACACCATAGTGGGTATGCACTGGTATCTAAAAGTTGACAAGGGCAACTCTAATCTTCCTCGTTTTATATTAAAACTAGATGGGTCTGTACGCGAAATCGCGTAATCAACAGTATAATCATTGCGCAAAAATGCCTTTGAAATGTAAAAAATCATTAACATAAAACTTCGTGATAAACTATATTTTGGTATAATATCCCAAGTCTGTTCGAACTGAACTTGTAAATTGGTTTTGGTCAATTTTAACTTTCACATCATTTGCAGATTTGGCTCTATAAAATGCTACGCATACTTGTCCATGGGTGAATACAGATTGAGGTAAATAAATCCCGCTAATCTGATAGAAAACTGCTTTCTTTTTATAGTGAATGGCATATTCTGGTACAGTTTCTAATTTTAAAGAATTTTCTAATATTCCAAAAATACGATAATTTACTGACCAAAGTTTGTGCAAAATTTAGTTGGGGTAGTGCAGTGGGTTCGAAGAGTTGCCTTACATCTTCTGTTTTTATATGAGCATTACTTTAAATCAATAGTATTTAACTTTAATGGCTAACGTTTAATTAAAATATAACCGGAGTACAGGAAGAAGTTTAAAGAGCTGCCTTTTAACTTATATTTTATTTTGTACATGACTGAAAGTCTAATAATTTGTGAATTTCACATTTTGCAAAATTAATTAACCGTTTGATATAAACGTAATATTAAATAATATCTGCTTTTTAGAAATATTGAATATTTTTAAGAAATAGAGGAAAATTAAGGTGGTCGCAAAAACAGAACTAAAAACTCACACAAAAAAATAGGATCCGTGATGTAACGCAATATGCGATAAAGCCATAATCGCGAAATTCTTTTATATTAAAACACACTCGAGTGAGTCATAAAGCCATATTGTGTTTTAAAAATTTTCAGTCATAACACCATATAATTAAAATTGAATGATTGAGTTAAAATTCTTGTATATTATAAAATTTTACAGTCATCATTATTATATTATTTGTTCTCTTATTTCTTTGTAATTTAAAAACTTTTAATCTCTGTCTCTGTTTTTCTATTTAATCAAGTAAATTGATTAATATATTTCTGATTTATGTTAGTTTATATCGATCTTTCTTCTGATAAAAGTGATTAAGTTTAAAATTAATTAATTATTATAAATTTAAGTAATTTAATTATAAATATTTAAGTAATTTAAATTTATTTAAAAATGATGGATAGCGAAAATCAAAATTTACTGGGTATCAATTAAGTGCAGGTTTTCGGAAGAATAAAAAACTTTTGTACCTTCCGAAAACCATATTTATAAATATAAATATGAAGCAAATTCAAGTAAATATTATGCATGCTACAATTCGCAGGGTCCAGTTAATATAGCAATTGATTTAAACAGGAATTTATGTAGAACAATTAAAACTAATTAATGCCATAATCATAACTCGAATGAAGATTTCTTGAAAAAATTGAAGTCGATTAATACTATAAAATGAAACTGTGCAAATGTTTCATTGAAAAGAAGTAATGTTCGTGACATTTTTGATGAAACATATGAACAATTTGGAAGTAATTGTCCATCAGTAAACTTTTAGAAAATACGAAGACATCTTTACAAAATTAAAAGCAACATTTTCCCAAAAAAGCCTACAAATTTTACAGAAGTAAAGGAAATTTTCGAAAAAGAGGAAATTATAAAAACCTTTGGTATGAGCAGATATAACGAAAAAGAAAAATTTTACAAACACACTATTATAGAGGAAAATTATTCGTACACCATTTTTATGTCACCTACAATATCTAGTGTTACAAACAATATGCAAAATTATCAATCACGGAACTATCTAATAGATGGTACATTTGCAGTTACACCCTGTTCTAATATTTTTAAGCAATTACTCATAATAAAGTTGTTTATTTTAGTTAATTGAATTAAAATATTTTAAACGCATAGGTGCTTTTTCAAAAGTGCATTGTAATCGTTTCAATATTGACGTTATTCTACCCCGCCTGTATAATTATATTATTGCATTGTATTTTTTTTAGACATTTCCGTTCATTTACATTTTGATGTCTTCCAAATCTGAGGCCAGTTATATGGATGCCTTCAAAATTGCAACGATTTTATAAAGGATGCTGTAAGTCAATTTTAAAATGGAATCTTGTCTCTTCACGACATTGTAAATAGATTTACATGCTCAACTAACAAAGTTCTTCATAATAATACTATAGAATTGTTAAGTAAAAATCATGATGACATTGAGAAGATAAATGAGAATTTAATTCCAACAATCAAGCCGATAGTGAAACAAGTGATAACGAATCGACTGATATCACAAGCCGTTGCAATAATAATCCACTTTTATGTGTAGCGTGCTGTGATAAAGACAGATCAATTTTGTTGTTACCTTGCAACCACTTTAAGTTATGCCTTCCCTGTTACAATGAAATTAAAGCAGGATATGCAAAGCTCAAACGTTATGTCAGATTGGGAGGGATTTTAGAGTTGGATTCGCTTTTTCCAGAATATTTATCTATATATATAAAAGCGAAAGTTTGTTTGTTTGTATGTAGCGAATAGATTCCTAAACCGCTTAGCCGATTTTCATGAAAATTCGATTATAGATGTTTTTGCTCTAGCGGACCGCCAAGTTGGAACTGTGGTGCAAGTATTTAAACTTTTTTCTTTTAAAAAGGAAATGCTTTGACCGATTGACTTTAAATTTTGTACACATGATGCTCCTTGAGAATTGAGCTGACACAATTAACCCTTTTGGAATTAGTTAACCTATGTCGGTCCGACGGTTGGTCAAAAAACATTTTGGAACCAAATTTTGTCCAATTTTGCGAAGTACTGCTTTGGCTAAAAAGGAACCCTCAAAAAAACTTTCGTTGAGTATCGTAAACCCACCGCAATGGGATCCAACAGCTTTTTATAGGTTTTTTTATTTCTTTACTCTAAAATAGAAACGGTTTGACCGATTTTCTTCAAATTTTGTATACGTGTCATTCTTTGTGAATTTTAGTTGACACTATTAAAAGTTTTGGAATTTGTTAACTCATGTTGGCCCGACAATTGCTCAAAATAATTTTGGAAGCTAAAATTTCCAAATTTGAGAAGTCCTGCTTTGGCTAAAAAGAAAGCCTCAAAAAAGTTTGTTGAGTTCGATTAAACCATTACGGCCCAACAGCTTTTTATAGATTTTTTGGTTACTTTACTCTAAATTAAAAAAGGTTTGATCGGTTGACTCCAAATTTTATATGCGTAAAGCAACTTCAAAATGGAGTTGAGTCCGTTAATAGGCTTGGTGTTTGGTAACACAAGTCGGTCCTACGATTGGTCAAAAAAAAAATTTTGGAAGTATACTACGTCCAATTTTGGAAAGTAGTTTGCACAGCTTTGAATTACAGAAAGTTTAAAAAATTACTAGAATAATCCAAAAAAAATTGTTTTAAAAAATTTGCTAAATTTTAAAATTTACATTTACACCATGTGTAATTTTTGTGTTAACTTTTTACAGTAAAATCAACTTCAATTAAACCTGTATTGAGAGGCGCAGCAACGCGTTCCGGATATTAGCTTGTATATATATATATATATGTATATGAGAGATATAAATTATAAATTTTGAAATATTATTATTTCTATTGTTTTCTCTAAAAAAAAAATTCTTTGAAGTGAGTCATAACGCCATTATGGCTTTAGGACTCATTCGTGTTGGATTTAAAGCCATCTTGAAAAATTTCGCTATTATGGTTTTATGAGACACTCGAGAGAGTCATAAAGCCATTAAGGCTTTAAAGCATGTGGCGTTATATCATGACACCAAAAAATACAAGATATAATATATAAACATTATATCATCCAGTTAATTAGTTTTGTCAATATTTTAAATATACACTGTTATTAGATGTAGAGTAATGCTCATATAAAAGAAGGAGTTGTATGGCAGCTACTTGAACCAAATGCAGTAGACCAACAAAAATTTGCAGAAACTTTGGCCACAACACTAAACTACTTTTCGCAAAATTTCAGACACGCAGCTGTAATGGGTGCACAGAAATTCTCATATAAAAAAAGAAGATGTATGGATAAGAAATCTACCCAAACCCACGGACCAAAATGGCTGGATTTCAATAACGATGACGCATATTGCAAAAAAACTAATTTGCTTAAATTTCAAGATCATAGCTCCTTTATTTTTTGAGTTATCGTGCGGACGGACGGTCGGACATACATAGTTAAATCGATTTATTTTTCGATTCTGGTCCGACCCATACACTTAAGCTTATATCTACCCCCCCTCGCCGTCCCTCTCTGCGTCTCAAACGTAATTTCACATTTAGTATACCCTTTTGACTAATAGTTGAAAAAAATGTATTCATAAAATTGAATTACAAAATTACATATTTAAAACTTTTTATCCAATTCATTAAATTTTACACACATGCAGCAATTACTTCTTTGCAGCAGGAGTTCCGAGTTTTTGCTGTAGTGCATTTACTGTTGAATGATTTAGTTCCCTTGATTAACTATTTCAATTTTAAATAATTTTTAAATATATTCTTTTAATTTTAAACAAGTGTTGAATTCCCATTCTTAGAAAATAGTTAAAACTAAGGGAGACTTTCCGGAACCACTTTAAATTTAAAAAAACCCTTTAACATATGAAAAGTTATAATGTTGCAGCTTTAAATATTTGAATTACAGGACCTTAAAAATAAACAGGGCTCCTAAAAAGAGGGAGCTGCAAAAAGAATTCCAAAAAGAACTCCTCCTAATTTCTAACAATCTAACTTCTCCTACAATTTCAAGTCTCTAGCTTGATCAGTTCATAAGATATGTGGGGCAAAATTTTGCAAAAATTTAGTTTTGCATAACGGTAAATTTTAGTATCGTATGAAAACACTATACATTTGTACTTTAAAGATATATAAAGCTTATTAAAACAGCTATCTTTTATCGGTTTTAGATTGAAAATAGACGTAATAGGACTCTTACAATTATTTAAATATAGGGTTTTTTCCGATTTTGGCTATCTGAAATTTAGTGCAAAATATTCTAATAGACTTACTCATAAATTTTATTTCTATTTTCATTCATACTAATATCCCGTTTTTAATTCATTTTAAAAGTAATTCATTTTAAAAGGACACATTGAAATTTCTAATAATAACAAAGCATCCATTATTTTATCAGCGGCAAAACAATTGGCTGTAAAGCCTGAAGTAGAAGTTTCCAAACCCGAACTTGGAATTTTAAAAAAAGTTGTACAAAATTTTTCCACTTGATAATAAAGTTTAAGCTACTGTTCTAAAAGTATGTGGAATGCATTGAAGTTGAAATGAATTGATTTTATGGATAAGTGAATTTTGAAGAAAGGATTTTCCACAACCTGAATAAGCAGTCAAACAAAAAACATTGCTGCCAGAATTGAAATTCTTGTAAGACTATCCATAATATTACATTGTTCGTCATTAGCGAAATATATTAATTTTTTCAAATAATAGTTCAACCAATGATTTGATTCTAATTGAAACTTGGAATTGTTAAGCCAAATTCTAGGCAAGGTATATTTTGTGTTAGATATTTATTCTTAATTTTAATAAAATTTTGATTAGGAATCTTCAATAAAGAAAATTTTCATATAAGAAGTTTTTAAATTCATTCCAAAGGAAAAGCTAAGCACCTCTTAAAATTCCTTGAAACCACAAAAAAAAACCAAAAAACGTAACTGTCGTAATTAATATGAACTTCTTTAGCTTCATTTAAACAATCCTGCCGGTCATTAGTATTTGTATTTTTTATTAACTTTAAATTTTATTGTTTGTTTGCAAGTTCAAATGATGTTCCACCTGCAACATATTATTAAAGCACTTTTAAATGGAAAAGTTAGATATTCCTAATAGAAATTGTACGAAACCGTGAAATAATTTTACCGTTTGTACACATTCTTACCGTACATATTTTACTTCATTCATTTCACACATACTTTTCAACACAAACTTCTGTAGGAGTTTTGGAATACAAGAATGATTAGCGGAAAGCATTCTCATTCAATATTCAATAGCCTACCACATCACTATCGTAACCTTAATACAACTTAAAAATATATTTTACACTCATAACGGTCGTGTAAACTTCAAAATTCAAATCCAATGCCAGTTTTTCAAAGTTTTTTTTAAAAACCTTTATTTTAAAACTTTATAACATAAACATAATACCTAAAATAGCTTGAAATAAAAATTTCTTTATTAATACTAAGAATAAGTAATTTTTAACAATTATTTCGTTTTCCATTTTAAAATTTGATTGAGCATAGTCAGTAACAATTATTTGCATTTTTATCCAGAACAATGAGGTATACTCGTAATAAACGCATTCAATTAAATGTGTTTGGCTGGGATGTGTTCGATTATAAAAAAATAAAATATTCATGTTTTATTTTAAAAAATAAAATATCATGAGTTACCATAAGCATGGTAAAAAATGCTTTATTTAATTTTTATGAAACAAAAATAATTTAAAACAAACTGTTAAAAATAAAAAATACAAAAAAACAAGTGATGAAAAAAACCAAGGGTTTTTAAAAAAGTACATTTTCAAAATTATATTGTGTTAAAAACTCAGTTTAATTTTGGAAATACTTATATACTATGGGGGAATAAGTCACTGCTTACTTGTAAAAATAGTAAATTTTTAATTTTTAAGTCCTAATAGCTCTTCAATGGGGAAGGTTACCAAATTTCTCAAGGATCTAATCTCACTCACCACCCCCTCCCTCCCTCAATTTTTTTAGGTTCTGGGAATTAAACCAAAATTTGGAATTTTACTTAGAATTTTACTATCTAAGCAAAAATGGATAAAACTGAGAGACACTTTCTTCAATTTAAAGAACCGCTTTTGAATTTAAGAAAAACACTTAACATATGTTAAAATACAATGTTGGACCTTTAAATTTTGTATATTAATAGAAAAAAAATTGGACAGGTATTCATGTTACAGGTGCTCAAAAAAAGCCAAATTTCAATTTTGGACCCCTTACAGCTCTTAAAAGGGGGGCGCAACAAAAAAATTTTCTTAACCGACTCCTACTAATTTATGAGGATCTAACATCTCCCAAAATTTCAAGTTTCTAGCTTGAGCCGTTCAGAAGTTATGTGGGGCCAAAAATTTTGGAAAAATTGAGTATTGGATAACGGTAAATTTTAGTACCGATGGCAACCCAATGAATAAGTTTTTTAGCAGTTTGTAAAGTTTATAAAAGCAGCTATCTTTCGCCGTTTCCAGATTGAAAAAATACATCATAGAATTTTTGTTATAACGTTTTAAATAAAAAGTTTCTTCCAAATTTGAGGGGCTGTAGCTTCGTAACGGGTGGGGCTACAGAAAAAAGTTCTTCCATGAAATTATTTTTTTTGCAATACCTACTCGTAGTAAAAATTTCTTCTCTCTATTTCAAACGGTGTAAAACTTTGTGTAAACATACGGACAGACAGACGGACAGACAAATTCAAAATTAAGAAAAACCTTTGACACTGGTTGAAACTTTCGTTTTGGAGCTTTCAATTTTGTATATAAATCAAAAAAAATATTGACAGGTGTTCAAGCTATAGGTGTTTAAAAGCTAAATTTATAGCAAAATTTAAGGTTTTGGACCCCTTACAGCTCTTAAACAGGGGGCGTAACAAAAAAAAATTCTGAACTGACTCCTACTTATTTCTAAGGATCTAGCTTCTCCTAAAATTTCAAGTTTCTAGATTGAGCCGTTCAGAAGTTATGAAGAGCCAAAAATTTTGCAAAATTTAGTATTAGATAACGGTAAATTTTAATACCAAATGGTAACCATATACATTTGGCTTTTAAAAGTTCGTAAAGCTTATAAAAGCAGCTGTCTTTTACCGTTTTCAGGTTGAAAATATACCTTATAGAACTCTTGTTATAACTATTTAAATATAGGGCTTTTTCCGACTTTGAGGGGCTGTATCTTCGTAACGGGAGGGGTTACGGGGGGAAAAAAGTTTTAACATTAAATTATTTTTATTGCAATACCTACCCGTTGCTTATATTTTTTTGGCAATCGTACGTAAAAAGGGACGGACGGACGGACGGACGGACGGACAGAGTGAAACTATATAGGTACATTTTTACAAAATTTTTTGAAAATGTACTAAAAAGTATTTTAAAAAAATGCTTGTATGAGAAATTTAATTTTAAAAATGTTATTTTTACTTCTGAACGGTAAACGACAATTCAGCGTATCTTTTATCAAATTAAAGCTAGAAAAATAGATTTTTTTGATGACTGTCAAAATGATATTTTTTTCTAAAAACACTTAAAAAATTTAAAATAGAAGGACAGAAATTTAAAAAAGATAGAGATTTGAGACCAATGTGTTTAAAAAAGCTCCTTAAATGTTTTTTTAGAACGCCAAAAGTTTGTTTGAAACAAGAATATGGGTGTTTTAATCGAAACAAAGAAAACAACTCCAAAAATGATTTAATGCTCTCTAGTTCTGAAAATATTGCAGCCATAAGTTAGCCCCCATAAAAACATTTTGTCCTCACGTATTTCTCAGAGGGTGGTATATGTCAAGACACTTTCCTACACTCACCCTTTATATAAAATAGAACTACAAAATTTTATTTTGCAAAACCAAAAATTTAAAAAAATAAAATCCAATTTGCTTTAATTAAAGCCTTCATTTAGTGACGGGCGAAAAGCCACTAAAAGCATTTTTACTACAATTGTGGTATCAACTGTTTTCTGCAAATCATATACAAAACTGTAATGTTTTCTTTATATTCTAAGTTTAAGTTTTTTAATAATAAGACAGATTATTTTTCTACGTATGCTAACGACATTCGTGAGAGAATCAATATTTTAATTATTTACATATTTGTCCAGAAAATATGGGTGAATATGGGTGTTTTTATCCAAACAAAGAAAACAACTCCAAAAATTCCCGAAAATGAAGCCATAACATTTTGAAACTTCATATAAGTACTTGATTCATGATATAACTAACCGTGTGTAATTTTCATCCTCGTAGTATAATTAGTTTTGATGAAACTTTTATCGATGCAAAAAAGTTGTGTGGCAGCTTCCCGAGGCCTTGGTCCAATTTTAACCAAAAGCATTAGAGAACCTAGAAATTGTTTAAAAGTGACTTTTGTGTGGATTTCAAAAGCCTAGCTCTTTTAGTTTTTGAGTTATCGTGCTAACACACGGACGGACGGACGGAAGTACACCCAACACCCATACACCCAAATTTAGTATAGCGGTATATTACCTTTGGTATGGCGTTTGTAATCGCCAAAAAGAAGTAACCTAAACTAGAAATTGAAAAGTACATAATTATATTTTTCCTCAGGGGCAACACTTGAGTTGATTTAAAACTGTCCGTTAGTCCGTCCGTAAACGTGATAACTTAAAAAAAATTATGTTATTTGGAGGAAATTTATTCTTTATGTTATCTCTTTTAACACAAGTACGGCGGGGGTTGAAAATTGGCGAGATCAGGTTTATTCTTATTTTGGTTCTTGATCGGTTCAAGGGTAAAACATAATAATTACTATTGTAATTATTACAATAGTAAATTACAAAATTACGGCGGGGATTGAAAATTAGCGGGATCCGGTCTTGGGTTCCAGTTCTTGTTCTTGGTCGGTTCAAGGGCAAAACATAATAATTACTATTGTCAAAATTACGGCGGGTATTGAAAATTGGTGGGATGGATGAATCGCAAAATTCGCTAGGATTCTATAATCTTTTGATCGCAAATGAGGCCATACCAGCGTAATTCCGTAACAAATGAAGAAAGAACCTTTTAATTTGTGTAGGGATACTTCCCAAGACCTTTAAACCCATGTTGCAAGCTAATAAAATCAGAATCGTGGTAGAAACTGGTTATTCCATGTTTTCATTATTTCTACGAAACTTGGCATGATATGTGGTAGTGGTTTCGGTACTTCGCCCATACCTCTTTTGACTTCTCAAGCATATCTTCGGAATTTATTAAGATATAAACCTAATATTTTGTATAAGAGTGGTATATTTGTTATATTGGTTATTTTTCTATTTTCATTATATCATCCTTACACACACCTCTCAAGACACACCTCCTTAGAAAGCTGAAACTCAGTTCAAGATTGTTCTGTCCTGTTTCCATTATATTTTTGAATTATTAATTTAATTAAAGTGGGGGTTTGTGTATCTATCCAATGCCTCCCTAGACGTAATAAGCATGTCTTAAAAATTAATAAAGATAGCAACTTTAAATTTATTACAAAATTTTTTGAGATATGAAAGTAGAAGTTCGAAAAGCTCAAAAAACCACAATCTTCAAATTATATTGTATTTCATATTATGTATTTTATGAGAATAGTATAATTAATGTTATTAACAAATAAAAATTTTATGATAATATTATAATTTAGTTATTTCATCAATTCATAATTAATTCAGAAAAATAGTGAATTCTTAAAATGTTTTTGTCTAAGCAAAAATGGTTAAGACCAACAGTTTAACTTTCTTTAATTTTCAGAACCCTTTTCAAACTTAAGAAAACCTTTAACATATGTTGAAACTTTAGACGAGTATTTAAGTTACATGTGCTCAAAAATAGCAAAGTTTCAATTTTCGACCTCTTACAGCTCATAAACATGGGGCGTGACAACAATATTTTGCTAACCGACTCCTACAAATTTCTGAGGACTTAACTCCTCCAAAATTTCAAGTCTCCAGCTTAAATTGTTTAGATGATATGTTGGGCCAAAAATTTGGAAAAATTGAGTTATGCATATCGGTTAATTTAGTGTCGTATTTCAGCTCTATACATTTAGACGACATATATTTGTAATGCCTATAAAAGTAAACCCTATAAAACAGTAACAGTAAACCCTATAAAACTCTTGTTATAATAATGTAAAAATACGGCTTTTTTGGAATTTGCGGTGGCTGCAGCTTCTTCCCCCTTCTAAATTAAGAAAAACATTTAACCCATGTTGAAATATAATGTTGAACCTTTGAATTGAGTATTTTATTATTTTTAGAAAATTAACGAAAAGAAATTTGTTCTACATCAAAATTCAAATTAACATTTTAATAATTTTTGTTTTTGGTTAAGTTTATGCATGTTAATATAACATTAGAAATACATTAATGTTAGAAATTACTCTTAAACATTTTGATTTCTTTTATACTATCTTTTGAACAAACTCTAGAAAATTAACTAAAACCAATTTGTTATACCATACCCCAACATTTAAGTTAACATTTTAATAAGGCTTTTTTTTATACGTATAACTATAAGTCAACAGGGTATAGTACATTTGCATTAGGGTTGAGGTGCATATATAGACTAAATGGTATGATCGGATCGATTTAGCTATGTATATCTGTTCGTCCGTCCGCCCGTCTGTCCGTCCGCACGATAACTCAAAAACACTTGAGCCTATATCTACCTCCCCTTTTTCTCTGCGTCACAAACGTAATGGCAAATTTATTATATAGTACATGGTATAGCTGGATATTTGAAAAGAATAAGAGTTTAAGAATTAAGAGAAAGTTTAATTTTATGGCAAAAAATTGTACAAAATTTAGTTGAGGTGGGGCAGTGGGTTCAAGTATTGGCCAGACAACTTCTTCTTTTATATCAGGATTACTCTATACCTAATGAAGCTGAGTATCTGAAATTTTCCCAAAATTAGTTTAGTTTTATGGCCAAAGTTTGTGGAAAATTGGGTTGGCTTACTGCAGCGAGTTCGAGTAGTTGCCACACATCTTCCTATTTCACATGAGCACTACTCTAAACATAATGAAGCTCGATGATATAAATTTTGTCAATAGTAATAAACTTTAACGACGTGGAAGAGTTTCGAAAAGTTGCCTTTCAACTTATACTTACTTTTGTTCATGAAATTGCATATTTAAAATTTTGCCAAAAGTAATTAACCGGATGATATAATGTCGATATTACAGCAGCATTTTATCTTTTATGATATTTAGATCGAAAAAAATAGGTTAATTAAATTTTATGAATTCTGACTACACTGGTCACTATAATTTTGTTTTATATTTACCCTATAATTAGTGTGGTAAGTTTTTACATTACAAATAGACAATTAGGTTAATCTAATTCTTTTATATTTTTGTACTAATAGTTTATAAATTACTAATGTCATACAGATGACCCTTAATTCATGTATACACTATTTTAAATTAGTCGATGAAAATTGCTTTTTGATCAAATACTGTTTTAGTACTTTATAATTTTTTTATTTATAATACTTTTTATACTCGTGAGACTTTAAGTCAAAATGGTATACTAAATTTGCCATTATCTTTGAAACTCAAAGATATGTCCGTCTGTCCGCACGATAACTCAAAAAAAAGGAGCTAGGATTTTAAAATTTTCACAAATTCAGTTTTATGCAATAGCTGGCACCGCTTTTGCAACACAGCCATTTTGCTCCACGGTTTGCTGCCATACTTTTATATAAATATAGGTCTATACATGGTAAATACATTGCTAGATATTTCAAATTTTACAAGAAGTAGGTTAGTTTTGTGACCAATGTTTGTGCAAAATTTAGTTGGTCTACTGCAGTGGGTTCGAGTGGTTGTCACAAAACTTCATCATTTATATGAACGTTACTCTATACCTAATAAAGGTGGATGTTTGAAATTTTATCAATTGTAGTTAACTTTAATAGTCAACGTCTGAATACAATAAAGTTGGTGTGGTGGAAGAGGTTCGAAGAGCTGCCTTTCAACTTACAATTTTTTTCCTTGTTACAACCGTAAGAACTTTTTCTAAAATATGTATATTAATTATTTTTACCTGATATTATTTTGCACAAATATATGCAAAAAATTATTATAATATATTTTGTTTTGTAACAAACTTTGAAAGTTTATTTTCCTCTTGCAACTTCCGTTTGACCTTTCCTGATTAAAAAATGTTTAATAAAAACCTTAAACTCTATTATGAATTCATAATTAATAAATCATTTTTTCGTATTATGTTTTGTTTAAAACCTATATGTCTAACAGGTAAGGATTTTAAATAAAGAATCAAGGTTCTGATTAGATGTGAAGATTTATTTACTGTATCGACTTTTTAAGTAAGTAAAACCTTTTTTAGGTCAATAACTTTTGTTTCCGTTTTAATCAATATTTTAACTAAAAAAAAACTTATAAAATGCTCGTAAAAATGTTTTATGCTTTTTTGTTTGTTACTTTATGAAAGCTAATTTAAAACGTGAACACATTATGTTGTTTTGAATACGCATCATTTTAATTTGTTTATTTTTTTATTGCAAATATCTTTTAAATTATAATAAAATATTGGTTTAAATGTGCAGGTCTGTTAGATACTAATATTAACATTTAAAGGACGGATTTATCAAAATTACGAAGAGAAGGTTATTTATTTAGTAAAATTATATTGCTTTTTTTCATTCAAATACTTTAATTTGTGTATATACGGGTATATAGGTAGATACATATTTATTGAAATTCCTTTTTAATTATGGAAGTTCAGATTTTAATATAATTGTTTTTCTTCTGCCGCTAGTTCTTTACATGTTCAATCAACAGCAAATACAGAGTTCAAAAATGTTTTAAATTTCGAGTGAGGAGTTAAGATCTGCACCGAAAAGGTGGAATAAAAACAAAATCAACTATATATTTCGATCCTCTTCTAAGAATAAATAATATCCACATATAAATAAAATTTGGTTTTTATATAATTTCATTTTCGTTATTAGTATGTATTATTAATTATTATTGAACTTACTTGTAGATAAAGGAAAAATATTTTAGTGACTCTCTAGATTGAGTTTGAATATTGTAACGTTGGCAATACTAAAGTGAAGTTCTCTGCAGATTAAATATCCAAAAAACAAAATTAAATTTCGAAACTGGTAACTCAAACTTAATCGAAAGGAAATTTACTTTTTAATAAAACTACTTTTCTCAATTATTTTTATTTTTGCGTGACAGATTCGGTTAGGTATTATAAAACTACGAAAATTAATAAACGCATAACTATAAACTTAAATTTTAGAAATGTTTTCTCTAGCTTTTTTTTGATACCACAGAGTTAGAAATGAAGTGTACATATATGCTCTATTGCGATAATTTTTTATTAAAAAAAACTTGGATTGTATCAATTAATAATTTAGTTTTACTTTTCAGTTTCAAAAATTTTCTTTTGAAAAGTTTTGTTATTTAAGTATGTGTATTAAATTGTGACAAGCGTTTAGTTGTTTGAGGTCTTGTAAAATCTAATTGTAGAAATGCATACAAATAATGTAAAGATATAACAATTAAACAAAATTAATAATCTTTTAATAATGAACTCCTAGGTTTGGTTTCAGAACAAAAGATCAAAAGAAAGAAGACTGAAACAACTCACAAGTATGGGACGTGGACCATTTTTTAGCGGAGCTAGGAAAGTACGTGGTTTTCCAATGAATTTAGCAACTAGTGTTTTAGAGGAAGGTTCACATTCAGTATTTCCATATTTTGCTTCAGACGTTAAATTTGAATACGGCTATAACGGACCGTTTCATGCTGGTGATAGTCTTTTTTACGCTGGGCATCCTGTGGCATCACTTCCATATAGCACACAAGGTAAGTAACTTATTTAAAATTTTTAAAAATTAATATTGTTCATCAATTTTTCTATAAAGGTATAGAGCTTGGATATCTTTTTGGACGTAAGTATATTCCAAGTTATATTTTATTTTTCATTCTAAATATTTAAGTTCATCCTCAAAAGGTTATATTTTAGACATACTAAGCATTAGATTTGAAGCATTCATTTATATAAAATATGTTTATAATATATTTTTAATTTGTGCATATATATATAATACAGTGTTACATAAAGCTAGATGAGGAACAGTGTAGGCCAACTTGGACTTACTTACTTAAAATGCTTATAATTTTTATAATTTTAAAGTTTTTATTTTATTTTTTTTTTTAAATGAAATAATAAAGTATTAAAATTTTTTTACGCAAAATGTGAAAAATGCTATCAAGGTTTTCATTTTCCTTTTGCCGAAATGAGTGAAAAAATTAACTTTTTGTAGCACTTTTACTTTTGAAGAGGAATTTGAGAAATAAAACTTTTTAGTTATTCAATTAACAAAACATATCTCTTATACTTTTGGAATATATAATTTTCATTCAACTACTTACAAATTAATGCAGAACTTAGATATTTTAACAACAAAATGTAACAACTCTTCCATATATTATGACTTCAATAATAACTAATTAAACTAACGTAGTAAGAAAATATAAACTTTTAAAAATACTTTACTTATTAATAGGTATATTATTTGCAGCCCAATATCTGAAAATTTTGCGACAACATTTAATACTTAATGTTTAATAATAATTTGGAGCAACATTATTAGTTTGAATAGTTTCGATGAATTTGTCAACTAGGGGGATGAACGAATATATTTTACGTAACATAAAAGTAACGAATTGATTTTTTAAGTATAAAAAAAAGAAATATAGCGGATGGGGTTCTGCTAGCTATTAATGCAACGCCAACGAGCAGTTTATTTGATTTGCAATCTTCTGATCATTTTGAAATGACTTGTGTCCAAATCTCCTAATTCTATCAAAATCTAATTTATTCATCATATTGGAATATATATCTCCTGGTACTCTAAAATAACTTGAATGTTATAGCCAGATCATTATTTCCATTAACGCAATTTTTGATAATATTATAATTGTAGGAGATTTTAATCTTCCAAATTTAAAATGGTTATGGTCTGATACAAATAATTTCTTAATTGCAGATAATGTTTCATTCAACTTTGAATAAATTTTGATTGACCTAAATAGCCTAAATCTGCAGCAACAAATAAGTTAAGCAAATAAGTAGACCTCGTTTTTTCTTCAGATCATAAAAATTTGTGGGCATCTCATAGCGAATTAACATTCACCAATATATATATAACTATCACCCTCGAATACATATAATTCTCAATATAATATAACCCATTTTTTCTGAGAATTCTAAAGTTTGATTTTGCTAAAACATACTTAAACTCTCATTTAGATCTGCTTGATGTGGAATCAATGTTCTCTTCATCAAAACATTGTTCTCTTTATAAAGATTATTTACGAAGAAACAAATCTCAACTTTTTTCTAATCCGCGGCATTTTTTTGATTTTATTAAGAGAAACCGTAAGACTGATGGTACCCATCAACTTTGCGATACAAAAATGCAACATCAAATAACTTGCAAATTACTTCTAACTTTTTTCCCACATTTTTCTCCAAAACCTACCAAAATAGGTTATTCGATCGAAATCAGTCTTATTGAAATAATTTAGATCCTGCATCTCCTTCACCTTTTGTCATTAAGAGTATTCTTGTAATTGAAGACATTTTACTACCTCAACCCTAGCCTCTAAAAGATGATTTCTCAA
Source organism: Dolichopus griseipennis (assembly GCA_963082915.1). Classification (NCBI taxonomy): domain Eukaryota; kingdom Metazoa; phylum Arthropoda; class Insecta; order Diptera; family Dolichopodidae; genus Dolichopus; species Dolichopus griseipennis. The sequence continues at coordinate 209,396,130 of OY720441.1, forward strand.
ACGGCTCCGACGGGTTTCCACCAATAATATTAAAACAGTGTCTCCAATATTTGGTTGAAACCCTTTGTAAATTATTTATTTTCTCCATTCAAAGTTGCTGCTTCAAACCAAATGCTACATTATCATCTAAACCTAAACCCTCCGTTAACTATTGTCAATAGTTTATACAACCAGAACCGCATGACTTAAAAATAAGAAGTCTACGGTTACCAACCTAACCGAATTAGTTTTTGATACATTTAAAACTATGGAAACCTACAACTAGGTGAACGTGGTATTTACTGGTATCTGCAAGGCATTCGATCTAATCCCCTATAAAATTATCCTTGAAAAGCGTAAAACAATAGGAATTTGAAATCATAGCCTAAAACTGCTATCTTCTTCACTTTTATAAAGGTTTTACCAATTCGTTTTTAGTTCTGCAACTTCAGTGCCTACGTCGCTAACTGATGAGCCCAACAAGGAAGTCATCTAGATCCTCTAATTTTCGTAGTTTCGACCTACGACAGTCCCTAAAGTTTATCTCATTCATATCTTCTTAGTTTTTCTGATGATACTAAAAGTTGCAAAACTATAAACTTACCTCGTGATTTTGAATTTGTGCAATATGATCTGAATCAATTTTGCTCATGTTGCAAGAAAAAATCTCTTATTAAAAGTTGACAAATGGCAAATTATGAGCTTTTCAAGGTTAAGAGCTGACTCAACTATACAATGGGCTTACAATATAAACGATCAACCCATAAAAAGAACAGATCATGCTTCTAATTTGGTACTCATCCTTGATGGTAGATTGGATTTCAAGAATCACTAGAATTTTATAATTAATAAAGCTAACTCAACATTTGTATTTGTTATGCGTTGGTAAAAAGAGTTTCCTTATCCCTTATTCCTTATATCCCAAAACAACTCTTCATGTTTGTTAGTTTGGGTCCGTGGTGTTGGCATGGGTCTTTAACGTTTATTTTCTTTTCGTTAACATATACAATTTTTGGCCTTGTTAATATATTGGCCTCTAACATTATTAATATAATTTTGTAATTTTTAATAGTAGAGTAGCATCATTTTACTAACACAATAGCCCTTGTAAATTACGAGTTTTCAGTTTATTGTGATGGTTCACTAAGTGAACAACATTAACTCATGCTTGATTTATGCAATTGTCTGATTCAAATAAAAATTTTAATAACTTATATAACTTATATTAAGAAAATGTTAACAAATGAGTATACCAAGCCAAACAAACCTACTACTCTACCGAAATCTCTGAAGATTCAACTGCCAAAAACTTCGGAATTAGTATAAAAAACGAAATTTATTTATTTAATTTATTTAATTATCTAAATCCATATCCCATACAATGTGATAAGTGAATGATTCAGCCTTTCCTTTTAGGGCGGGGCAGGTGTATATTTTATTTTATGATAAAATATGTATACTTTTTAATGTTACAAAGGATCTGGAAATCCCAAATTTTTTCACTCATTAAATGGCAAAAGGAAAATGAAAACCTTGATAACATACTCGAACCCTCTGCAGTGGACCAACCAAATTTTACAATAACTTTGGCCATTACACTAAACTATTTTTGGCAAAATTTCAGACACCCAGCTTTAATAGGTATAGAGGAATGCTCATATAAAATTGGAAGTTGTATGGCAGCTACTCGAACTCACTACAGCAGACCAATTAACTTGCAGAAACTTTGGCAATAAAACTAAACTACTTTTGGCAAAATTTCAGACACGCAGTTGTAGTAGGTACAGAGTAATGCTCATATAAAAAAGAAGCTGTATGGCAGCTACCCGAACTTATAGGCCAAAATAGCTGGATTTAAATAGCGATGACGGCTATTGAAAAAAAACGAATGTTCGAAAATTCCAAGATCCTAGCTCCTTTAGTTTTTGAGTTATCCTGAGGACGGACGGACATACATAGCTAAATCGTTTTTTTTTCAATTCTGATCCGATCTAAACACTTGAGTCTATATCTACCCATCTATTTCTCTGCGTCACAAATGTAATGGCAAATTTATTATACCCTTTGACCTATGGGTATAAAAACATAAATGGCAAGAAATTTATCGGTTCCGTCTTTCTTGATTTACAAAAAGCATTTGATTGCGTTGACTGCAATTTTTTAACTCAAATCAATTACAATATTTCAAGTCATATTTGAACAGTAGAATATCAAAAAGTTAAAACAAATAACACAAAATGTATTCCAAAAAAGTTTTTAAATGAGTACCTTACAGTTCAATACTAGATCTGAGCTGATTTTGAAGATGTACTAGAAATAAAATCATTATAGAGTAATTCAGACAATAATTTAAATTCATCAAAAAGAATTTTAAATCTATTATAGTCATGCGAATTCTTCGATTTAAGATAACAACGCCAAGCTTTATTCTTTTTATTTCTGAGTTTTCTCAAATCCGAATTGAACCATGGCGGACTTAATAAAGGGTTTCGGTTCTTAGATTTTGGTACAAATTGCCGAAAGCCTTCAAAAATAACTTCATAAAACCTTTTTGTCATTATATTAACATCTGTATTATTAAATACAGAAAAAAATGAAAGGAACTAATGAATTCATTTAAAGCAGCAAAATTAGCTTTGTTAAAATTAAAACTATAAGAATTAGAATAATCAGAATTTATTGGTGAATTAACACAAAGAGTAAAACTTAATGGTGGATGAAACTTATCAATACCTATTAAAGGGAAGGTGTTTTCGCAGAAAATTAAATTGTTCCATTCAGAAGTAAACAATAAATCAAGTTGTTTACCCTGAAAGTTACAAATTTCTGAGACTTGTTGCAAATAATTAGTATTTAATTTATCAATAAATACATATTCACATTCGGTCCTAATATGTTTCGGAATCATAAAATGTTCCTCGTCATGCTTTACCCATTTAAGATTGGGTAGATTAAAATCACCACATAAAATCAAATCATCTTTAGGGCTAAAGTCATTGCAAATAAAATCTATCGTTTTACCTACAGAAGTATAAATATCAGAATCAGACGAAGGAGGAATATAGCAGTTAACAAGGTATAAATTTTTAGAAGGAAGTTCAATTTTCACAATAATAACTTCAAGGTCTTCTAATCCAGGGACATTGACTTGATTTGCATTAAAGTTATTTTTTACCGCAATTAAAACTCCACCCCCTTTAGGAATTACACCATTTGGTTAATCGGATGGATCAGAATATCTATCCTTCCTAAAAACTGTATAACAGTTATCAAAAAGTTCTAAGTCCAATATGGTTGGATTTAACCACGTTTCAGTTAATGCAAATACGTCAAAATTTAAAATAGATGAATTTAGAAAAACATCCCTAGTCTTTGTTCTCAAGCCTCTAACATTTTGATATTAAAAAGACATATTATCTTTATTTAAGTTACGGTTGATAGATACCTTGAGAAGATTATTTCGAGGCACTGGGGAGAAAAAACTTATTATAACTTTCACGAGCTGAGTTTAAATGTTTATAATAATTACTCTCACAGTGACTTCGATAAGATTTAAGATCATTTTTTACATCTTTTTCCGAAACATCTATAGAATTGTGAAATTTAATATATAACTTATATAGGTCTTCATATTTAGTTAGGAGTCCTTCATTATTAATTAAAACTTTAAGGTTAGTACGAGTTTTACCTTCTAGAACACGATTATACGAATCATTGTGAAGGTAAGCTAAAAATAACCTAACGTTATTATAAACTCGTTCCTCCCGAAATCTTGAAAGAGCATACGCGCCCTTTCCGAGTAGTGATTCATGAGTCATTCTAGTAATGGGTGGCATAAGAGGTTTAACAAACGACTTTTTTATTGTCAACCATTTACAGTATTAGAATGACTTTTTTCAAGTACATCTGTAGGTGAAACCGAATTAATGGCTACATTTGCATAGATGGTAATATTATTACCATTTTCAATTTTACTATAGTGGATAACACCATGATAACACCATGCGGAAAGTAAAATTGTTATCAGATAGAATAGAAGTATTCAAATTAGTGTTGTTTTGTTGTGAAGTTGTAAATAATTCTGTATGAGTGTTTGTTTCATTGTGGCTATTAAAACTAACCTGTTTTATTTTTATTTTTATTTAATTTATTATTTCTATTTACTATTTTTTTTTTATTTTTATTTTGGTTTGTTATTACATTTTTATAATTTAAATTTTTGTTTTTATTTTTATTTTTTAATTTTTTTTATTTTTATTTTTTAGATTTTTTAGATTTGAATTACTTTGTTCTACTTGTATATTTTTACTTACAATTTTCTTTCTTGAATCCTTAAAATCCGTCACTATCGTACCTGGTTTCCGTGCCTTAGATTTTTTGATAGCCTTCACCGTTGATGATGGAACGCTGATTTTATACGTAAAATATTTCGGCTGAAATTTTAATCCTCGTGGAGTAATTGATTTACAGCAAATATCATCACAATTGAATGTTGTCTTTATAATAAACCAAACGCTGTTCTGTAGTATTAGTGCTCAAATTTGAAATTCTCAAATTAAAATTCGGCTAAAGAACTACATCTGGTGCTTGATCATTTTTTTCAACGATGGGTATTAACGATGAAACCATAATGGGGTCTGATATCTGAGTATTGTTTTTTGCAAGTGTTTCATCTAAGCAGTCAGCTATCCTTAATTCTTCCAATAAAGATACACTATTAGCCGGTTCAGGAACCACGGTTAGATTGTCAGTTCTAAAGTTGTCCTGAATTATTTCAAGTTTAGTTTTCACTAAATCTAAATCGGCTAAGACGACATCCCTAAAACTCATTGATATATCATGAACTGCAATACTTTGTTTTATAGATGAGTACTGCTCATTCAAACTATCTACCAAATTCTTAAACTCTTCTTGTTTGAAATTTTTTTGTGCAGATAGCGGCTCAACAATACCCTTAAGTGATAATATTTCACTTTTTAACTCCATTAATTGTACGTTTAAATATTTTTTTATATCACCGGGGAAAATGCTAAAATTATTGTTTAATGACTCAAAATTTTTTTCAATTTCCTGGAAATTAGCAGCATTGTTTCTTAATAAGAGTAGTTAGTTTTGCTACCGTTCCTTGATGTTCATTTTTAATTTCGTTGATTACATCAAAGATTTTACTATAAAATTGTTGAACACTGTTATTTTGTATCAAACAATTCTCGCAACCAAAATATTTAGCAAGAAATGTGCTATACCAATTTCTGCATTTATACATTTGCCATGAAATTTTAAATGACAAGCACCTTTACAGGTAACAGTTTCAGTTTTTGCGTCATTGATTAAACAAATTTTAGCATTGCATTTGAATTCCATGATTTGGTTTATTGTATATATGCAGAGGAAAGTGATGATAATCTAAATGATGCAATACAAAATGATCTGGTCGTTATAGAGAAGTGGGCTTTAAGACATCGATTAAATGTAGGAAAAAAAATTTTGTTAAAAACTATTAAGACTCCATATATTTTCATATTACGCAGACTAAGATACCAGTTAAAATATAATATTTAATATGTACTTTTTAGCACATTTTCAAAAAATTTTGTAAAAATGTGCCTATATATTTTCATTCTGTCCGTGCGTCCGTCTGTCCGTATGTTTACAAAAACTTTTAGATCGTTTGAAATAGTGAAAACAAATTTTAACCACGAGTAGGTATTACAAAAAAAATAATTTCGTAGGAGAATTTTTTTCTTTAGCCAAACACATTACGGAGCTGCAGCCCCCCAAATTTGTGAAAAGCCTTATATTCAAATTGTTATACAAAAATTATATTAGGTGTATTATCAATCTGAAAACGGCAAAAGATAGCTGGTTTTACAAACTTTATAAATTTTTAAAAGACAAATGTTTAGGGTTGCCATACGGTACCAAAATTTACTACTATGCAAAACTCAATTTTCGTAAAATTTTTGGCTACACATATCTTCTAAACGGGCCAAGTCTTGAAATTTTAGTAGTAGTTAGATCCTCAGAAATAAGTAGCAGTCGGTTAACAAATTTTTTTTGTCACGTCCCCTGTTTTGCAGCTATAACGGCCCGAAAATTGAAATTTTGCTGTTTTTAAACACCTGGAACTTGAATACCTGTGCAAATTTCTTTTTTGTGATTAACAAAATTGAAAGCTCTTTAATTATGTTTTAACATGTGTCAAAAGTTTTTCTTAATTTTGAAGGGTGACGAAGCTACAGCCCCCGCAAATTCCAAAAAACCCTATATTTAAATTGGAATAATAAGAGTTCTGATAAATATATTTTGTATCTGAAAAAAGCAAAAGAGAGCTGCTTTTGCAAAATTTTTGGCTCCACATATATTCTAAACGGTTTAAGGTATGGTCTTTAAATTTTAGGAGAAGTTAGATCCTTAGAAATTAGTAGGAGTCGGTTAACAATATTTTTTTGTCACGTCCTCTTTTTAGCAGCTATTATTTTTAGCTAGGGCTCAAAAATTGAAATTTTGCTAATTTTAAACATCTGTAACTTGAAAACCTGTTCAAACTTTTTTTTGTTAATATGCAAAATTTGAAGGTCCAAAATTATACTTTAACATATATAAAAAGATTTTCTTAAAATTAAAAGCGTTTCTCTAAATTGAAGAAAGTGTCTCTCAGTTTTAACCATTTTTGTTTAAAAAATAAAATTCAAAGGAAAATTCCACATTTTAGTAAATTCACAATTTTATTCCTTGAACCTAAGAAAGTTGGGGGAAGAGGAGTAGTGAGGATTAGATCCTTGAGAAATCATGGGCATCCTTCCCCATAGAGGGGCTATTAGGACTTAAAAATTAAAAAATTTACTGTTTCTAAGTAAGTAGTGACTTAGTCATCAACGTATATATAGTTCTTAAATTTAACGTTAACATGAAAGCTTCAACATTATATTCCGAAACACTATATTATTTTAAAATTATCATTTGTTTGTTTATAAATCCATTCAAATCTGTCTTACTCAAACTCAATTTGAGTACGAACATCTCTATATAATCTAAAGACCCTAAACACGAAAAAAATTATATACAAATGTACGCAGCAATATCTGAGTTTCTATAACATTTATAACGTAATATTATAATTTAGTTATTTCATCAATTTATTAATTATGAACAATAGTGTAATCAATACTTAGAATATAATCCCAAAGCAGTCAAGAGAACCTGTTAACAAGTGTAAATATAATGTTGGAGCTTCAATGTTAACGTTTAATTTTGGGATTAACCTGGGAATAAGTTACTGTTTTATAAAAACATAAAAGTTTTAATTTTTAAGTCCCAATAACTCTTCAATGGGGAATGTTTCCCAAATTTTTGCTAAGCAAACTTATGATGATCCTCGAGGATCTGCCCATTCTCTTCCTGTCCCACCCTTCCATTTTTGTAGGTTCTAGGAAATCAATTGTGAACTCCACCAAAGAATTTTACCTAGAGTTTTATTTTCTAAACAAAAATAGTTAAAAGTAAGAGACAATTTCTTCAATTTAAAGAACCCCTTTTAAATTTAGAAAAACCTCTTACATAATATTAAAATATAATGTTGGACCTTTAAATTATGCATACACATGTTGAAGTATAATTAAAGAGAGAATTTTGTACTTCACTAAAAAAAACTTTGAATAGGTATTCAAGTTACAGGTAAATAAATTATAATTGTGAATTTATTTAATGTTTATATAATAAAAAAATTGTAATTGTATTTTAGAAATACATTTATTGCATATTCTGCATTTATATGCTTTTCTAATAAGTACATATACTAAGAATTTAAATTAATTGCAATTTTGAAAAATGTGAATTGTTAAATATTATATTATGCTTTGATTAGCTTTTTATCACAAAATTTAATAATTCAAATTTTTCCACTTTTGTTATTGAATTGGAATAAATATATTTTCATTTATTTCAAGTTTTTTTGTTTTTTTAATATTTTTAAATAGATAAATTAGTAAGAATGCGTAATATTTTTGAATAGATAAAATAATTAGAAAATGTTTTTTAGTACTATAAAGCTAATTTGGTTAGCCATGTCTTATTATGAAACTAATAAAATTTTTTATGGTGTTAAAACGACTTATGGATATCTAATTAAATTTGAACTAAATAGGTCTAGGGTATTTCTAAGTTGATTGCACCGAATGACTGTTTCTTTACTTGTTTTATATGAGTATTACCCTGTAACGTTTACAGCTGCGTGTCTGAAATTTTGCCAAAAATAGTTTAGCGTAATGGCCAAAGTTACAGCAAAAATTTACGATCAAACTGATAAAAGCTTTTATGCTTTTAAGATGACTTATGGACTTCTCATTAAATTTGAACCAAAGATGTAGAGTATTTCTAAGTCGGTTGCACGACTGACTGCTTTTTTACTTGTTTAATAATATATAATATATAATGATAATTTAAAAAGTTCTCAAGTGATTATCCAAGCATAACGTTTAACACGTCACTGATGTGATCGAATTTCCTTCTATTCGGGACAAACCTTGTGCATGCGAAAGTAAGTTGTGTGAGTTGCACGATGTTGTTTACTTTGGTACAAATCTGTGTGAAGTTCATACCAAAGTGAACAACATCGCTAATTAGTCCCAACGGTATTACAACTACCGTCCTCAAAAACCTTTTCTATCTTTCTTTTACTTCGGCTTTTTATTCTACCCAATAAAATATTACACATGTCTTTTCATTTCTTAAAAAAGAGGATAAAAGCGATACCCCTAACTACCGATCTATTGCTATTAGCTTGGCCCATTCCAAATTAATGGAAAAAGTTATAAAGGTTTGCTTCTAAATCGAAAATTCGGATTCAGAGCCCGTTGTTCAACTGAAGATCTCATGAACTATCGGTGCAAAAAGCTCAATATCTGTCTTGATCATTCTGGCGAGTCTGCTGCTGTAAATTTGGATACTTTCTTTTTGATTACTTTAAATTTGGAAAAGTTATAAACCATAAGTTTTTGAAATATCTAGATCGCAGAAGGTTTGCTTCTAAATCGAAAATTCGGATTCAGAGCCCGTTGTTCAACTGAAGATCTCATAAACTATCGGTGCAAAAAGCTCAATATCTGTCTTGACCAGTCTGGGGAGTCTGCTGCTGTAAATTTGGATACTTTTTAAGTTTCCGATCGAGTTTGGTATGACGCTTCATTGGAAATATGCAGGCCTTTAGGACTAGGTAGCGTGTTTGTTAAATGGATTGCAGATATCTTTTCAAATCGTATGATTCATGTTCTTTTCGATGGGTACTCACCCAAAGATTTTAAAATAAATGCTGGTGTCTCTCAGGGATCTGTTTTATCTCTTTTCCTAATATTTATAAACGACTTACTTTCCAAAATCTTCAAACCAATTCATAGCTTTGCAGATGACAAAACTCATGTCGATTCCTATGAATTCTGTATCCGCTGTGACATTAATAAACAGATTAATACAACAGAAAAAAGTTTACATATACGTTAACTACACAAAGATTTATTTAAAATTCAAAAATGTGGTGAAATCAACAGAGTTCGGTACTAGGATATCTTAGGTGCTGGGATATTTTGATGAGTGCAAAATAGAGCTATTCGTCTTATAAACGATCCCAGCGTTACTTCAACGCTCACTTCACACAGTAATTGTCGTACGGTTAGTTCATTGACCTTGTTTTATAGATATCTTGTAGGGACTAACACTTTTCTAAATAAATGAAACAACTTATGCCTCCAATCAAGATTTTCCAACGCGAAACAAAGAGGGCAACAGATGCTCATCTCTCAAAAGTTGAGCTAACCAGATGGCGTAACGCGGCTTATGGAAATTCGTTTTGTCATGCGGTCATCCCATCTATGGAAACATATTCCACCAAATCTTTCAGTGGAAAATTTAATTAGAACGTTATCTTTATTTAAAATGGTTTTTGAGTAATTCGACTTTGTTCCTTATATAAGAATGAACAAATAGTTTAGATCATGAGAGTTGTGAAGCATTAAGTAGTAGGTTGTTAATGTTTATATTATAATAGATCCAGCAGTATTCGTGATAGTATAGATGAAGTCATGATAGAAAATGCTAGGAATTGAAGCTTTGGCCACTACTAACGCAATTTAAACTGTAAGATGACAATAGAAACAAATCCAAGAGTGAGTTTTGGGAAGAACAATAACGAGTTAGCGTTTGGCTATTTAATATGTTCCACGAAATATAATTTAAATATAATATCATTAATTTTGTTGGTAAATACATTTTCATAAATTAATTTCAAAATGGGGTCCTTAAATGGGCGTTTTGAATAGCAGTACGCAAATTATCAGGTTGCCCTATTTACAGTTTCAATATTATACTTTAGCTGCTTAATAGTTTGAGGCTTGTTCACATAAACTCCTTCCATGAGATAACTGTATAGTAAATAACTTGTTTAAGTTAAAATTGAATCCTAAATTTCTTGACATAATTTAGTCATCAAAAATTTCAGTGCTGTTACTGGTGGAACCTATTCCTGTCCCCATTTCGGTAATTTTTCTGCATGTTTCGGTTTTTTGTCTTTTATTTAATACTACCTAGTACCCGGTCCCGCGTTACTGAGCCTTTCGAGGGCTATGTTCGTAAACTGCGGTAACTCTGTGGTAATATTGTAAAATTCTTCTTAACTTGAAGAAATTAAATAAATTTTAGTAGGAGCTACATTTAATAAACAAACAACTTTCATTAGTACGAACAAACAACTTTCATTTTCCTAATGTTTAGTGGTAATGAATTAAAAACTTTAATAGCACTACATTTTAAACTTTTTTGTTTCTTTGTGGTTCTAGCTTTAGGTTTTTCAAAATTTTTTTTTTTTCTAGTATTATATTTATGAATATTTTCTCTATTTTTTTAAATTTAAATTTGATTTAAGATTACTATTTATAACTTTATAAAAGTAACATTTGCTTTATAAATGTAACAAACGTGGACAAAATGTATTCATAAAATGCAAATACAAAATTACATATTTAAAACTTTTTATCCAATACATTAAAATTTTACACACATGCAGCAATTACTTCTGTTCAGAATTTTTTGCTTTCTTTTACTGTTAAATGATTTAGTACCGTTGATTAATTATTTAAATTTTAAATAATTTTTAATTTAATTGTGTTTTAATGTTATATAATTCAATAATATTTTAATTCTTTTAAGTTGAAAAATTCTGGTTAGATTTAATTTTTTGATTTTTAGGAATCCTATTTAGTTTTCCTTGAAACATGACGTGTTCCAGATTGAATTGGTTAATTCTCATCTTTTATATTTATAATAAGGAATTTTGAGGATTTCTGTTAAAAATAAGTATTATAATCATAATAACACAGATTTTTTTATTTTTTTTTTTTTAAGCACTAACTGTTCAACTGTTAGGCTAATAAGCCTGTCTATACAAAGGTACATGTTGGAACAGGGGGTCATATTATATTCGTGTTATTAGAATTGGTCTTATTGAATTCCACTTACAATTTAAACATGAGAAGGTACTAGGCCTTATAACATGTAGAAACGTCTTAGATTTTCAATATTTACAATTCTATTTTTTGTTTATATTGTAATATTTTATATTTTACTTATATGGTATTCTATATCTGCGAGTTATATTATTTTAATTAAATTATTTGATTATATTTTGCATTTGTTTATATCTTTATATTAAAGTATTTTTTATTAAAGATTTATAATTATTAATTTTTGATTATGCCATTAATTTGAACCCAAAGGCGAATGGTTGCTGAGTCGAGTCGAAAACCAGAAAAGTTTTTTCACTTTCACTAGAATTCGAACCCGGGCCCTTCCGCATGAAAGGTCGGCACTCAACCACTGTGCCACCCAGCTGTTAAATAAAGTTAGATAAAGTCTCTAATTTTCAGTAAACTCAAAGTTATTCGAAAGATATTAATTTGTAATAATATATATATAAAAGTTTATATAATTTGCTGGTTAATATAAACCATTATTGCTTTGATTAGCTTTTTATCACAAAATTTATGAAATGAAATTAATTGAAATTCTTAGTATTATGTACCTATTACAAAACCTCATAACTGCAAAATATGCATTTAAAGTATTTCTAAAATACAATGACAAATTTAGAACTTTTCATATAAATCATTTAAATATATATAATTATATATATAAATATAAAAATAAATTTTACATACATGACTTTGAACACAACCTAAGTATCGTACACAATTTCTTAATTATATATTAAAATATATTAAAACTAAAAAAAAAAAAACTTTAATCGTTTATTACAAATTTTGTTTTTGTTAATTTATAAAATATAATACATAATATGTTTTATGGTAAAATTCTTAGCCTGTTAAAAATATAATAGTTTTAAATATGAATTTCATCAAAATAATGTCATTAGTTATTTAATTATCCTGATTTTTTTATGTTCCTTAGGTCTTAAAAGGATTAATGAGTCCGCACTTTCAATACAAGAAACCTAAAGTTAAAATTTCATAAAGATAGATCCATTTGTTTTTGAGTTACTTGTTTTCATATAATACACCTATGAAATAAGGACCATTATGCACCTCTCCATACTTTCAATACTAGTTAACCCTTGTACACAATTGAAACGTTCTATCTTAATTTTATGTTTCTATTTTTATTAATTTCGATACTAAGCTTTTAAAGCTTGGGAGGTCTAAGAGAGGTACCTGAACCACCACTCCAATTGATCATAAATTACAGGAACACGTAGGAAAAAGTAATGAACACCACTGTGCCAAATTTGAAGCTTCTAAATTTCTTTGAACTTACTACCTTTATTATTTTAGATGTTATGCTTTAAGATTTTCGGCCATTTAGGCCAAACGACCATAATTCCGAAACCAATGAAGATAGAACCTCCAAATTTGGTATCAGGGTGTCCCTTCCAATTTCCTTAATATCTTTGAAATTTGGGCCACATTGGAGTACTTGGAGTACTAAGCCTTGGTCCGAATATAATCAAAAACAATTGGGAATCTAGAAATTGTCTAAAAATGATTTTGTGGGAATTTCAAAACTCTAGCTCTTTTAGTTTTTGAGTTATCTTGCTGACACACGGACAGACGGATGGACACACATCGCTAGATCGATTTACTTTTCATTTCTGATCTGATCCATACCTTTAAGTTTATATCTACCTTATTCGGAGAGATATCCACCTTATTCAGTGAAAGTGAAAAAAACTTATACCTGGTTTTCGACCCAGGTAACTGTTCGCCATTGGGTTCAAATTAATAGCTTAATTAATAATTAATAATTACATACCTTTGATAAAAAATAAATTACTATAATAACTATACATTATATACATAACTATATAAACAAATACAAAATATAAACAATTAATGAAATTAAATAATATAACCCACACATAAGAATACCATACAATTCAAATACAAACTATGACAATATAAACAACGAGGGTAGTAAAGTAGACTGTTTCAACTCTGGGATACCCGTAGGATCGTAATAGAAACATCATATCATCCAGTTGGCAAAATTTCAAACATTAAGCTTTATTATGTATAAATATTCTGATTTAGTATCATTCGGATATAAAAATAGAACTGTATCTATTGAAAATCTAAGACATTTCTACAAGCTATAAATTTTTTTAATTTACAAAAATGTTTCTTATCAGTTTACAAAAATGTTTCTTATCAGTATTTTATTTTTTTTTAACATCTAAAAATATAATTGTTTTTTTATGTTAAGTTATGTCAATATTAATTTAGCTTACTTACTTATTTTTAGTATACATATGTTTATTTAATTTCATATCTTTCAAATTTCATTGTAAAAAATGTTGTAAAAAAAAATGTTTTTTCTTTTAATTTTTCTAGAACGAGCCTACACTATCTTAACCTAATTTAAAAACTTAGCCTACCTTACACTAGTATACATACTAAAAAATATGTTTCTTATATTTCATGATGTACCTAATCAGCAATAGTTTTGCCTAATTAATGTATCCTTATGAGGAATACTCATGTCATACTTAAGGAGATCTCTATTGATATTACCAGGATCATATTTAATAGTTTTACATATAGCCTGTCTACTATAGTGATATAGTATAGGGACATGATTCAGGTTTTGAATATAACCATTTTTATCTAGATATATAAAATGCTCTGGTGCTATAGATCCCGCGAGCAGAGTTTTTTTAATGTATTCCTCATTATGGTAATATATGAGATATGAGACCATTTTCTTGAGTATTTGTTGCTCTAGCATAATGATTTCGAATTAATTTTATTTATTTGAATAAAAACATTTGTATTCAGATTCTGGTTTGTGTGATTTACTTACACATACTCTTATGCACTTTCTTTAAAATTTTCTGATTTTTTCCATGAGACTGCCGTTTATGTTATACCATACTGGTATACCATATGATAGGAGTGGTCTGATCAATGTAAGGTATGCAATGATTTTAACTTTATTGCTGAGTGCTTTATTATAAAAAAGTTTTTTACATGCATAAAATGCTTTGATGCCTTTTGCTGTTACACTTTTTACTTGGTGTATATAGTTCAGATTTCTATGTAGGTAAACTCCTAGGTACTTCACCGTTTTTGCCTTTATAATGAACCTTTTCCAGTTTTTCTTATAATTGTAATTAAGGTTACAATAAGTATTTCTAAATAATATGCTTTGGCACTTGCTAAAATTAATTTTTAGCAACCATACTTTACAGAAATCTATAATATAATTGAACATTTTCTGAACACACTGCTGAGCTTGAACCACCCTATTACTGGCAGAGTAAATAATTATGTCATCCGCAAAGGCTATAGAATAATTAAATCCTTTAACCAATTCTAACATTTTTAGCATGTCGATGATATAAATCGAAAATAAAATCGGTGCATTTACTGCAGTAGATTTATGTAGTCCTTTACCCAATTGACAAATTTTTGGATAAAGTTCGGTTTCATATATAAAATTTATTGTCACTAATCATATCTTGTATTAAAGCTACTAGATGTTGTGGGAATTTATACTTGTATAGAAGTTTGTATATTAGGCCATCAATCCAAACAGAGTTAAAAGCTTTTTCTAAATCAATGAGACATGCTCCTACTCCATTATTTTTATTTATATGCCAACATATGTCGGATGTCAATTTTGTTACTGCATGTATTGTCGAATGTTTGAATCGAAATCCGAATTGGTTTTAAGATAAAATGTTTTTTGTGTTAATATAACTTGTGATCTTACTATTTATTAGGACTTCATAAATTTTACTAATGCTGGAAAGCAAGCTTATAGGCCTGTAATTACTAGGGTTTGTTGGATCTTTACCCGGTTTTTTAAATACCATTACACGGGCTAGTTTCCAAGTTGCAGGATAGTACGAGTGATTTAGCGCGTTACTAAATAATATCACGTATTTATTAATTATTTTATCGCTCAAATTCTTTATTACCAGATTGGGAATTCCATTTGCACCAATCCTATAATACCAGTGTATTCAAAGCAACAGGAATTATAAACGAAAACAAAACTATCATCTCAGTTATTACATCCATCAATCCGTGAACCCGATTCATCAGGCCATAACATCTATCTTGGGTGGAGAAGTAACGAATCCTATACCGGATACTGTAAGAACAATCAACACATTTTATAGGTTAACCTTCTAACCATTAAATAGTGCATATGGGCGTAATCGAACAATCTGGAAATTTTGATCGGTTCAAGAGCTTAGGAACGTATATCCAAAAAGCACTATAACTCAAAAATTGATGGATAAGATTTGAACTCTAGGTAACTAGTACTGAAAGTACAGCGGGGATTACATATGGGTCAAATTGGGCTATTGGTTCGGATTCTGGACCCTTTAACCCGTCTCAATGCTAACGAACACATAAAAGAAAACAAGGTACCTCAACAACTAGTAACGCCATCCTTATGAATTTATAAGTAATAAAAATGCAGCGGATATACTGATATATAATACATATATATTATACATTGTATTATATTATAACATTGGTAATATGTAATTAAGAAATTGTGTACGATATTATAAGTATAAAGATAAAAGAATTAAAAAAGGTTTTTAGTATTATAAAGTCAATTGGGTTAGCGATGTCTGACAATAAAACTAATTGAAACTTTTATGGTATTAAAATGTCTTATGAACTTCTCACTAAATTTGAACCAAATAGGTGTAGAGTATTTCTACGTCGGCTGCCCGATTTCAGGCATATGCAGTCCCCGTCATATTTCCAATACTAGCTTTGTACACAATTTCAAGTTTTATCCTAATTTTAAGTTACTATTTTTATTAATTTTGATGATATGCTTTAAGGTCCTCGACACTATGTGGATGGTCCCCGACTCACTACTCCAATTGGTCCTAAATTTCAGGAACATTAAGGAAATAGGAAGAGGCACCCTGATACCAAATTTGGAGATTCTATCTTCTTCGGTTTCGGAATTATGTCCGTTAGTCTTTAAAACGTTTAAAAAATTGAGAATCCGAACCCATGGGCCGATTTCGCCCATATGCAATCCCCTCCGTACTTTAAGTACGAGTAATATACAGTTAAAATTTCATCAAGATGGCACCACTAGTTTTTGAGCTATCGTGCCTAAGGACGGCTACATCGACTCAGGTGGTCACCAACACCATACCAAAGCTAATAATATGATCTTTTCCTATTTCAAAAGCCTAAAATATAAAAAAAAAATGAAATTGAAAATTTATACAAGTGTTGTTTTTATTTTACTCAGCTAATTGAATTGAGATACACAAACCGTTTTCGGAGCAACGCTTTTTTAGCACATTTTCAAAAAATTTTGTAAAAATGTGCCTATATAGCTTCACTCTGTCCGTCCGTCCGTCCGTATGTTTACAAAAACTTTTACACCTACAGCCCCTCAAAGTTGGAAAAAGACCTATATTTAAATTGTTATAACAAGAGTTCTGTTAGATATATTTTCAATATGAAAACGGCAAACGATAGCTGGTTTCATAAAATTTATAAATTTTTGACAGGTAAATGCTTAGGGTTGCCATACGGTACTAAAATTTAACATTACACAAAACTCAATTTTTGCAAAGTTTTTGGCCACACATATCTTCTTGACGGTTCAAGCTAGGGTCTTGATTTTGGGAGAAGTTAGATAACCAGAAATTAGAAGGAGTCGGTTAACAAAATTGTTTTGTCAAGCCTCATGTTTAGGAGCTATAAGGGCTCGAAAATTGAAATTTAGCTATTTTTAAAAACCTGTAACTTGAATACCTGTCCAAATGTTTTTTTAGTGATATACAAAATTAAAAGCTCCATAATCATATTTCAACATGTGTCAAAGGTTTTTCTTAATTTTGAAGAGTTACGAAGCTGCAGTCCCTGCAAATTCCAAAAAAGCCCTATATTTAAAATGATATAACATGAGATCTGTTACCTTTATTTTCAATCGAAAAACGATGTAAGACAGCTGCTTTTATAGACTCAACAAAAATATGTCAATCAAATGTAAAGGGTTGCCAGACGGTACCAAAATTTAGCATTATATAAAACTCAATTTTTGCAAAATTTTTGGTCCCACATATCTCTTAAACGGATTAAGATAGGGTCTTGAAATTTTGGGAGAAGTTAGTAGGAGTCGGTTAACAAAATTTTTTTTGTCAAGCCTCATGTTTAGAAGCTATAAGGGCTCGAAAATTGAAATTTTGCTATTTTTAAGCACCTGTAACTTGAATACCTGTCCAATTTATTTTTTATTAATATACAAAATTTGAAGGCCCGACATTAAATTTTAACATATGTTAAAGGTTTTTCTTAAATTTAAAAGCGGTTCCTTAAATTGAAGAAATTGTCTCTCAGTTTTAACCATTTTTGCTTAGATAATAATATTTTAAGTAAAATTCCAAATTTTGGTTTAATTCCTAGAACCTACAAAAATGGAGAGGGAGTGGGGGAGATGAAATTAGGTCCTTGAGAAATTTGGCAACCTTCCTTATTGAAGGGCTATTAGAACTTTAAAATAAAAAATTTACTGTTTTTATAAGTAAGCAGTAACTTAGTCACCAACGTATACATTTCCTTAATTAAACATTAATATTGAAGTTTGAACATTATATTCCGATAAAATACTTAGTATGAAACACTATATTATTTTGAAAATGTGCTTTTTTAACAACCCTTGGTTTTTTATCATCACTTTTTTAAATTTATTGGCGTCCTACCTTAATGTTTAAAAACAGTATTTATAAAAGTCTTATTTTTTGTCTATTTGTTATTCCGAAGAAAGTTTTTAATGCAAAATTGTAATTCTATTAATTAAACAAGTGAGAAAAAAAACCAAGGGTTTTAAAAAGCACATTTCAAAATTGTATATGGTTTGTTACTGAGTATTTTATCATTTATTTTTATAAAAATATATATAAAAATAAATGGTAATATTATAATTTAATTATTTCATTAATTTATTAATTATATGACTAATAGTGAAATATTTAGAATATAATCCCAATGCACTCAAGAAAAACCGTTAAGAAGTGCGAAATATAACGTTGGAGCTTCAATATTAACGTTTAATTTTGGAAAAATTTACACTGGTGAATAAGATATTGTTTTATAAATACATAGTAGTTTTAATTTTAAAGACCTTGTAGCCCTTTAACGGGGAAGCTTTCGAAATTTTTGCTCTTATACGTTTTTAGGTTTGAAAATACATTTAACAGATCTCTTGTAATACTCATTTAAATATACTGTTTTGCAATTTGCGGGGGCTGTAGCTTCGGCACCCTTCAATATACAGAAAAAACTTTGACACATGTTGAAATATAATTAAAGATCTTTCAATTTTGTATATTACTAAAAAAAAATTTGAACAGGTATTCAAATTACAGGCCTTTGAAAATAGCAAAATTTCAATTTTCGAGCCCTTATAGCTCCCAAACAGGGGGCGTGACAAAAAATTTTTGTTAACCGACTCCTACTAATTTTGAAGGACCTAACTTTTCCCAAAATATTGAAGCTTGAACTGTTTAGAAGTTTTGCATAATTGTAAATTTTAGTACCGTATGGCAACCCTAAACAAAGTTTATAAAACCAGCTATCTTTTGCCGTTTTCAGAATGAAAATACACAGTACTCTTGTATAACAGTACTCTTGTTATTACAATTTAAAAATAGAGCTTTTTCCAACTTTGGGGGCTGTAGCTCCGTAACGGGCTACAGAAATAAATTCTCCCACGAAATTTCTTTACTCTATTTCAAACGGTGTAAAAGTTTTGTAAACATAAAGACAGACGGACAGACGGACGGACAGAGTGAAGCTATATAGGCACATTTTTACAAAATTTGTTGAAAATGTGCTAAAAATAAGCATAGGCACAGTCAGTCGGTGCAACCGACTTGGAAATACCATACACCTATTTGGTTCAAATTTATTGAGGAGTCCATAAGTCATTTTAAAACCACAAAAGCTTATATTAGTTTGATCGTAAAAATACCAAACCAAATTAACTTTATAATACTAAAAACATTTTCTAATTATTCTATCAATTCAAAAATATTCAAAATTCTTACTAATATATCTATTTACAAATATTAAAAAATAACTAAACTTGAAACAAATGTATTTGTAAAATGCAATTACAAAATTAAATATTTGAAACTTTTTATCCGATTCAATAAATTTTTACACACATGCAGCAATTATTTCTTTTCAGGATGTTTAGTGTGAAATTAAAGTTTTTCTTGTTTTTCTTCCTTTTAAAAAACTATAGAAACCGAAAAAGCTCAATTTCTTATATATTTTTTTTCCAGGTATGTTTTAAAACTTAGTATTTTACAAAATTTTTCTAAAAAAAAGCATAAATTTCTTTCATAAAATCATAAAAAAATAACACTTTTATGTGAACTAGATAATAGATATGGCATTCTCGCGTCTCTTAGAGGGTATTTAATAGAATTTTATGTTACTATAAAAAAACAAAACTTTTTTAATTGTGCCACAATAAGTTAATTGAATTCGACAAAAGTTTTTTTTAGATTTTCTTTTGAGTCAAAGCAGTACTTTGCAAAGTTAATTTTTTGTAGATTACTCGTTATACCAATATGGGTTAACAAATTTTAAGTCTCCTAACAGAATGAACTCCATTGTTTCCAATTTGATCGAAGCAATAAAAAATTCTTTGAAAAGTTTTTGTGACGCAATATGTTTGCAATACTTTTTTTTGAAACAGTGCAGTACGTCGTAAAATTGAACGTAATTCGCTTACAAAAGTTTTTTAGTTATCGTTGTGCTGATATGAATTTACAAATTCTAAGTCTGTTAAAAGAGTTGTCTCTATTGGCAAAGTGCAACATCTATAAAAAAATTGAAAACAATCGGCGACACCTTTTTTGTTTTACAACAACAAAGTTTAAGCCCAGCTCCAAGCTTAAGCCCACAACAGTCACGGAATCCAAAAACTTTAATACACAAATTTTTACGATAATTTGTTGAGCAGTTTTGGAGTTTAGACACTACAAAGAAACAAAAAAAATATTATAATATTAATAAGAATAATAATACAAATGATAGTAAAAACTATATAATAAATATAATCATACAATATATACAATAATATCTCTTCCTAATTTATCTATTTAAAAATATTAAACACCAAATTAAATTGAGATAAATGGATTCGTAAATTGCAATTACAAAATTACATATTTAAAATTTTTTATCCAATTCAATAAAATTTTACACACATGCAGCAATTACTTCTTTTCAGGATTTTTAGCTGTAGTATATTTTAGCTGTAGTTGAATGATTTAGTATCCTTGGTTAATTATTTAAATTTTTAATGATTTTTAAATTTATTCTCTTAATTAACTTATTTTTTAATGTTCTATATAATTAAACTCAAAGTTATTCGAAAGAAATATTAATTTGTAATAATATATATATAAAAGTTTATATAATTTCATGGTTTTTAATGTTAGTTAAAACCTATAATGCTTTCATCAGCTCTTTATCACAAAATTTAATAATCAAAATATGCAATAAATGTATTTCTGAAATACAATGATAAATTTAGAACTGTTCATATAATTAATTTTAATACAAAAATAAATTTTACAACTTAAGTATCGTACACAATTTCTTAATTATATATAGATATAGATTACCTATGGTAATAATTCAATAAAATATAGATATGATATAATAAAAATTAAAAAAATATTTAGTTTTTAATTTATAAAATATAATACATAATATGTTTAATAGTAAAACTCTTAGCCTTTTAAAAATATAAAAGTGTTAAATAGGAACAGCAATTGGAAATACCTAGTATGTCAAATTTGATTTTTTTGTCTTTATTAATTTCGAATATATTATGCTTTAAGGTCTTGGGTGTAGTGGGAGTATATAAATTTCATCAAAATAGCGTAATTAGTTTCTGAGTTTTGATGTTTTTAGGATATACGTTTGTTAGCTTTTGAACTCTTCAAAGGTTCCAGAACCCGAAATCATGGTACGATTTTACCCATATGCAGTCTCAGTCATACTTTCAATACTAGTTAACCTTTTTACACAATTGGAACATTCTATATTAATTTTAAGTTACTAGTTTTATTAATTTCGATGATAAACTTTCACATATTGGGGGGTCAAGAGAGGTACTGACCACCACTCCAATTGATCCAAAATTAGAGGGACACGCAGGAAATATTAAAGAACACCCATGCGTCAAATTTGAAGCTTCTACATTTTTTTAAGTTACTATCTCTAATATTTTTAAAAATATGCTTTACGGTCTTCAAAACTATGTGGATAGTCCCCGACCCACTCTTTCAATTGGTTTCAATTTTCGAGGACACTATGGGAATAGAAAGGGACACCCTGATACCCAATTTGGAGGTTCTAACTTCTTTGAATTCGGAATCATGCTCTTTTGGCCTAAATTCGATGAAAAAGTTCCAGGATCCGAACCCATGGTCGTATTTCGCCTATATGGAGTCCGCGCCGTTCTTTCAATACTAGTGAACCCATGTACACAATTGGAACGCTTTATCCTAATTTTAAGCTATTTTTTTTTAATAATGATATGCTTTAAGGTATTTAGAATTGTGTGGATGGTCCCCGACCATAGGAAGAGGCACACTAATGCCAAATTTAAAGGTTTTATCTTCATTGGTTTCGGAATTATGCTTGTTTGGCCTACATTCGATCAAAAACTTCTAGGATGCGAACCAATGGTCTGAACTCGTTCGGACGTAGTCCCCGCCATAGCCTCATTACTGGTAACCTACACCATAAAATTCATGATTGTAACGCCATTAGTTGTTGAGTTATACTTATTTTTTTATATGTTAGGGACAGGCGGACATGGCAATATCGACTCAAGAGCTTACGCTGGTCACAAATATACAAATATATACTTATCCATATCTAGCTGGCTTCCTTTAGATGGTTACAACCACCATACCAAAGTTAATATACCCTTATTCTCTTTAATAACTCAAATACTATTTACGCTCTTTTGATGAAATTTATATTCTAGGTTACTAGTAATGAAAGTAACTATATGGTACTTTCATTACTAGTAACCTAGAATATAAATTTCATTTATATTATTACTAGCAGATTTACCCGGCGTTGCCCGGAAGCTTGCAAATTGTAAAAACGCAAGTTTTAGCCAATATTTTGAAATACTACTTTGCTTATAAATGAAGCCACAAAAAAATATTTGTGGAGTTCCGTTAACCCATCGTGGCCCAACAGCTTTTTATAGGTTTTTCGTTGCTTTGTTATATATTAGAAATGTTTTAACCGATTAACTTCAAATTTTCTATATGTGTTCTTCTTTGAAAATAAAGTTAAATTTACTAACAGACTTGGAAGTTGTTAACCCCTGCCGACCCGACGATTGTTCAAAAAAAAATTTGTAAGTAAATTACGTCCAATTTCTGAAAGTAGGTACAACTTCTTTGAATTAGGGGAATGCTTAAAAAAATGTTTTGTCGAGTTCTTTTAACCGATTGCGAAACAAAAACTTTAAAAAACAGTTTGAAAGATTATCTCTAATTTTTCTATACATGGTGCTTCTTGACAATTTGGTGCTCCTTGACGATAGAGTTGAGGATGTTAGGTTTCCGGCGAATAATATTAACTGAATTAAAATGACTATTGGTCTATAAATGGGGATACTAAGTTTGCCATTATGTCATTATACTATGTCAATAGTAGTTATCTTGAATTGCCAACGTTTGAATAAAATATAGTCGATGGTTTAGAAAAGGTTTAAAAATTTGCTTTTCAACTTATATTTTGTTTAGTACAAATTTATGCAAAAACGGGTTAACCGAACCCAACAAAAATTTGTGCCAGCCTTTCTTTTCGACTGCAAAACCACCCTGTAAATTTGGACACAAATCGGAAACAAATAATTTTTTGGAAGCCCGCCGGGCCGAAATGGGTTAATATTTTCGAACCATCTTTATACAACTAATTCCGTTTGCTAAGAGGAAGATTTGTGCAAAATTTCAAGTCAACCGGTCAAACTGTTTCGCCGGACCGAAAGGGGTTAATTTATTTCAACCAACTTTATACCAATAATTCCGTTTAATAAGAAGAACATTCGTGCAAAATTTCAAGTTAATCGGTCAAACCGTTTCGACTCGACATCAAAAAAACGAAAAAGCTTAAAACGGCTCTGGAGCCGCAACCTGTTGACTTATAAAAATGCGACATAGCCTATGTCACCCCCCGGACTCCCAAAATTATTCCTCTAAAATTTGGTGTCAATCGGACCAGTGGTTTTCACGTGAATCCCGGACAAACAAACAAACAAACAAACAAACAAACAAATTTTCTTCTTTATATATTACACTAGCAGATTTACCCGGCGTTGCCCGGAAGCTTGCAAATTGTAAAAACGCAAGCTTCAGCCAATTTTTTGAAATACTACTTTGCTTATAAATGAAGCCACAAAAAATATTTGTTGAGTTCCGTTAACCCATCGTGGCCCAACAGCTTTTTATAGCTTTTTCGTTGCTTTGTTATATATATTAGAAATGATTTAACCGATTAACTTCAAATTTTGTACATTTGTTCTTCTTTGAAAATGAAGTTAAATTTACTAACAGACTTGCAAGTTGTTAACCCCTGTCGACGATTGTTCAAAAAAAATTTGTAAGTAAATTACGTCCAATTTCTGAAAATTGGTACAACTTCTTTGAATTAGGGGAATGCTTAAAAAAATGTTTTGTCGAGTTCTTTTAACCGATTGCGAAAAAAAAACTTTTAAGGCTCTGGAGCCGCAACCTGTTGACTTATAAAAATGCGACATAGCCTATGTTACCCCCCGGGCTCCCAGAATTATTCCTTTAAAATTTTGTGACAATCGGACCAGTGGTTTTCACGTGAATCCTGGACAAACAAACAAACAAACAAACAAATTTTCTTCTTTATATATTAGACTAGCAGATTTACCCGGCGTTGCCCGGAAGCTTGCAAATTGTAAAACCGCAAGTTTCAGCCAATTTTTTGAGACACTACTTTGCCTATAAATGCCACAAAAAAATATTTGTGGAGTTCCATTAACCCATTGTGACCCAACAGCTTTTTATAGGTTTTTTCGTTGCTTTGCTATATATTAGAAATGATTTAACAGATTAACTTCAAATTTCGTATATGTGTTCTTCTTTGAAAATGAAGTTCAATTTACTAACAGACTTGAAAGTTGTTAACCCCTGCCGACGATTGTTCAAAAAAAAATTTGTAACTAAATTACGTCCAATTTTTGAAAGTAGGTACAACTTCTTTGAATTAGGGGAATACTTAAAAAAAAGGTTTGTCGAGTTCTTTTAATCGATTGCGAAACAAAAACTTTAAAAAACAGTTTGCAAAACAATTTGAACGATTATCTCTAATTTTTCTATACATGCTGCTTCTTGACAATTTGGTGCTCCTTGACGATATAGTTGAGGATGGTAGGTTTCCGGTGAACAATGTTAACTGAATTAAAATAACTATAGGTCAAAAGGGGATTTTCTTGAATTGCCAACGCTTGAATAAAATATAGTCGATGGTTTAGAAAAGGTTTAAAAATTCGCTTTTCAACTTATATTTTGTTTAGTCCTGAAAGTTGTAATACGCTCTTCCTCGTTTTTTTATGATTTTATGAGAGAAATGTAGGCTTATTTTTTGGAAAAACTGTTTTAAAATACTATGTACTATGTATAAGCATTATATATAACAAATTGAATTTTTTGATTTTTTGATTTCATTTGAAGAAAACTGAAAATTTCATTGAATCTTTGTTCAAAACGCACAAACAGGTCAAAACCAAATTAACCCTGTGGGTTTTAATTAAAATGCTGGTAAAAAATTTTCAATAAAATACTTTGAATCGTATAAGAAAATAAAATATATAGAAAACTTCATAGCGTCGTCGTGGAAAATGGGTTAATCGAACTTAACTAAAACTTTTTGCAGCCTCTCTTTTAGACTACAAAATCAACCTGTAAAATTGGACACAAATCGAAAACACAAAATTTTTTGAAAGTCCGCCAGGCCGAAATGGATTAATTTATTCCAACCAAATTTATACAACTAAATGCGGTTGCTAAGAGGAACATTTGTGCCAAATTTCAAGTCAATCGGTCAAACAGTTTTGACTCGACATCAAAAACATTGAAAAAGCTTCTTTGCACTCTCGTGCCCAAACGGGTTAACCGAACTCAACAAAAATTTGTCCCAGACTTTATTTTCGACTGCGAAACCACCTTGTAAAATTGGACACAAATCGGAAATACAAAATTTTTTGGAAGCCCGCCAGGCCGAAATGGGTTAAATTATTCCAACCAAATTTATGCAACTAATTGCGGTTGCTAAGAGGAACATTTGTGCAAAATTTCAAGTCAATCGGTCAAACTGTTTCGGCTCGACATCAAAAACATTGAAAAAGCTTCATTGCGCCCTCGTGCCCAAACGGGTTAACCGAACCCAACAAAAATTTGTGCCAGCCTCTCTTTTTGACTGCAAAACTACCCTGTAAAATTGGACACAAATCGGAAACACAAAATTTTTTTGACTTATAAAAATGCGACATAGCCTATGTCACCCCCCGGACTCCCAAAATTATTCCTCTAAAATTTGGTGTCAATCGGACCAGTGGTTTTCACGTGAATCCTGGACAAACAAACAAACAAACAAATAAACAAACAAATTTTCTTCTTTATATATTAGATTATAAATGATATGGATATGGAATTGTTATTGTCGGGTTCAGATTCTAGAAGGTTTTGATCGAATTGAAGTCAAACTAGTATAAATTCGAAACCAAAGAACATTATATTTGGGGCACAGGTGTTTCTCCTTATTTGTTTTGTGTACGTGAAATTTTGGATAAATTGGAATAGCGGGTTGCGTGCCACCTCCACTACTCCCAAGACCTTAAGCATAATATATTCGAAATCTATTTAACACTTTTATATTTTTAAAAGGCTAAGAGTTTTACTATTAAACATATTATGTATATTTTATAAATTAAAAACTAGTCATTTTTTTAAATTTTTATTATATCATATCAATATTTTATTGAATTATTACCATAGGTAATATTATATAACTAAGAAATTATGTACGATACTTAAGTTGTAAAATTTATTTTTTTATTTAAATTAATTATATGAACAGTTGTGAATTTGTCATTGTATTTTAGAAATACATTTATTGCATATTTTGATTATTACATTTTGTGCTTAAAAGCTAATGAAAGCATTAATGGTTTAAATTAACATTAAAACCATCAAACTATATAAACTTTTATATTTATATTTTTACAAATTAATATTTCTTTCGAATAACTTTGAGTTTAATTATATAAACATTAAAAAATAAGTTAATTAAGAGAATAAATTTAAAAATTATTAAAAATTGAAATAATTAACCAAGGGTACTAAATCATTCTACAGTAAATGCACTGCAGCTTAAACTCCTGAAAAGGTGCAATTGCAGCATGTGTGTAAAATTTTATTGAATTGGATAAAAATTTTAAATATGTAATTTTGTAATCCATTTATCTCAATTTAATTTGTTGTTTAATATTTTAAATAGATAAGTTAGTAAGAATTTTTTATATTTTTGAATTGATAAAATAATTAGCAAATGTTTTTAGTACTATAAAACAAATTTGGTTAGCCATGTCTTACGATCAAACTAATTAAAGCTTTTATGATTTTTAAAAGACTTATGAACTTCCCATTAAATTTGAGCCAAATAGGTGTAGGGTATTTCTAAGTCGCTTGCACCGACTGACTATTTCTTTACTTCTTTTTTTTCTAATATCTACTCGTGGTTAAAATTTCTTTACCCTATTTCAAACGGTGTAAAAGTTTTGTAAACATACGAACGAACGAACGGACAGAGTGAAGCTATATACAAATCTTTTTGAAAATATGCTAAAAACAACAACTGCAAAGTAGATAAAAACAAGTGATGAAAAAAAACCAAGGGTTTTTAAAAAAGCACATTTTCAAATTTATATTGTATTACATACTGAGTTTAACTTTGGAAATATTTACTTGGAAATAGTTACTGCTTACTTATAAAATTTACTGCTAACAGTAAAGTTTTTAATGTAAAGTTGTTATAGCCCTTCAATGGGGAAGGTTGCCAAGTTTCTCAAGGACCTAACTTCATCTAACTCCCCCCTCCCCCTTCTGTCCACCACCATTTTTTTAGGTTCTAAGAATTAAATTGTGAATTCCACAAAAATTTGGAATTTTACTTAGAATTATACAATCTAAGAAAAAATGGGTAAAACTGAGAGACACTTTCTTCAATTTAAGGAACCGCTTTTAAATTTAAGAAAGACCTTTAACATATGTTAAAATATAATGTCGAGCCTTTAAATTATGTATATTAATAAAAAAAAAAATTGGACAGGTATTCAAGTTACAGGTGCTTAAAAACAGCAAAATTTAAATTTTCGAGTCCTTATAGCTCCTAAACAGGGGGCTTGCCAAAAAAATTTTATTAACCGGCTCCTACTAATATTTCAGGATCTAACTTCTCCCAAAATTTCAGGATCCTATCTTAAACCGTTTAAGAGATATATGTGATCAAAAATTTTGCAAAAATTGAGTTTTATATAATGGTAAATTTTAGTACCGTATGGCAACCCTATACATTTAAGCGACATATTTTTGTAAAGCCTATAAAAGCAGCTCTCTTCTACCGTTTTTCAATTGAAAATAAACCTAACAGAACTCTCGTTATATCAATTTAAATATAGGGCTTTTTTGGAATTTACAGGGGCTGTAGCTTTGTCACCCTTCAAAATTAAGAAAAACCTTTGACACATGTTGAAATATAATTATAGAGCTTTGAATTTTGTATATCACTAAAAAAAAATTTGGACATGTAACTTGAATACAGGTGTTTAAAAATAGCTAAATTTCAATTTTCGAGCCCTTATATCTCCTAAATAGGGGACTTGAAAAAAAAATTTTGTTAACCGACTCCTACTAGTTTCTCAGTATCTAACTTCTTCCAAAATTTCAAGACCCTAGCTTGAACCATTCAGAAGATATGTGTGGCTAAAAATTTTGCAAAAATTGAGTTTTGTGTAATGTTAAATTTTAGTACCGTATGGCAACCCTAAGTATTTGTCTTTTAAATATTTATAAAGCTTATAAAACCAGCTATCGTTTGCCGTTGTCGGATTGAAAATATATCAAACAGAACTCTTGTTATAACAGTTTAAATATAGGGATTTTTCCAACTTTGGGGGGCTGTAGCCCCGTAACAGGTGGGGCTACAGAAAAAAATTCTTCTACGAAATTATTTTTTTGCGAAAACTACCCAGGGTTAAAATTTCTTTACTCTATTTCAAACGATGTAAAAGTTTTTGTAAACATACGGACAGACAGACGGACGGACGGACAGAGTGAAACTATATAGGCACATTTTTACAAAATTTTTTGAAAACTTAATGTTTTGAAAACTAACGTTATTAATTTATCTCATTTAGCTTTTGCACTATTTGAAGAGAGTACAAAAATAGTTTCTTAAGTGAACTTTTCTAATAATGGTTAACTTGCGCTAATATTAAAATTTATTTAAAAAATTCCCTTGTATCTTTGAGAAAAACGCGTAAACAGGTCAAAACCAAATTAACCCTGTGGGCTTTTATAATTAAAATGTTGGCACAAAATTTTCAATCAAATTCATTTGATCGTTTAAGCAAATAAAATTTATAGAAAACTTAATGGGCCCTCATGGAAAATGGGTTAATCGAACTTAACCTAAAATTTTTTGCAGCCTCTCTTATGGACTGCAAAATCAACCTGTAAAATTGGACACAAATCGGAAACAAAAATGTTATTGGAAGCTCGTCGGGCCGAAAGGTGTTAATAATAATATATTCCATAAACTTTATACAACTAATTCCGTTAGCTAACAGGCACATTTGTACATAATTTCAAATCAAACGATCAGCTTTATTTCTTATATGGGCATAACAACTAAACTTGAAATAAATGGATTCGTAAAATGAAGTTACAAAATAACATATTTAAAACTTTTAATCCAATTCAATAAAATTCTACACACATGCAGCAATTACTTAAATATAAAAAATTAATTTAAATATAAAAATAAATTTTACAACTTAAGTATCGAACACAATTTCTTAATTATTTATTACCTATAGTAATAATTCAATAAAATATAGATATGATATAATAACAAGTAAAGAAACAGTCAGTCGGTGCAACCGACTTAAAAATACCCTACACCTATTTGGTTCAAATTTAATGACATATCCATAAGTCATTTTAACGCCATAAAAGCTGTTATTAATTTGATTGTAAGACATAGCTAACCAAATTAACTTTATAATACTAAAAACATTTTCTAATTACACTATCTCTTAAAAAATATTACAAATTCTTACTAATTTATTTATTTAAAAATTTTAAAAAACAAAAAAACTTGTTATAAATGAAAATATATTTATTCCAATTCAATTACAAAATGAAAAAATTCTAGTTCTTAAATTTTGTGATAAAAAGCTAATCAAAGCATAATATATATAATAACCCAAATTTTTCAAAATTGCAATTATTTTAAATGGCTAGTTAATGTACCTAATAGAAAAGCTTATACGCAAAATATGCAATAAATGTATTTCTAAAATACAATTATAAATTTACACGTTTTCATATAATTCATTTAAATATAAAAATAAATTTTACATAGCTGAACCACTACATAGCTGAACCACTACAATTAAGTCTAAATTTCGGGAACACATAGGAAATAGGAAATATATTCTTTGGCTTCGAAATTATACTCGTTCGGCCTCAAATCTATCAAAAGCTTCTAGAATCCGAACTCATTGACCAAACTCGACCAGAACCAATTCCAATGGTACTTTCATTACTAGTAATCTAGAGTTTAAATTTCATCAAAATAACGGCATTATTTTTTGAGTTATGGTGTTTTTAAGATATATGTTTGTTAGCCCTTGAACTTTTCAAGGGTTCCAGAACCCGAAATTATGATACGATTTCGCCCATATGCAGTCCCCGTCATACTTTCAATATTAGTTAACCCTTGTACACAATTGGAACGTTCTATCTTAATTTTAAGTTACTAGTTTTATTAATTTCGATGATAAATTTTTACACATTGGGGGGTCTAAGAAAGGTACAAAATTAGAGGGACACGCAGGAAATAGTAAAGAACAGCCATGTGCCAAATTTGAAGCTTCTACATTTGTTTCAAGTTACTATCTTTATTAATTTCGAAAATATGCTTTAAGGTCCTTGGAACTGAGTGGCTGGTCCACACCCACTACTCCAATTGGGCTCGATTTTCAAGGACACTAAGGAAATCGAAAGCGACACCCTGAAACCAAATTTGGAGGTTCTATCTTCATTGGTTTTGGAATTATGCTCGTTTGGCCTAAATTCGATCAAAAAGTTATAAGTTCCGAACCCATTGTCCAATCCTCACCGTACGCAATCGCCGCCGTAGTTTCATTACCAATAACCTACAGCACAAATTTCATGAAGATAGCGTCATTAGTTGTTGAGGTATCGTGATTTCTTTTATAAGTTTGTTAGCCCTGAAACCGATTAAAAGGTCTAGAATCCGAACCCTTGGGCTGATTTCGCCCTTATGCAGTCCACG
The DNA here is from genome assembly GCA_963082915.1 of Dolichopus griseipennis. Lineage (NCBI taxonomy): Eukaryota > Metazoa > Arthropoda > Insecta > Diptera > Dolichopodidae > Dolichopus > Dolichopus griseipennis. The sequence continues at coordinate 209,427,320 of OY720441.1, forward strand.
CTTAACTTTAAGCACTAGTGAACCCTTGTACACAATTGGAACGTTCTATCTTAAATTAAAGTTACTTTTTTATTAATTTCAATGACATGCTTTAAGGTCTTCAGAACTGTGTAATCCCACTATTCCAAGTGGTCCTAAATTTCAAGGACACTAAAGACATAGCAGGAGGCACACTGATACCAAATTTGAAAGTTTTATCTTCATTGGTTTCGGAATTATGCTTGTTTAGCCAAAATCCGATTAAAAACTGCTAGGATCCGAACACATCGTCCGATCTCAACCGCACGCAGTCCGCGCCATAGTCTAATTACAAGAAACCTACACCACAAAATTCATAGCTGTTGAGTTATGCTTATTTTTTTGTATGGTCGTTGGCCCTTAGAACAATTAAAAGGTCCAGAATCCAAACCCACGGGTCGAGTTTGCCCATATGCAATACCCGCCGTACTTTAAGCTCTAGTAACCTAGAGTTAAAATTTCATCAAAGTTAGCTTTATTTGTTTTTTAGTTACTAGGGTTACTTTTGGACGGATTGGACGGATTACAAATATATATACTTTTCCATATCCTGTTCGCTTCCTTTAGGTGTAGACAACACCATCCCAAAGTTACTATACCCTTTTCCTATTTCATAGGAGTGGAATATAAAAACAGTTTTAAAAAAATTTCTTTATTTACATTTTAAAATTAACATGTACACCAGTGTAATTTTTGTGTTAACTTTTTTCAATAACATGAACTTAATTTAAAACTCCATTAAGTGGCGGGTTAACGTGCGCCGGGTAATAGCTAGTTTACCTTTAAGTATTATTATACCTGTTTGACTATAGTTCAAATGGGGAATACTAAACTTATATTTTGTTTTGTACTTACCTGAAAGTTCTACTTCGCTCTTCCTCGTTTTTTTATGATTTTATGAGAGGAATGTAGACTTCTTTTATGGAAAAGCTATTTTAAAATGCTATGTATTTAAGCATAATATATACGAAATTGAATTTTTTGATTTTTAGATTTTATTTGAAGAAAACTGGTATAAAAGCTAACTTGCGTTAATACCAAAAATAAAATGTATAGAAAAATTCATGGTGTCGTTGGGGAAAACAGGTTAATCGAGCTTAACTAAAACTTTTTGCAGTCTCCTTTTTAGACTGCAAAATCACCCTGTAAAATTGGACACAAATCGGAAAAACAAAATTTTTTGAAAATCCGCCAGGCCGAAATAGTAGTCAAGTCAATCGGTCAAACCGTTTTGACTCGACATCAAAAACATTGAAAAAGCTTAATTGCACTCTCGTGCGCAAATGGGTTAACCGTACTCAACAAAAATTTCTGTTAGCCTCTCTTTTCGACTGCGAAACCACTCTATAAAATTGCACATAAATCGGCAACACAAAATTTTTTGGAAGCTCGTGAGGCTGAAATGGGTTAATTTATTCCAACCAAATTTATACAGCTAATTCTGGTTGCTAAGAGCAACATTTGTACAAAATGTCAAGTCAATCAGTCAAACCGTTTTGAATCGATATCAAAACAACGAAAAAGCTTAAAACGGCTGTGGGGCCGCAACCTGTTGACCAATAAAAATGTGACATAGGCTCATAGAATTAACCCCCGGCCTCCGGCTCATAGAATTATTCCTTTAAAATTTTGTAGCATTCGGACTTGTGGTTTTCACGTGAATCCTTGGAGAAACAAACAAACAAACAAATTTTCTTCTTAATATATTAGATATTAGATTACCATAGGTATATAGTTAAGTAATTGTGTACGATACTTAAGTTGTAAAATTTATTTATATAATTAAATGAATTAAATGAAAACTTCTAAATTTGTCATTGTATTTTAGAAATACATTTATTGCATATTTTGATTATTAAATTTTGTGATAAAAAGCTGATGAAAGCATTAATGGGTTTAATTAACACTAAAACCCATCAAATTATATAAACTTTTATATTTATATTATTAAAAATTAATATTTCTTTCGAATAATTTTGAGTTTAATTATATAAAACATTAAAAATAAGTAAATTAAGAGAACAAATTTAAACATTATTTAAAATTGCCCGTAAAATAAAATTGGGTAGTCAATCATTCTACAGTAAATTCACTACAGCTAAAAATCCTGAAAAGAAGTACTTGCAGCATGTGTGTAAAATTTTATTGATTTGGTTAAAAAGTTTTAAATATATAATTTTGTAATTGCATATTACTAATACATTTATTTCAAGTTTAGTTGTTATACCCATATGACTATTAGTCAAAAGGGTATACTTAATTTGCCATTTCGTTTGTTAGTAGGGGGGTAGATATAGACTCAAGCGAATGGATCGGATCGGAATCGAAAAATAAATTGATTTAGCACAAAATTTGATTGGTCTACTGCAGAGGGTTCGAGTAGCTGCCATACACACCTCCTTTTATATTAGCATTACACTTCACCTAATAAAAATTAATGTTTGAAATTTTGGCAAAAGTAATTAACCGGATGATATAGTTTTTATATTACGGTCGTACGGGTATCCCAGAGTTGACACAGTCTACTCTACTACACTCTTCCTCGGTTTTTAATATTGTTAAGGAGATAAATTAGTAAGAATCTAATATATAAAGAAGAAAATTTGTTTGTTTGTTTGTTTCTGCAGTCAAAAAAGTCAACAGGTTGCGGCTCCAGAACTGTTTTAAGCTTTTTAGTTTTTTTGATGTCGAGTCAAAACGGTTTGACCGATTGACTCAAAATTTTGCACAAATGTTCCTCTTAGCAACCTGATTTAGTTGTATAAATGTTGTTGGAATGAATTAACCCACTTCGGCCCAACGGTCTTCCAAGAAAATTTTTATTTCCGATTTGTGTGCAATTTTACAGGGTGGTCGGAAAGAGAGGTTGACAAAAATTTTTGTTTAGTTCGGTTAACTCGTTAAGTCACGAGAGAGCAATGACGCTTTTTCAATATTTTAGTATGTCGAATCAAACCGGTTTGACCGATTGACATGAAATTTTGTACAAATGTGCCTGTTAGCTAAACGAATTAGTTTTATAAAGTTGGTTTGAATATATTAACCCATTATTAACCCATGAAGTATTCTACAAATTTTAATTCCTTAAACGACTGAATGAATTTTATTGAAAATTTTGTACCACCATTTTAATTATAAAAGCACAACCGGTTGATTTGGTTTTGACCTGTTTACGGGTTTTGCGCAAAGGTTCAATAAAATTTTCAAATTTTTGGTATTAACGTAAGTTAACCGTTATTCCAAAAGCAAAAGCACTTAATTAATAATCATAATTTTTTTGCTCTACTCAAACAAAAGCTTAATAAGATAATCTATTATATAAAGAAGATTATCAACAAATTTTAGATGAATAATTCTGGGTGCCCGGGGGGTAACATTTTTCACATTTCACATATCTATGTCAGATTTTTATAAGTCAACAGGTTGCGGCAGCCGTTTTAAGCTTTTTAGTTTTTTTGATGTCGAGTCGAAACGGCTTGATTGATTGACTTGAAATTTTGCACGAATGTTAATCATACCAAACGAAATTAGTTGTATAATTTGGTTAGAACTAATTAACCCATTCCGGCCTGGCGGGCTTCCAAAAAACTTTGGTTTTCCGATTTGTGTCCAATTTTAAAGAGTTATTTTGCAGTCGAAAAGGGAGACTGACACAAATTGTTTTTGAGTACGATTAACCCGTTTTCCTGTTAAACTTTATTCCAAAAGCTTACTAAGTTTACTTAGTAATTATTTGCTGTCATTAAATAGTCTTAAATAGTGCAAAAGCTAAATGAGATAGTATTAATGATAAAAATAAAGCTTATAAAGAATCCGAATAATAATAACTTTAAATTTAAATAACGCAACATTTTCCTTCTCTACATTTTTTCGTAAGTCTTTGTTTTTATCTATTTGGCAGCTGTTGTTTTTTAAAAATAGATTTCAGTGTTAAAATGCAGTTTTCTTCAAAAAAAAATCTAAAAATCAGAAAATTCAATTTTATTTAGATTATGCTTAAATATATAGTATTTTAAAACAGTTTTTCCAAAAAAGAAGCCTACATTTCTCTCATAAAATAATAAAACAAGTGATGAAAAAAAACCAAGGGTTTTTAAAAAAGCACATTTTCAAATTTATATTGTATTACATACTGAGTTTAACTTTGGAAATATTTACTTGGAAATAGTTACTGCTTACGTATAAAATTTACTGCTAACAGTAAAGTTTTTAATTTAAAATTGTTATAGCCCTTCAATGGGGAAGGTTGCCAAGTTTCTCAAGGATCTAACTTCATCTAACTCCCCCCTCCGTCCCCCTCCATTTTTTTAGGATCTAGGAATTAAATTGTGAATTCCACAAAAAATTGGAATTTTACTTAGAATTATACAATCTAAGAAAAAATGGGTAAAACTGAGAGACACTTTTTTTAATTTAAGGAACCGCTTTTAAATTTAAGAAAAACCTTTAACATATGTTAAAATATAATGTTGGGCCTTTATATTTTGTATATTAATAAAAAAAAATTGGACAGGTATTCAAGTTACAGGTGCTTAAAAATAGCAAAATTTAAATTTTCGATCCGTTATAGCTCCTAAACAGGGGGCTTGACAAAAAAATTTTATTAACCGGCTCCTACTAATATTTGAGGATCTAACTTCTCCCAAAATTTCAGGATCCTATCTTAAAGTGTTTAGGAGATATATTGGACCAAAAATTTTGCAAAAATTGAGTTTTATATAATGGTAAATTTTAGTACCGTATGGCAACCCTATACATTTAAACGACATATTTTTGTAAAGCCTATAAAAGCAACTCTCTTCTACCGTTTTTCTATTGAAAATAAACCTAACAGAACTCTTGTTATATCAATTTAAATATAGGGCTTTTTTGGAGTTTGCAGGGGCTGTAGCTTTGTCACCCTTCAAAATTAAGAAAAACCTTTGACACATGTTGAAATATAATTATAGAGCTTTGAATTTTGTATATCACTAAAAAAAAATTTGGACAGGTATTCAAGTTACAGGTGTTTAAAATAGCAAAATTTCAATTTTCGAGCCCTTATAGCTCCTAAAAAGGGGGCTTTAAAAAAAAATTTTGTAAACCGACTCCTACTAGTTTCTTAGTATCTAATTTCTCCCAAAATTTCAAGACTCTAGCTTAAACCGTTCAGAAGATATGTGTGGCCAAAAACTTTGCAAAAATTGAGTTTTGTGTAATGTTAAATTTTAGTACCGTATGGCAACCCTAAATATTTGTCTTTTAAATATTTATAAAGTTTATGAAAACAGCTATCGTTTGCCGTTTTCAGATTGAAAATATATTTAACAGAACTCTTGTTATAACAATTTAAATATAGGACTTTTTCCAACTTTGGGGGGCTGTAGCCCCGTAACAGGTGGGGCTACAGAAAAAAATTCTTCTACGAAATTATTTTTTTTACGAAAACTACCCATGGTTAAAATTTCTTTACTCTATTTCAAACGATGTAAAAGTTTTTGTAAACATACGGACAGACAGACGGACGGACGGACGGACGGACAGAGTGAAACTATATAGGCACATTTTTACAAAAATTTTTGAAAATGTGCTAAAAAGTATGGAAATTGGAAAAATTAATATTGAATGGAATCGTTGTAAGGTATATGAACATTTACAAATTTTAAGGTGCTTTAATTGTTATGATTTTAATCATAAGGCTACAGATTGTAAAAACGGAATTTGTTGTTTTAAATGTGGTGAAACTGATCATAAATCAAATGAATGTCAGGAAGCTGTTCAAAAATGTGTAAATTGTATAAGAGCTAAGATTAAATTAGGTCTTACCGACTTGAATGTGGAACACGACTCCAGAAGTGTATCATGTCCTAGTTATGTAAAAAAATTAAATGTTGCAAGAAGTAAAACAGCATATTAACATTTAAAGAATGTTGAAGGTGTTTGTCTTAATATACAAGGTACGATAAATAATTTTGCGATTTTATTTCATTAACTGTAACTCATTTAACGAAGGATAATGATGATAGTTTAATTTATATAGAGAATTATAATATTATAAGAGTAGATTCAACTTCAAAACAAACGGGTGGTATTCTAATTTATTTAAAAAAAAATAAAACACTAATTGACTTGGTAATGGTAAATGACAAATATAATGTTAAGGTAATAGTGGACAACCAGTTAAAAATAAGGGATCATGAAACAATAGTAATAAGTATACAAAATGAAAATACTAGAGATGTTAAAAAAACCATTGAATATTTTAAATACAATAAGAATATATTTAGAGTAAAAGTATGCCAAAGTGAATTGCTAACAGTATATTATACAAATTGTAATTTGAAAGCTGATATTTTTAGTAAATCACTAACTTCTTCTTCTTCTTGTGGCGCTACAGCTCGAAGTGTGCTTTGGCCTTCTTCACAACATCTCGCCACGCATCGCGATCTTGAGCAGCACTTCTCCAATTTCCAACCTGCAACACTCGAGCATCATTTTCAACATTATCAATCCATCTCAAACGTGGCCTGCCCCTACTTCTTCTTAGATTAGGTTTAATATTGAAGGCTCGCTTTTGCGATCGGCTTTCGCTCATTCGCATCATGTGCCCGGCCCATTGCAGCCTTTGTGCCTTGGCAAATCTGACGATGTCTTCCTGTTTAATGAGCTCTTGAATTTCCGCGTTATTTCTTCTTATATATTCGCCGTTTTCTATTCTTCTGGCACCGAAAATTTTTCGTAAGATTTTTCTTTCAAAGACTCTTAGTCTGTTTTCATCTGCTACAGTTAACGTCCATATTTCGCATCCATATGTAACTACTGGTCGTATTATAGTTTTGTATATTATGAGCTTTGTTTGCCTTGATAACAATCTGGACTGTAATAACTTTTTATTTGCAAAGAAGCTCCTATTGCCAGCTTGTATCCTGTCACATATGGAGAAATGCATGCTGTTGTTGCTGCATACTGTTGCACCCAGATATGCAAAGCTGGAGACCCCTTCGAAATTATAGTTATGTTTTGGGGACTTCTTCTGTGTTCTTCTCTTGCCATTTTTAAGTATTTTGTCTTTGTTTCGTTTACTTCCAATCCAATTTTCCTTACTTCTCGCTCTATTTCAGTAAACGCTTCAGCCATGTTTCTATAGCTTCTAGATAGTATAGCAACATCATCATCGTACGCTACTATCTGATACGCTTTGTTAAATATATTTCCCTCTTTATCTACTTTTTCGATAGCATAATTTAAGACCATGTTAAATAACAGTGCAGATAGCGCATCCCCCTGTCTTACTCCGCTGTTGATTTCAAACTCTTCTGAGATTTGATCCTGGATCTGAACTTTGGCTTTTGTGTTTTCCCCTGTCATCATAGCCATCTTAACAAGCTTTCTCGGTACTCCTTGATTTACCAATGCATTAGAGACCGTTTTTCTATTAATACTATCAAAAGCCTGTGGGAAGTCAATGAATAGTATGTGGAGATCAGCGTTATACTCATAGCATTTTTCCACATTCTGCTTAATTACAAATATCTGATCCACGGTTGATCTGCCACTTCGGAATCCACCTTGATATTCTTTTATCAAACCTTCCGCAAGTGGTTTTATTCTTTCATATACATATTATGTTTGATAGTATTTTATATGCAGTTTTCAGTAATGTAATACCTCTATAGTTTGCGCAATTCATTTTATCTCCTTTTTTGTATATTTGACATATTAGGCCTGTATTCCATTTTTCTGGCATCGTCTCTTGGCACCATATTGTACATATTAGATTATGTAGTTTCTGGTGCAGTGTTGTTCCTGCTGCTTTTAGCAGCTCAGAGGTTATTTTGTCTTCCCCTGGAGCTTTGTTATTTTTTAGTCTACTAATTGCCTGCACTGTTATGTCATATTGTGGTGTTACCACATTAATATCAGCAGTATGTATATTATTAGATATTGATTCCTCGTCTTCTTGCTTGTTCAATAACTCATTGAAATATTCGCGCCACCTCTTTATTACATCATTATCGTCCGACAATATTTTACCTTCTTTATCTTTACAGGTACTAATTCGTGGCTGGTATCCTCGAGTCTCTCTTTGAATGTTTTTATAAAAAACTCTAATGTTATTTAAATTATGTTCATTTTGGATTTGTTCTATTCTTTTCTTCATTATTTCTTTTTTCTTTTTTCTACATAGTTTATTTGCTATTATTCTTTTTTGTTTATATTCGTCACGATTCATTCTTATATTTCTTTGTAAAAGTTTTATTCTTGCTTGGTTTTTTGAGGTAATCGCTGTTTGACATTCCTCATCGAACCAGTCTGCGTTTCTCTGCCTTCGAATATTACCAACTACTTCAGTTGCTGCTGTGTTTATAGCATTTTCAATGTTTTGCCATTCTTCGTTTATGTTTGTGTTTAAACTTAGGGTGGCGTTTCCGCTAGTCATCTGGATTTGTTCTTCAATAGCGTGTTGAAAGCTTTCCCTTATTTGCGCACATTTTAATTTGTCAGTATCCCACTTGACTTTTCGAACTCCCCTTCTCATTGCGACATTTGATATCCTTTGTCTTTATGTAGACATTACCAAGTAGTGATCACTATCGCAATTAGCGCCTCTGCAGGTTTTTACTTTTATTATTGACGAGGATTTTCTTTTTGAAATAAGTATGTGGTCAATCTGATTTACGGCATTCCTTCCCGGAATTCTCCATGTACCCTTGTGTATGTCTTTTCTGTCTAGTGCAGTGCTTCTAATTACTAGGGATGTTTCGTTTGCGAAATTACATAAACGTTGTCCATTTTCGCTAGTGGTTTCATGTAGGGAAAAATTACCGGCTACATTGCGTATGTGTTCTTCTCTTCCAATTTTAGCGTTGAAGTCTCCCATTAATATTAATGTGTCGTAGGGGCTTACCTTCTCGCAAGTGTCACTTAGAAGTTCATAAAAGGAATTCTTTTCCTCTTCTTCGGCTTCTTCAGAGGCTGCATATGCAGATACGATGGTACAATGTTAGAGAATCTGCCTTTTAATCTAATGCTACACAGTCTATCGTTCAGAGGGCTAAGACCAAGTATACTTTTTTATATAGGCTTGTTTACAAAAATCCGGTGCCATATCTTCCAGATCTGTCGTCATTTCCACTATAATATATTACGTATGTAGATTTTTTTTTTTTAGAAGGCAGCACCAAAAGGCAGTTTCTTCGAAAGAAACTGCTTTAGTCAAGCCTATGTTTTACATTACATAAGACTTGACCCGCCAAAATCTCGTTGGTTAGCCGATCCTAATTACTCCACCTGGGTTGGATACCAGATCTTCCATTAGGATTGCTCGGCTCGGCGGGACCAACGTGAAGGTGAGATTTGACTTGGTGTAGCAGAGTCTAGGCCAACGTACCAGGATACCCGTCAGCTGTAATCGCATACTACCCCCATTGATCCCATAGAGCTACCCAAAGGATACACCCCATAGAACCCCCCCCCCACTAACTAAATCACTAACTACAATTTTATAATAATTTGTAAAAAAGCAAACCATAAGGGAAAGTTGTCAATGGTATACAGAAGAACTAAGAATTATGAATATAGAAAAAGTTAAACAATACCAGAGAGCAATTTTTATATATAATATAAATGAGTGGCATAGGTATAAACATATTAGAAATATTTATTTCAACTAACTTTTTGAAACAAAAAATAGTTTTATTAATAATCAAATTGAAAATGCAAGAAAAAAATGCAAAAATCTATGTGGCTTAAAATAAAAAGTTATTTGGAATGAATGGAATGAAATCGGAGAAGTTTGTTTCGGGAGTAAAATATATTCAAAAGAGGCTGAGATTGCTACAAAATTTAATCAATATTTTGTAGATAGTATAAGTGAAATAAATAGTAGTGTAGCATTTAATCAATATAGTAATATCATTGAAGAATTAAAAAAAGTTATAAAATGATTAAATAACAAAATAGATCTTAATATGATGAATAAGAATATTTTTATTGAATGTTTTGATTTAATTGGAGAGAATTTTTTAACTATTGTTAATGAATCGTTGAAATCAGGTACTTTCCCAGATACTTGGAAAGAAACTGTTGTAATTCCCATTCCGTAAGTAGCTGGAACAAAAAATTGTAAAGAATTTCGTCCTGTGAATATGAACTGTATTGAATCAAAAATATTAGAAACAATTGTTTTTGAACAATTAAAACACTATTTTGAAAAAAATAGTTTAATCGCTAAATTGCAATCAGGCTTTAAAAGAGGACATAATTGTGAATCTCTACTTAATCTTGTTATAACTAATTGGAATGATGTAGTAGACGATAAAAGGACAATTGTTGCAGTATTTCTCGACCTACGCAGAGCCTTTGAAACAATAGATAGATCAATTTTATTAAAAAAACTTCAAAGGTATGGTGTTACTGGTACTGAAATAAAATGGTTTGAATCGTATCTACAAAATAGAAAGCAGTGTACAAAAGTAAAATAATGCATTTCAGAAGTAATAGCCACACAGCTTGGAGTACCTCAAGGATAAGTTCTTGGAGTATTTTTGTTCTTAATATACATTAACAAAATTCAGAAATGCATTAAATTTAATGAAATTGTACTTTTCGCGGATGATGCTCTTTTATATATAACAGGTGATAATGTAAATGATTGCGTTAATAAAATAAACTTAGATTTACAAAATTTAAATGAATGGTTCCAAATGAACAAACTAAAAATAAATATTGATAAAACTAAATGTTTGATAATTAATAGTAAACTAAAAATTATCTTGTTGTTTTTAATAATGAAAATATAGAAATAGTTAATGAAATAAAATATTTAATGGTGATTGTTGATAATAAAACATTTGTAAAAAAATTGCTAAAAAAATTTACTTTTTTTTCAAAAATTAGAAAGAATATCACATTAGCTTGTGCAATTAATTTAAATAATGTTATTATAAAACCCCACTTTGAGTATTGCTCTTCAATAGTTTTTATGTCAAACCAAAGTATGAAGAAAACAAGTAAAGAAACAGTCAGTCGGTGCAACCGACTTAGAATAATTTGGTTAAAATTTAAGGACATATCCATAAGTCGTTTTAACACCATAACGGCTGTTATTAATTTGATCGTAAGACATAGCTAACCAAATTAACTTTATAATACTAAAAACATTTTCTAATTACACTATCTATTAAAAAATATTACAAATTCTCACTAATTTATCTATTTAAAAATATTAAAAAAAAAAACTTGAAATAAATGAAAATATATTTATTCCAATTCAATTACTAAATGAAAAAATTTGAATTATTAAATTTTGTGATAAAAAGCTAATATATTTAATAATTAAAATTTTTCAAAATTGCAATTATTTTAAATGGCTTGTTTATGTACCTATTAGAAAAGCTTATAAACGCAAAATATGCAATAAATGTATTTCTAAAATACATATACAAATTTAGACCTTTTCATATAATTCATTTAAATATAAAAATAAATTTTACATAAATGCAGCAAGTACCTTTGAACATAGCTGAACCACTACAATAAAGTCAAAATTTCGGAGACACATAGGAAATAGGAAATATATTCTTTGTTTTCGAAATTAAACTCGACCAGAACCAATTCCCATGGTACTTTCATTACTAGTAACCTAGAGTTTAAATTTCATAAAAATAGCGGCATTATTTTTTGAGTTATGGTGTTTTAAGATATATGTTTGTTAGCCCTTGAGCTCTTCAAGGGTTTCAGAACTCGAAACCCTGGTACAATTTCGCCCATATGCAGTCCCCGTCATACTTTCAATATAAGTTAACTCTTGTACACTATTTGAACGTGTTATCTTAATTTTAAGTTACTAGTTTTATTAATTTCGATGGTAAGCTTTTACACATTGGTGGGTCTAAGAGCGGTACTGAACCACCACTCCAATTGATCCAAAATTAGAGAGACACGCAGGAAAGAGTAAAGAACACCCATGTGCCAAATTTGAAGCTTCTACTTTTGTTTCAAGTTATTATCTTTATTAATTTCGAAAATATGCTTTAAGGTGCTCGGAACTGAGTAGCTGGTCCCAACCCACTACTTCAATTGGCCTCAAACTTCAAGGAAACTAAGGAAATGGAAAGCGACACTCTGATACCAAATTTGGAGGTTCTATCTTCATTGGTTACGGAATTATGCTAGTTTGGCCTAAATTCGATCAAAAAGTTCGAAGTTCCGAACCCATTGTCCAATCCTCACCGTGCGCAATTGCCGCAGTAGTTTCATTACCAATAACCTACAGCACAAATTTCATGAAGATAGCGTCATGAGTTGTTGAGTTATAGTGATTTTTTACATATGTTCGTTAGCCCTGTAACCGATTCAAAGGTCCAGAATCCGAACCCTTGGGCTGATTTCGGTTTTATACAGTCCGCGCTGTACTTTAAGTACTAGTTAACCCTTGTACAAAATTTAAACGTTGTATCTTAATTTTAAGTTACTATTTTTAGTAATTTCGAGTATAAGCTTTTAAAACTTGGGAGGTCTAAGAGGGGTACTGAACCGCCACTGCAATTGATCCCAAATTAGGGGGACGAGCAAGAGATAGTAAAGAATACCAAATGTGAAGCTTCTACATTTTTTCAAGTTGCTATCTTTATTAATTTTAAAAATATGCTTCAAGGTTTTCGGAAATGTGTGGCTGGTCCCCGACCCCCAACTCCCATTGGGCCCAAATTTCAATGACACTTAGGAAATAGGAAGGGACACCCTGATACCAAATTTGGAGGTTCTATCTTCATTAGTTTCGGAATTATGCTCGTTTGGCCTAAATTCGATCAAAAAGTTTTAGGTTCCGAACGCATGGTCCAATCCCGAACTTACGCAATACCCAGAGAAGTTTCATTAGTAGTAACCTACAGCACAAATTTGATGAAGATAGCGTCATTAGTTGTTGAGTTATCGTGATTTTTTACATATGTTCGTTAGCCCTGAAACCGATTAAAAGGTCCAGAATCCGAACCCATGGACCGATTTTGCCCATATGCAATCCCCGCCGTACTTTCAGTCCTAGTAACCTACAGTTAAAATTTCATCAAGATAGCTCCATTCTTTTTTGAGTTATCGTGCCTACGGACGGACGGACGGACGGACGGACGGACAGACATGGCTATATCGACTAAGGCGGTCACGCTGATCACAAATATATATACTTTTCCACATCTAGCTCGCTTCGTTTAGGTGGTTACAAACACCATACCAAAGTTAATATACCCCTTTACCTATTCTATAGGTGTAGGGTATAATAATTAGAAACCAAAGTAGATTACAAAAATTGCAAAATAAATCAATGAGGATTATGTTAAAACTTAATAGATATACAGCTAGATTATATATGTTAAATACATTAAAGTGGCTAAGTGTAAGGCAAAAAGTAATAATGAATGTTTTAATTCAAGTATTTAAAATTAAATATGGTTTATTACCTAATTATCTATCTGAAAAGTTATTGTATGTAAGTGAAGTTCATAATTATTATTTAAGAAATAGATTAGATTTTAGATTAGATGTAGTAAAAAATGAAAGAAATAAAAAAATATTGTTTTACAATGGATTAAAAATGTATAATGCCTTACCAAATGAAATAAAAATAGAATCAAAATTAGAAGTTTATAAAAAATTAATTATTAAGTATATTAAAGAAAATATTTCTTATATTTAAAAAAGATTATAAAAACAAAATGTGATAATTGTAAAACCAGTTTTAAACTAAATAAATAAATAAAAAAAAAAAATAAAAAATTCAAATTTTGTTTTTGTTTTAATTTTTTTTCCCCTCTTTTTTTCTTTTTCTCTTTTTTTTTTGAAGCAAAAAATACAGGTAAATTAAATTTTTTTTAAACTATTTTACTTTTTTATATTTTTTTTGTATTGTATACATAAGGGATTATATTCGGATTATATGCATAAGGGAAATAAATTACGGTTTATTTTATACATCATAGTTGGTATGCACGGATATCTAAAAATTGAAAAGGGCAACTGTAATCTTCCTCGTTTTCTAGTACAATCTAAAAATTAAAAAAATTCAATTTCGTATGTACTATGCTAAAAAAAATTGTATTTTAAGACATTTTCTCCAAAAAAGAAGCCTAGATTTCTCTCATAAAATATTAAAAACACGAGGAAGAGCCTAGTGAATTTTCAGATAAGTGAAAAACAAAATATAAGTTGAAAAACAGATTTTTATGATTTTTCTAAACCATCGACTATATTTAATTCAAATGTTGACAATTCAAGTAAACTACTATTGACATAGTGTGATGACATAATGGCAAATTTAGTATACCCTTTTGACCTATAGTCAATATAGCTGTTATTGAAAAAAGTTAACTAAAAATTGCACAGGGTGTACATAATTTTAAAATGTAATAAATCAATTTTTTTAAAACGATTTTTTTAGAATTATTCTGGCAATTTTTTAACAAATTTATCAAATTTCACTTGAAACTTTTCATAATTATTAAATAATTATAAAAAAAAAATATTAATTCATTCAACATTATTCGCCGGAAACCCACCATCCTCAACTCTATTTTCAAGGAGCACCAAATAGTCAAGAAGCACCTCCTACAGAAAAATTTGAGATAATCGTTAAAACTGTTTTACAAACTTACAAAAGTTTTTGTTTAGCAATCGGTTAAAAAAAATCGACAAAATATTTTTTTTAAACATTCCGCTTATTCGAAGAAGTTTTACCTAGTTTCAAAAATTGGACGTACTTTACTTACAAAATTTTTTTTTTTAATAATCGTAAGATTGATAAACATATACATGTACACATACAAAATTTAAAGTCAATTGGTCAAACCTTATGTGCTTAAGAGTAAAGTAACCTTGGACCGCAATGCGCTAACGGAACTCATATTTTTTTGATGCTTTTTTTTTAACCAAAGCAGTACTTCGAAAATTGGCTGAAACTTGCTTTTTTAAAATTTCCACGCTCCAGGGCAGCGCCGGGTAAATCTACTAATTTTAGATATTTTTGAATTGATAAAATAATTAGAAAATGTTTTTAGTATTATAAAGTTAATTTGGGTAGCTATGTATTACGATCAAACTAATAAAAGCTTTAATGGATTTGAAATGACTTATGGACCTCTCATTAAATTTGAACCAATATGTGTAGGGTATTTTTAAGTCGGCTGACTGACTGTTTCTTTACTTTTTATACCCTACACCTATAGAATAGGTAAAGGGGTATATTAACTTTGGTATGGTGTTTGTAACCACCTAAAGAAAGCGAGCTAGATATGGAAAAGTATATATATTTGTGATCAGCGTGACCTCCTTAGTCGATATAGCCATGTCCTTCCGTGCGTCCGTCCGTCCGTCCGTTTAACTGTAGGTTACTAGGGCTGAAAGTACGGCGGGGATTGCAAAGGGGCGAAACCGGCCCATAGGTTCGGATTCTGGACCTTTTAATCGCTCTAAGGGCTAACGAACATTTATAAAACATCTCGATAACTCAACAACTAATGACGCTATCTTCATAAAATTTGTGTTGTAGGGTACTGGTAATGAAACTACGGCGGTGATTGCGTACGGTGGGTATTGTACAATGGGTTCGGAACTTAGAACTTTTTGATCGAATTTAGGCCAAACGAGCATAATTTCGAAACCAATGAAGATAGAACCTCCAAATTTGGTATCAGGGTGTCTCTTTCTTTTTCCTTGGTGTACTTGAAATTTAGGCCCCGTTGGAGTAGTGGGTCGGGGACCAGCCACACATTTCTGAAGACCTTGAAGAATATCTTTAAAATTAATAAAGATAGCAGCTTGAAAAAGTGTAGAAGCTTTAAATTTGCCACAAGGGTGTTCTTTACTATTTCTTGTGTGTCCCCCTAATTTGGAACCGATTGGAGTGGTGGTTCAGCACCCCTCTTAGACCTCCCAAGGTTTAAAAGCTTATAAATGAAATTATTAAAAATAGTAACTTAAAATTAATATATACCGTTCCACTTGTGTACAAGGGTTAACTGGTATTTAAAGTACAGCGCGGACTGCTTATGGGCGAAATCATCCCAAGGGTTCGGATTCTGGACCTTTTAGTCAGTCTAAGGGCGAACGAACATATATAAAAAATTACGATAACTCAACAACTAATGACGCTATCTTCATAAAATTTGTGGTGTAGGGTACTGGTAATGAAACTATGGCGGTGATTTCGTACTGTGGGTAATGTACAACGAGTTCGAAACTTAGAACTTTTTGATCGAATTTAGGCCAAACTAGCATAATTCCGAAACCAATGAAGATAGAACCTCCAAACTTGGTATCAGGGTGTCTCTTTCTATTTACTTAGTGTCCTTGGAATTTGGCACCAATTGGAGTAGTGGGTTGGGACCAGCCACATTATTCCGAAAACCTTAAAGCATATTTTCGAAATTAGTAAAGATAGTAACTTCAAACAAATTTAGAAGTTTCAAATTTGGTACATGGGTGCTCTTTACTGTTTCCTGCGCGTTCTCCTAATTTTGGATCAATCAGAGTGGTGGTTCAGTACCCCCCTTACACCCCCAAGGTTTAAAAACATTATCGAAATTAATAAAAATATTAACTCAAAATTAAGATAGAACGTTCCAATTGTGTATAAGGGTTAACTAGTATTGAAAGTATGACGGGGATTGCATATGGGCGAAATCGTATCATGGTTTCGGGTTCTGGAACCTTTAAAAGTTCAAAGACTAACGAACATATATCTTAAAAGCAGTATAACTCAAAAAAAAATGCCCCTTTTTTGAGGAAATTTAAACTCTAGGTTACTAATAATGAAAGTACCATGGGAATTGGTTCTAGTCGAGTTCGCATTCTAGAAGCTTTTGATCTATCTAAGGCCAAACGAGTATAATTTCGAAGCCAAAGAATATATTTCCTATTTCTTATGTGTCCCCGAAATTTAGACTTAACTGTAGTGTTGGTTCAGATACCTCCTAAGAAATCCCAAAACTAAAAAGCTTATATTCGAAATTCAAGGAAATAGAAACTTTAAATTTGATACACGTTGCCTATTTCCGTTTATATTTAACACTTTTATATTTTTGAAAGGCTTAGAATTTTACAATAAAACATATTTTGTATAATATTTTATAAATAAAAAATAAAATATTTTTTTAATAAACGGTTAAATTCCTTTTTTTTAATGATAATCATATCATACATTTTATTGAATTATTACCAAAGGTGATATATAATTAAGACATTGTGTACAATACTTAAGCTATATTTAAAGGTACTTGCTGCATTTATGTAAAATTTATTTTTATATTTAAATGAATTATATGAAAAGTTCTAAAATTGTAATTGTACTTTAGAAATATATTTATAGCATAATTTGCGTTTATAAGCTTTTCTAGTAGGTACATAAACTAACAATTTCAAATAATTGCAATTTTGAAAAATTTGAATTATTAAATATATTGTTACATCCTCACAGGATTGCCCCTCACCACCAGAGGGATTGCCCCTCACCACCAGAGGGATTGCCCCTCACCACCAGAGGGATTGCCCCTCACCACCAGAGGGATTACCCCTCACCACCAGAGGGATTGCCCCTCACCACCAGAGGATTGCCCCTCACCACCAGGATTGCCCTGTAGCACTAAACCACAATAATGTTATAAAAACACATGTTTCTCCATTCCAATAACCTCATACGAAATTTCGATGATAACGCATAATCATACTCGTGCCGTATAAATTTGCTTCATAAATTTTTTTCTCTTTTTATAAATTTATTTTTTGTTGTTTCTTTTAAAGTGTCATTTTGCATACAAAAAACCAAATGCACTTGTTATACTGTATTATTTAGAATAAGTAAAGGTCAGCAAATAAATAATTTTAAGATTGTGTAATAATAACTAATTAAAATAAGTACTTAAGAAATCGTATTCGAATATTAATTTTTTTTATGTTTAACGTGTCATTTTTAGAAAATTAAAAATAAGTGAAAAAAAAGAAACTTTTGTAAAGTCAGTTCATTTTGACTATCAATAAAGAAAAGATAATTATTAAAATTTAGAAATTTTTAAATCAAGAAATATTTTTTGTTTTATTTTTTTTGGTCCGAAAATATTATTGGCGCAGTCGGTAGGATCCTAAAAAATAACAGGATCCAGTGATAAAGGACAAAGAAAAAAAAATTAATATTTCTTTCTATTTAGTGAAAATAAATTGATTAAGTGCCTAATTTTTTAGTAATTAAAATTTCAAAAAAAAGTGAACTCATAAGAAATTCCAATTTCAGGAATTTTGAAAACAATAAAAGAAAACTGTGAACATAAGAAATTTTAATTTAAAATTTTGAAAATTCAACATTATTGAATAATTAATTAAACTTTAATTTATAAGTAATTAAAACTTAAAAATAAATAAAAGAAATAAAAACTTTCTTCTAATATTTATAACTACCTATAATAAAACTTAAAATAACCAAAATTAATATTAAGAAAATAATATAAAACTTATAATTAAAATTAATATTAAAAAAATAAATTTTCTTATTAAAATTAAAAAAAAAGAGACAAACAGTTAAATCAAAAAGTTTAAATAAAATTAATAAAAGTTAAAATAAAAATTTTTTTTAACTTTAAAATAAAATTAAATTAAAAGCGAAAGAAAAATTTTATGTTCCAAAGAGAGAGAAATCGTGCCATCAGAAGAGCTCGTACAACCAGCAACAAATTCTATAAGAAATTCAGCACCGATTCGGATTCAGAACCAGAGAGACAAACGAACAACTACAAAAACAACATGCCAGATCAACCACAGTTATTAACATTGGAAATAGATCCACTAAAATACATTGAACGTCTGCCCGAGTTCGATGGGAAAGGTAACGATTTAATTAATTTTTTAGATTTAGTAGAATTAATAATTCCTTCAGTTATTAAATATGATATAAGTAGTCAAAATATTTTGCTTAGTAGAATTAAAAGTAAGTTAGTTAATAAGGCTAGAGTAGTAATTGAGGTAAATAATAATGCGAAAACTTGGTCTGAAATACGGGAAGTTTTAATTAACAATTTCGGAGAAAAGAAAAGTGCCCTCCAAATTTACAACGAACTTAGAGATGTAACATTTACTTCTAACAGTGTAGATCTGTATAATAACATAAAAAATATTTTAAGGAGGCTAAATAACAAAATTAGAGAAGAACCCAATTCGAGTTTTAGTATGGCCGCCAATATTAAAACCGGATTGGAGATTTTTAAAGATAAGTTACCTGAACCAATGCGTTCCGTATTATTTAGTAGAAATCCTGAAACAATTGAAGTGGCAATGGATATTCTACATGAGGGAAACTACGCGTATTTTAATCCATTTGAGAACAATTCCAAAAATAAAAATAACTCTAACAATAATAGTAGGTTCAATTATGGTAACAACAAAAATAATAGTAAAATAAATCAAAATCAATATAGAAATAACGCTAATTACAATAAATCAAATAGTGCTAACTATAATAATTTTAATCGCAATAATAATTATAACCGCAATTATAATAGCAATAATAGTTATAACCAAAATACTAACCGAACTAACAATAATAATCATAATAGTAATAATTATAATGATAACAATAGTCGTGCTAATTATAACAATTTTAATAAAAGTCATAGTAATAGTCAAAATACCAGAAGAAATGCAACAAATTCACAATCAGAACCGATGGATGTGGTTCCTCCAACGATTAATTCTAGAGTGAATACAGTACAAACGGTTGAAAATTTTCAATTAACAGCCTCGACCAAGAGTCCATTCCTTATATAACAATCCAATCAAAAGGAAGACCCTTAAAATTTGTTGTAGACACGGGTGCTTCCATGAGTATAATTAATACAAACATTTGCAATCCTATCTATGCTAGTAAAATAAAAGCCGCGAATATAAAAACTATCACTGATATCACCACTTGTGATACCCTGATAACGATTGAATCTTTCGTAGAATTCAATTCTGATATAAAAATAAAATTCTTAGAAATGAAATTTCATGATAAATTTGATGGCATTATAGGAAATAATATTTTACGTCCTCTTGAAGCCGAAATTAATTATAAAGAAAAATTTCTAAAATTAAAAACGGGAAGCATAATTCCACTTTTCTTCAATGAAAATGAAGAAAAGGAATACTCCATTCCAGTTCCGTTAAAGGAGCTAGAAGTATTTCAAAACGAAATATTTTTAGGAGAAAATGAAATCAGGTGTGATCATTTAGACACATCTACAAAATCAGAGCTTTTGAATTTAATAAGAAAGTTCGAAAAAGCCTTTTACCACGAAGGTGATGATCTGTCATTTACTCATGCTATTAAACATCAAATTAAAACTGTGAATGAGCTTCCAATTTATACTAGAACATACCGTTATCCGGAAATACATCGCCAAGAAGTTAATGATCAAATAAAAGATATGTTAAAACAGGGAATTATTAGACATAGTGATTCACCATATTCGGCTCCAATATGGGTTGTCCCAAAAAAACAAGATGCGTCAGGCAAACAAAAGTGGCGCATTGTCATTGATTACAGAAAACTGAACAATGTCACGATTGACGATAAATATCCTATCCCTAATATGGATGATATCCTAGATAAGCTAGGCAGAGCTATGTATTTCACTACTCTGGACTTAGCGAAAGGTTATCACCAAATAGAAATAGCAGAAGATGACATTAAAAAGACCGCATTTAACACCAATAACGGTCACTTTGAATTCGTCAGGATGCCATTTGGACTTAAAAATGCTCCTGCAACGTTTCAAAGACTAATGAATTCTGTTTTAAGGGATTTTATAGGTAAAATATGCTATGTTTATTTAGACGACATAATAATTTTCAGTACTAGTAAAGAAGAGCACTTTGAAAATTTGAAAAGAATATTACAGAAATTGAAAGATGCTAACTTAAAGATTCAGTTAGATAAAAGTGAGTTCATGAAACAAGAAACCGAGTTCTTGGGCCATGTGGTTACAACCAAGGGAATCAAACCCAACCCAAACAAACTTGAAGCTATTAATAAGTTCCCAATCCCCAGAACTCAAAAACAAATAAAATCATTTTTGGGTTTAGTCGGTTATTATCGTAAATTTATTAGAGATTTTGCGAAAATAGCCAAACCTTTAACCACTTGCTTAAAAAAAAATAGACACATTAATATTTCTGACTTAGAATACAAAAATGCTTTTAACTCGTTAAAATTGTTAATTTCCACCGATCCTATTCTCGTTTATCCTGATTTTGAAAAAAAATTTATATTAACAACTGATGCAAGTAACTTCGCTCTTGGGGCTGTTCTCTCTCAAGACAATCATCCAATTTGCTACGCGTCAAGAACGCTTAATGAGCATGAATGCAGATATTCAACGATAGAAAAAGAATTATTGGGGATAGTATGGGCAGTGAAGTATTTTAGACCATACCTTTATGGTCGTAAATTCACAATTAGAACAGATCACAAACCCTTGCAATGGTTACATAACTTGAAAGAACCTAATTCAAAATTGCAAAGGTGGAAAATCAAGTTAGAAGAATTTAATTTTGACATAGAATATTTAAGTGGGCGCGAAAACAAAGTTGCAGATGCTCTTTCACGCGTTGAGATTCATTTAAACGAATCAAATTTAAATAGACTAAATTCGAATGATAATAATTCAAACAACATGGAAGTTGACGAAATACGATCAACTGATGCTACAATGCATTCAGCTGACGAAGACAATTCCGAATATATTCCTATATCAGAATCACCACTTAATTTCTACAAAACACAAATCATAATAGAAAAGGGTTCACAAGAACAATTGAAATTGTTTAAAATCCATCGTAGAACAAGAAAAATTTTCACACATCCTAATCCTAACGAAAAATTTTTTATTGAAGTTTTTAAAAATCATATTCCTAGTAAAGGAATAATAGGAATTATGATTGAAGATATTAATATTTATAGTGCTTTCCAAAATACATATTTGAAATATTTCTCGAAAAATAAGTTATTAAAATTAAATAAATGTTCGCTCTTACTTGATGATATTTTATATCGTCTAGAATTACAAGAACTCATCCTCGACCAACATGTGAAAACAAACCACAGAGGTATCAATGTCGTTTATCTAAATTTAAAAAACAAATATTACTTTCCTAAATTTAAAGAAGAAATTCAAAGAGTCATAAACAATTGTCACATTTGCAATTCTGCCAAATACGAACGTAATCACTTTCAAATTAATAATGAAAAATTACCTAGATACATTAGCCAATTTAAGAAAAAATTCAAATATGAAAACTAAAGTCAAAATAAAAATTAACTAAGTCAATATGACAACTCATCTATTTTAAGATAAGATTTTTGATTACTTTATCCATAATAAGTAAATAGTCAGAATTACATTTTGACACATACATTTTAATTTTTTTCTAACAAATAATAATACTAACAATTGCAAATTATTAAATTACTTAGAATAGAATTAGAAATAGAAAAAACTAACATTCCAAATACACTTCTTTACAATTTCAATCACTTGAAAGAAGAATTCAGTAGTATAATTCCTTACCATGTTACAAAACGAGGTTTAGTAAATTTGGTTGGTAACGGTCTTCGATTTCTCACTGGAGTCATGGACAATGATGAACGTGAAGAAATAGAAGAACATTTCAAAATAATAGAAAGCAATAATAAAAAAGCCATAGAAAATTTAAATGCTCAAATATCAATAAACAAAGAAATTTCAGATCAAGTCGAAGCAATTACTAAACATGTAAACTTAGTACAAAGAAATATAAGTGATACAATAAATAATTTTGATAAGCATATTAAAGAAATTGAAATTAAACTTAACCTTTTTATTATAAAAAATGAAATTAGTGAGAACATACAAATTTTAGTAAAACAAATTGAAAACATAAAAGAAATAATATTGTCAAGTAGATTAGAAATTTTAGCAAAAGATGTTCTTACAAAGGAAGAAATTGTAAATTATAATATAACCGTAGAAACTCTACCTTACATAAAAAATTCTGTATTGTTTAATGATTCTGTTATTGTATTTGTAATTTCAATACCAAATTTTGTCAAAGAAAATTGTTATAGGAACATAATTGTTAAAGTTCCAAATAAAGATAGTAATTTAGAATTAGATACTAATTTAAGTAAAGTTATAAATTGTAAACAAAATATTTTTGAAAATGTAGAAAAATATAACATATTAGAAAAAAACCTGATCCCAATTGAGGATCAATGTATTGCAAATTTAATGAAAACAAATCAAATGATTTGCCATTATAAGCAAAATCTTGCAATGGAGATAAAATCAATTTCAAGTAACATTGTGGTAACAAAAAATTTGAAAGAAACCTCTCTTTATAATAATTGTGGTCAAATTACCGACATAAAAATAAAAGAAAACAATTTAATAAAATTTTATAACTGTAAAATTTCTCTCGGAGCTTTTGATCAAAAAAATTCCGAAGAAGAATATCATCACCGAATTTCACCCTATGTAAATCGCAACATAACTGTAGCGAAAATTTCAAATCGATTTCATGTGGATGATTTGTATTACACACAAATCAATAACACAAAGCACATAGAGGAATTAAAATTCATTCACCACAAAAGTTGGTATACAAATCTAACATTGGACGTGATTACAGTTACAGCAATAATTATTATTTGCATTTTCCTTTTTATAAAGTTTAAATTTGCTCTACCCAAAATTCCAATACAATCAAGTGGGATTCGCCAGGAGTCGAATCTTAAGGGCGGAGGTGTTACATCCTCACAGGATTGCCCCTCACCACCAGAGGGATTGCCCCTCACCACCAGAGGGATTGCCCCTCACCACCAGAGGGATTGCCCCTCACCACCAGAGGGATTACCCCTCACCACCAGAGGGATTGCCCCTCACCACCAGAGGATTGCCCCTCACCACCAGGATTGCCCTGTAGCACTAAACCACAATAATGTTATAAAAACACATGTTTCTCCATTCCAATAACCTCATACGAAATTTCGATGATAACGCATAATCATACTCGTGCCGTATAAATTTGCTTCATAAATTTTTTTCTCTTTTTATAAATTTATTTTTTGTTGTTTCTTTTAAAGTGTCATTTTGCATACAAAAAACCAAATGCACTTGTTATACTGTATTATTTAGAATAAGTAAAGGTCAGCAAATAAATAATTTTAAGATTGTGTAATAATAACTAATTAAAATAAGTACTTAAGAAATCGTATTCGAATATTAATTTTTTTTATGTTTAACGTGTCATTTTTAGAAAATTAAAAATAAGTGAAAAAAAAGAAACTTTTGTAAAGTCAGTTCATTTTGACTATCAATAAAGAAAAGATAATTATTAAAATTTAGAAATTTTTAAATCAAGAAATATTTTTTGTTTTATTTTTTTTGGTCCGAAAATATTATTATATAGTTAACCTTTGTACACAATTCGGAATGCATTTTACGCTTTCTACTACTTTTTGATTAACAGATTTTGCATTGCTACTTGCTGTTAATAAAAATTTCTATGATAGTCTTCATTTTGTTTCATAAAGAATAAAGAATAAAGTAGGTATACTGGATCGGTAAGGATCATGTAGGTATACTGGGAGATTCGACAATGTGTTCGGAACCTAGAACGTTTTGATCGAATTTAGGCCAAACGAGCATAATTCCGAAACCAATGAAGATAGAACCTCCAAATTTGGTATCGAGGTGTCCATTCCTATTTCTTTAGTGTTCTTGATTTTTGTACTTGATTTTTGGAGTAGTGGGTCGGTGACCAGCCACACATTTCCGAAAACCTTAAAGAATATCTATAAAATTATTAAAGATAGCATCTTGAAACAAATGTAGAAGCTTCAAATTTAGCACAAGGATGTTCTTTACCATTTGTATGGCCCCCTAAATTGGGATCAAATGGAGTGGTGGTTCAGTACCCCTCTTAGACCTACCAAGGTTTAAAAGCTTATAATCGAAATTATTTAAAATAGTAACTTAAAATTAAGATAGAACGTTCCAATTGTGTGCAAGGATTCACTAGTATTTAAAATACAGCGCGGACTGCATATGGGCGAAATTGTATCATGGTTTCGGGTTCTGGAACCTTTGAAAAGTTCAAGGGCTAACAAACATATATCTTAAAAATAGCATAACTCAAAAAATGGTGCCGCTATTTTGAAGAAATTTAAACTGTAGGTTACTAGTATTGAAAGTATCATGAGAATTGGTTCTGGTCGGATTTGGTTAATGAGTTCGGATAGAAGCTTTTGATCGATTTGAAAAATTTGAATTATTAAATATATTATGTTTTGATTAAATTTTTAAATAGATAAATTAGTAAGAATTTGGAATATTTTTGAATAGATAAAGTAATTAGAAAATGTTTTTTAGTACTATAAAGCTAATTTGGTTAGCCATGTCTTAAGAACAAACTAATAAAATCTTTTATGGTTTTAAAATGGCTTATGAACTTCCCATTAAATTTGAACCAAATAGGTGTAGGGTATTTCTAAGTCTGTTGCACCGACTGACTGTTTCTTTACTTGTTTTCATTATTAAATGGATATTCAACTTTTTACTCTATTATTTG
This sequence comes from Dolichopus griseipennis, assembly GCA_963082915.1. Classification (NCBI taxonomy): domain Eukaryota; kingdom Metazoa; phylum Arthropoda; class Insecta; order Diptera; family Dolichopodidae; genus Dolichopus; species Dolichopus griseipennis. Next base: position 209,452,946 of record OY720441.1, read on the forward strand.
ATAAGTAGAAGTTTATATTAACTTTCACTAAGACGATGTTTTAAGTGAACAGGAACTAATTACAGACGGTTTATTGTCGAGTTATAATGCTCGTAAATTATAATATACAACATACAACATGCAAAATTGTTTTCAATTCGGTATACTTCCTTGAGATGGATGATTGGGAAAAAAAATAGCTAAATCAGTAGCAACGACATAGAAGATTCGTTAAAGTGTCTGGAGCGAGTGTTATGATAAAAAAATATTTATCCAAAAAATCTTTTTAATAATTTTAATTTTTAATTCTTAATTCGATTTAATTTTTTATAAATATGTAACAATTAAAACTTATTCTATTTTCTTATTTCAGGAGCACCTTTAGAACAAAGTGGACATGTACCATTAATTAATGAATTTAACATCAGTTCAGATTCAAACTTTCTAAGTGGGCCATCATTAATTTCGAATAGCACATTAAATATCCAACAATCTGCAGAACAACATACAGTAGTTAGTTCAAGCGGTCCCAGAGCTAATTCACCTAGTTTTATTCAATCTGCAAATTTTGCAGAAGCACAGACTATTCAAAATGAGGGGCTGGTTTGGTAATAAAAAAATATTTTGTTGGTTCTACAACCAAAAATTTCTTCTATAACGTTTATACCTGTCAGTCAATTATTTTATTTAGTTATACATTATCTTAGTTAATTCAGTTTTATGTTTATTTAAAAGAAAAATATTGAAATTTATTGTGAATACTTATAAACTAGGGTGGGAAATCCCCAACTAAAGCTGTATTAAACATAAGTTTGTATAAATTATTATGACCACTGTACTTCAAATAAAAATTGTTTCAAAATAAAATAAAAATTGATTTAAATTTTTCCATATATTATTTTGGATATTCTTTACTTCAGGTAGGTACATTTTTTATCAATATTTTTCAAACTATCCTCAGAGTTTGTGTACTCAGTTATGTAATACTGTCTTTTCTAGAAACAAAATAGCCATCACGTGATGAAAAGATATTTGGCTTCTAATTAATGACTTTTGTCTAAGCACTTCAAATGTTACATATTTCCAGAAATTTAGAAGTTGCGATTCTTTTAATGAGTAATCCCCTTTTAAATAAGAATAGCTTTCTAAAGATTTTTATGTCTCGAACGCTAATTACAAATCCAAAAACCGTTTCATCACTTTATCTAAATTCTCTTCAGTAGTATTTGAAAAAGATTGAACAATGTTCCTGAATTAAAGTTTACAATTTATTTATTTTTTTTTTTTTTTATTTATTCATTCATTTATTGTTTATACTTCTCTTTTCTTTCTTATAACCTAATAACAAATTACATAACACATATAGTTATATCAATAATTCAATAATACACATTACAATAAATAAATAGTTCAATAATAAAGTAAATGCAATATTAATTAAAAGAAATTTCAAAAAACAAAAAAGTACTTAAATAGATTGGAGACTAAGTAAGAATAAAAAAAAAAAAAAAATATATGATTAATGACATTTTGTATTTTAAATAAAATAGTTTTAAATGCCATGTTATAATTTTTTAATTTGCACAAACTTCCTGAAAAGTGGTGTGGTGTACCAATTAAGATAGTATAAAATTAATAAGTATCAAAATAAAGAAAACAAAAACAAAATATAACAAGGTAAAAAAAAAAAATAATAAAAAGCTTACATTTTCTTACGACATTTTCTTATGTACAAAGGTAATATGTTAAACAAGCGACATGCAAGAATACTATAAAATCTACGAAAACAAACAGTACGGAAAGTTGGAACATTCACATAGAACATATTATTAGTACGCAAGCGATAAATACTTGAAAATCTATTATTTAAATATCCAGATCTGATAAAGAACATTTTTAACACTTTGTAATAATACAAATAACGAAAATTTTTGTCTCTTTTAAAAGATGAAAACTATGATGCAAACGCGGTTTTTTACATACTTTTCTTATAACATTCTTCTGTAAAATAAGTATTGGTTGTATCTTGTACCAATGAGCTCCTCCCCAGCATGTAATACCATATTGCAATTTGGATTGGAATAAGCCATAATAGAAAGTCATTAAAACTTCTGTAGAACATAATTCCTGCAAACGGAAAAAACTACATAGGGTGGAACGAAAATAACTTTTTAGCAATTCTGTATGGGGAGCCCAACACATTTTATTTATTTTTTTATTTATTTATTTATTTTATTTTACAGACCAAAACAAGGTCGTTACAAAAAAAATTCTTAAAAATTATTACTTATATTTAAAATTATACAATATAATGACTTAAACAATAAAACAACAAGTAAAGAAACAGTCAGTCGGTGCAACCGACTTCGAAATACCCTACACCTATTTGGTTCAAATTTAAGGACATATCCATAAGTCATTTTAACACCATAAAAGCTGTTATTAATTTGATCGTAAGACATAGCTAACCCAATTAACTTTATAATACTATAAACATTTTCTAATTACCCTATCTATTAAAAAATACTACAAATTCTTACTAATTTATCTATTTAAAAATATTAAAAAACAAACAAACTTGAAATAAATGAAAATATATTTATTCCAATTCAATTACAAAATGAAAAAATTCTAATTATTAAATTTTGTGATAAAAAGATAATCAAAGCATAGAATATTTAATAATCCAAATTTTTAAAAATTATTTTAAATGGTTAGTTTATATACCTAATAGAAAAGCTTATAAACGCAAAATATGCAATAAATGTATTTTTAAAATACAATTAAAAATTTACACCTTTTCATATAATTCATTTAAATATAAAAATAAATTTTACATAAATGCAGCAAGTACCTTTGAACATAGCTGAACCACTACAATTAAGTCTAGATTTCGGAGACACATAGGACATAGGAAATATATTCTTTGGCTTCGAAATTAAACTCGACCACAACCAATTCCCATGGTACTTTCATTACTAGTAACCTACTGTTAAATTTCATCAAAATACCGGCATTATTTTTTGAGTTATGGTGTTTGTAAGATATATGTTTGTTAGTCCTTGAACTTTTCAAGGGTTCCAGGACCCGAAATTATGGTACGATTTCGCCCATATGCAGTCCCGTCATACTTTCAATACTAGTTAACCCTTGTACACAATTGGAACGCTCTATCTTAATTTTAAGTTACTAGTTTTATTAATTTCGATGATAAGCTTTTACACATTGGGGGGTCTAAGAGAGGTTCTGAACCACCACTCCAATTGATCCCAAATTAGGGGGGCACGCAAGAAATAGTAAAGAACACCCCTGTGGCAAATTGGAAGCTTCTACATTTGTTTCAAGTTACTATCTTTATTAATTTCGAAAATATGCTTTAAGGGCCTAAGAACTGAGTGGCTGGTCCCCGATCCACTACTCCAATGGGGCCCAAATTTCAAAGACACTTACGAAATAGGAAGGGACACCCTGATACCAAATTTGGAGGTTCTATCTTCATTGGTTTCGGAATTATGCTCGTTTGGCCTAAATTCGATCAAAAAGTTCTAAGTTCCGAACCCATTGTCCAATCCTCACCGTACGTAATCACCGCCGTAGTTTCGCTGCCAATAACCTACAGCACAAATTTCATGAAGATAGCCTCATTAGTTGTTGAGTTATCGTGATTTTTTATATATATTCCTTAGCCCTGACATCGATTAAAAGGTCCGGAATCCGAACCGTTGGGCTGATTTCGCCCTTATATAGTCCGCGCTGTACTTATAGTACTAGTTAACCCTTATACACAATTTGAACGGTCTATCCTAATTTTAAGTAACTATTTTTAGTAATTTCGATTATAAGCCTTTAAAACTTGGGAGGTCTGAGAGGGGTACAGAACCACCACTCCAATTGATCCCAAATTAGAGGAACACGCAAGAGATAGTAAAGAACACCCTTGTGGCAAATTGGAAGCTTCTACATTTTTTCAAGTTGTTATCTTTATTAATTTTAAAGATATGCTTTAAGGTCTTCGGAAATGTGTGGCTGGTCCCCGACCCACTACTCCAATAGGACCCAATTTCACAAGACACTTACGAAATAGGAAGGGACACCCTGATACTAAATTTGGAGGTTCTATCTTCATTGGTTTCGGAATTATGCTCGTTTGGCCTAAATTCGATCAAAAAGTTCTAGGTTCCGAACCCATGGTCCAATCCCGACCTTACGCAATTCCCGAAGTAGCTTCATTACTAGTAACCTACAGCACAAATTTGATGAAGATAGCGTCATTAGTTGTTGAGTTATCGTGATTTTTTATATTTTTTCGTTAGCCCTGAAACCGATTAAAAGGTCCAGAATCCGAACCCATGGGCCGATTTCGCCCATATGCAATCCCCGCCGTACTTTCAGTCCTTGTAACCTACAGTTAAAATTTCATCAAGATAGCTCCATTATTTTTTGAGTTATCGTGCCTACGGACGGACGGACGGACGGACATGGCTATATCGACTAAGGCGGTCACGCTGATCACAAATATATATACTTTTCCATATCTAGCTCGCTTCCTTTAGGTGGTTACAAACACCATACCAAAGTTAATATACCCCTTTACCTATTCTATAGGTGTAGGGTATAAAAAATGCTTATTCTTGCATTCTTAAAAAGAAAAAACACTACACTAATTTTATATACAAAGTTATGTACATATAGGTATACATGCGTGTGTAGAATAAATATTTATTTTGGTAGCATACTAAAAAGTAATTTGATATGTTGTTATCAAAAAAAAAAAAACAAAACATAAATAGCAATTTTGTTGTATTTTAATGCAATACAGTAAGTGTGCTGTGTGTTATGTTTTAATTATATTATAGTTTAATTGTCTGAGGTCATTAAATTAAAAAAATGTTTATGTAAAGTGTGTTTAAAAGTAACTTTGGAGATAGATGTAGAATAAAGATGACTAATTTTGTTGAAAGTAATGCAACATCTATTGATGGGTTCATTTTTACCATACTCTGTATTATGTTGATAATCCATTAAAAATCTTGTATTTCTAGTTTGCCGAACATTAGCGTTAAGTCTAAAGTTATTATTAAGAGATTGAATAAAAATACTGTTATTTAAAATATCAAAAGTAAAACATGATGACAAGAGTTGTCTTCGTGAAGATAAAGAAAGCATATTTAAGGACTTAAGTCTTGTGTTGTAGCTAGGAAGAATAACAAAATTAGAAGGATTATACATATTTCTTAATGCAAATAAGAGAAATTGCTTTTGAACTGATTCAATTCTATTGGAGTGAACTTGAAAGGCTGGATCCCAAATTATGTTACCGTATTCTAAAATTGATCGAACAAGGGAACAATAGAGGGATTTTGTCACAGCTAAGTCATTAAATTCTTTAACTCTTCTCTTAATGAAACCTAACATTTTATTAGCCTTAGAAACTAATTGGTCATAGTGAAGATTATAATTAAGTTTATTATCGAGAAGAATGCCTAAATGAGAAATGCTAGAAACCCTTTCAAGAGTTACATTATCTATCTTATAGTCATATACTAAAGAAGATCGTTTTCGGGTAAAGCTGATAACCTTACATTTCTGTATGTTCAGTTCCAATTTATTTGATGTGCACCAAGTTTGTAAATCTGATAAGCTTGATTGAAGTATAACTGCATCAGAATTATCTTTTACAACTTTATACATTTTTAAGTCGTCAGCAAAAGCAATATGTGGTATGGCGTTTAAATATTCCGAAAGGTCAGAAATAAAGACATTGAAAAGAAGTGGCCCCAAATGACTACCTTGTGGTACACCAGAAGTAACATTAATAGATTTGGATAACAGACCTTGAAATTTTACGTTTTGGGTTCTTTCTGATAGATAAGAATTAAGCCAAGAAAGAAAAGAACCCGTAATGCCAAAAGTTGATAGCTTATTTAGCAAAATTAAGTGATCTACACGATCGAAAGCTTTACTAAAATCTGTGTAAATTGCATCAACTTGGTATCCTTTCTCCATTTGGTTCAGTATTTCGGACGTATACATCATAAGGTTAGTTGTAGTAGAACGACCCTTTCTGAAACCATGTTGTTGTTCATTAAGTTTAACATTAATAATAGGGGTAATTCTATCAACGACAATCTTTTCAAATAATTTAGGAATAGCTGATAGAATGGCTATACCCCGATAGTTTATAACTGAAGCTCTATCACCTTTTTTAAAAATGGGAGTTAAATGGGAGGATTTCCACACTTGTGGAAAAATGCCATCTAAAAGCGACTTGTTGAAGATGGAGTGAAGAGGGATAATTAGATTTTGAGCACAGTTGTGTAAAAAGATTGGGGGGATAAGATCTGGACCAGCACCTTTTTTTATATCCAGACTAAAAATTGCTTCAAGAATATCATTTTGTGAAAGACGTAAGTTTGAAATTAGCAAATTTGAGCTGGTAGATAAAGAATTAGCAGAAAAAGCCATTGGTGCCTTAGGACGATAAATTTTCTGAAAATTATCTGAGAAGAAGTTACAAATTTCTTTAGGACAAGAAGAAAGCACATTGTTCATGGACAACATTGAGTTAGGATATCCAAATAACTTACGCTTTGTGTTAACAAAGTCGAAAAATTTTTTGGGTTGAGCGATTAGTTTGTTGCCCATATCAGCAACATAGTTATCGTATGCTGCATTTGCTTTGTGTTTAAATTCAATGGCAAGTTGCTTATAATAATTCAATTGTTTTTTTTTTTGGTTTTTTTTTTTTTTTTACAAGATTTAAAAGTTTTCGATAACCAACTTAAGAATCAAGAAGGTTGTTACTATTGTCAATAGTAACACCTAAATATTTAAACTGTTCCGCAATTTCTAAGTCAAAACAATTAATACTACAAAAAATGTTACTATTGAACGAACAAACAGAACTGCTACATGTACAATAATTAAAAGTTAATTTATGCCTTTCACATTCAGGGGCTTGATATTTAACTTGCCCTACAAAAGGTTTTTTAGGTGGAAGATTGAAAAACATAATTTTTGTTTTATTACTAATTACTAGCATATGATATGCGAACCAATTTCGTAGTATATTTAAATCATTGTTAATATCACAAACCAAATTAAGAGAACTGTCTGATCAATACACACAACCAAGATCTTCCGCAAAAGCAATTGCCGTACATTTAAATTCTAAATTTTTTGTTTTTTTTTTTAATTATTTCTTTATTTAAATTTTCAATCTCTTCGTAATTTTTCTCTAAAAGCCAAAATTTAGTTAATTTTAAAAATACTGGTAAGTTACGAGAGTTTCTTATAGAAACCGGTAGTTTATTAAAAATGCGAGGTGCAATTATTCGATACAAATGTGAAAAATGAACTTTTTTGAAACGTGGTATTGATTACAATTGTTAATTCTTAAATTATAGTTGGTAATTGTGCGCCTACAATCTAGGTAACCTGACTTAATATAAAATACTTTAAGAGTTTTATAAAAGAATAAATTTCTTATTGGAAGAATTTTTAAATCACTAAACAAAGGAAAACTATGTGATAATCGTCCTTTTTTACAAATTAATCTAATTGCATGTTTTTGGGATTTCAAAAGTGGTAGAATCTTATTGGTATGAGTACCACCCCAACAAACTATACCATATTGAAGCTTAGAATGAAATAAGGCGTAATAGACCATAGACGAAACTTTATTAGAACTGTACAAACTGACTTGAAATAGTTGTCTAATAACTTTATTAAAATACTCTTTTAAATGAGAAGTATGTTTAGACCAGTTAAAACTCGAATCAACAGTGACGCCAAGATATATAAATTCAGAAACATTTTCAATGCAAAAGCAGTTGGATGAGCAATTGGGAACTTCAATTGGAGAACTGGGAATAAGCGGATAATTACCACAACTAGGATCATGATAATAAAATTCATACCCAACATCAGAGGAACCGTATATCCTAAAATTCATAAATTTAGTTTTACTACTAATGGCTAATTTGTGCTTATGAAACCAGTGTCTTAATATATCAATATCAGAATTAACAAATTCTTTTAATTCATTTTGATTATTACAGGAATAGGTAAAGACGGTGTAGTCTGCAAAAGCAGTAAGATTACCTTTAAAATTTTGTAGGAATAGCGAATTAATATAAATTCGGAAAAGTATAGGTCCAAGAACAGACCCTTGTGGAACACCTCTATCTATAATTAAGATACTACTAAAGTTGTTATTAATTTTCACTTTTTGCTACCTGCTAGATAAATAGGACTGAAACCAATAATACATGAAACCACGAAAACCAATATTGTGTAATTTACGTAATAATATAGGGTGGTCAACTAAATCAAATGCTTTAGTGATATCAATGTTGAAAATATAAGCTAGAACATCAACTACAAAGTAGGAGATTGATTTTAATTCATTATTAGATATTCTATCTGAAGATTTCGACTTAGACTTTTTCAATTTCATAATTACAGAATGTATTTCAAAAGAAGTAATAGGCTCATCGAAAAAACTATCAATCTGAAAAGGTTCATTTGCAACAATTGATGTAAACTAGAATTAAAAAAATTAAATTGCCTATTAATATTGGAAAAATAATAATTAAAAATATTAGCTATTTTTAATGGATCAGAAATTAAGTTGTTATCAATTTCTATCAAATATTCTCTATGAGAATTGACGTTATTTAAAAGATTATTAATAATTTCCCATTGTTTTTTTGTATTGCCTTTACAGGATTCAAATATTTGTTCATAGTAATTATCCTTACATCTTTTAACGTCGATTTTTATTTTCTTACATAAATTATCATACTGTTTGTTTAACCGATTTATATTTGAGTATTTATTACGTAAATTAATTTTATTAAGAAGGCCTTGCGTCATCCATGGTTTCAATTTTTGTTTTTTAGCTACTCTTGCAGAACTAGTGGAACACGTACTTATATGATGTGACAGAATTTGAATAAATTTATCAAAGCTAGTGATGGATCATTAACTGAATAAACATCAGCCCAGCACTCGAAACTTAAACAATATTTTAATTTTCTTAAATCAACACGATCACAAGAAAATTTAATCTGTTTATTAAACAAATCTGGAGAAGAATGATTAAACTTTAACCCAGTCATAACATGATCTGTAATTCTAATTTCGTTAGTGAAACTTTGAAACTCAATATTACAATTTTTCTGTGATCTAACGAAAATATGATCAATACAGGCCTTAGAAAAGGTAGTTATACGAGTAGGTTCATTAATTAATGAGAGAAAACCACAAGAAGCCATTAATAATTTATATTCATCCACATCATGTGAAGTACTTAAAAGATCTATATTCAAGTCACCTAGTATTACGCAGTTCTTTGTTTTTATCTTAGCTAAATATTCAGAAAATTCAGTCAAAAATTTGTTAATACTACATACATGCAATATATATACACAAACACAACAAAATTTCATTCCTTCAATTTCAATTATTAATAATATCCGCACTACATAAATTAATATGTCCAACTTCACATTTCAAATCATTTTTCACAAATACACCTACGCCACCAGCAGCATAATTATTATTACACGTAGTAAAAAATTTATAATCTGAATTAATAGCAAAGTTATTTTTTTCATTATCATAAATCCGAATTTCACTTAAAAAAATTAATTCAGGCAAGTGAGAAAGAGACGAAATATATGCTGATAAAGAGTCAAAATTCTTACGCATACTTCTAATATTTTGATGTACAACACAAAAATTATTTAATGTATCATTTTCTTGACTACAAAAAAAAAAAATGAAAAATTCAAATTCAAGCTATTATGGTTAAAATTATTAATTAAAGGAATTTCAATATTTGGAAAAGAAGGAATTTCAACAAAATTTACTACATTATTAATCATTATAGTTATTTAAGTAACTTTGTACAAAAAAAAAAAAAATATTAATCTAATTTTAGTTATTTTAAAGCTTTAAGATCATCAAATGATTTTATTTTACATACTCTATCTCCTTCTTTTTTTCTTAATAAAATAGTTGAATTTCTCACCCATAAATATTTAAATTTTAATTCTTTTTTAATCTCTTTAGTTTTATACAGCAACTCACGCATAAATTCACTAAAACTATCGTTAATGTAAATAGGTATATTTTTATCACCAAAAACTTCAACATTCAATTTCCCCTTAAACTTATATTTCTTGTTCATTATTCTTTCCTTAGTTGAGAATGAAGAGAACTGTACTGCAATAATGCCATTTTATTTAAATACATTGGAGGAAGAAGAATTATTACTAGCTAAATTATCAGAGAGAACTTTATTATTTGCTGAATTATTTGAGAGAACTTCAGCAAAAAAAGCTTTTGTTTTTTTAATATAGGAGCTTTCAATTTCCCCTTCATCAATTTGCTCACCCAATACATTGGAGATAAAATTTATTACCTTTGATTGCACATTGCTTTGTTGCACATCAGGAATGCCAATAATATCAATGCATTTCTTTCTTTTTTCTTGCTCAAGCACATTAATTCTATTGCTTAATTGTATAATTGTTTTCTCCATGCAAATTTTCTCCTCCCGCAATATATTTAATTCACTTAAAAAGGTAGAAATCATGGCTTTCAAATTTGATAACTCATCGAATATCATGGTGTTGGAAATTTTCTCAGAGTATTTATTAGTGTTGTTTGCTATTCCTTTGCTGGTAGTTGTAGACGCAAAAGAAGAGTCATCAGGTGGAACTACTACTTCAGATGAAACTAATGTTGATGTTAATGTAGAAGATAATGGTGTAGATGTTGGTGTTGAAAAAGTTGATGTAGAAGTAGTTTTAATGTTCTCAGATGCAAGTGAGAATATTCTAATTCACGTACTGCACTTAAAACCCTGCTTACTCTTGCCATAAAACTCAATATCATTTTTATTAATTTTGGCGCATTTTACATGTGAAATTTTATTGCAATTTACGCATTGAATTTTTAAATCTAATCTCTCTACTTTAAGAGAACAAATATTACATTTAGACATATTCAAAATGTATATATAAAAAAATTATATTAAAAGATGAAGTAATGTATTATGTATTTGAAAAATTTATGACAAAAAAAATAAAAACTTTTAAGAACAAAAAATTAGCACTTGTGTTCCCCACTAACACATTTTATCAACTTGTTTGCAATTCCCTTAAATCAAATATAGAATTAATATATATTAAAAAGAGAATTGGCCCCAATACAGAACCCTGCGGTACCCCAGTTTTTATGCACTTTGTATCCGACAGTTTACTTCCAATTGTCACTCTTTGGCATCGTGACTTCAAATAACTGGCAAACCAATCCTGCATTTTCAATTTTTTTTCGCAAAAGTTTTTGATTGACCATGTCAAAGGCTCTTGTAATATCTACGAAAAGGCCAGCAGTATATTTAACTGTATCCAGATTTTCATACACTTTTGAACAAAATTTTAATAACGCATCTTCTGTGGAAATGCCATTTCTAAATCCAAATTGAGCCGGACTAAAAAATTTTGTATTATTCAAAAAAGCTAACATTCAGGGATAAGTAAAATTGGTCTGAAATTATTCAGATTCTTTCAATCACCTTTTTTTAAATAAAGGAATTACGATTGCACACTTAACAGCATCAGGAAACACTACTGAAAGAATGCTCCTGTTAAAAATATGCGCTAGAATATCACAGATCATTAAATGTATTTTTTTTAAGATAATATTAGACAGACCATCATACCCACGGGAATACCAAGTTTTTAGTGTTTTTATTGCTTTAACTATTTCGAGAGAAGAAATTGGTTCAAAACCAAAACTAGTATTCTTCTATAGTGTTCCAGAGTAAGTATTCCTCTGTAAGTCAATTTTCGTTTTTAAATTTTAGCTAATTTTTTACCTTACTTATTTTTTAAATTTATTTCATTTATTAACTTATTATTAATCCACGGTTTTAACCTCTTATATTTGCTGCGCAAAGTAAGAGTTGTACTACATCTACAGATATGTGCCCGCAAAATTTTATTAAAGATGGTATAAGCTTTCGAAATATCATTTTCTACCAGAACTTCTTCCCAGAACTCATACTGTAAACTTAAATTCAATTTTGCATAATCTATTTTCTTTAGTTGTTTGACATTACAGTTTTTATTTTGTTTGACTTCACTCAACTTTTTCGTAATTAAGCCTATCATACAGTGATCAGTGATATTCAGATCTAAATTATTTTTTTGAATTAATTCGAGTCTAGATGATCGAATATAAAAATGGTCAATGCATTTACCCGAAAATGGACGAGTTATTTCGTTTATTATGGATGTTAGCCCGTGGGTTGCCAGCAATGTTAAAAGATTTGTTACATCATCATTTACCTTTAATATATCTAGATTTATGTCTCCTACCGCGAAAAGATTTTTTGCATTTTCATTATGAAACAAATTGGAGAATTCATTAAGGAATACACTAAAATGGTGTTTATGAAACCTATATATACATAAAGAGGTAAAATTAACATCATTGACTGCATACGAGATTTTTAAAATATCAGCACTCTTAAGATTATAGTTAACAACTACACACTCATAAACATTTTTTACAAAACAACCAACACCACCAGAAACATAATTACCATTTGCACATGCATAAAAGTCATACCCTGGAATGTGAAAACCCAAAATTTCGTAATCAAATATCCATATTTCCGAGACAAATAAAAAATCTGGTAGTGATTTAAAACCTTCAAGTTCAATAAGATGGCTGAAATTTTGTCTTAAGCTTCTAATGTTTTGATGGACTATAACAAAATTATTAAAACAATTACTATTAAAATTTGCAACATTATCAATAATAGGTAATGTAAGATCATTGTTAACAAGTTCGTAATCGAAGTTAGAAATATCAAGTAACATTATACCCTACACCTATAGAATAGGTAAAGGGGTATATTAACTTTGGTATGGTGTTTGTAACCATCTAAAGGAATCGAGCTAGATATGGAAAAGTATATATATTTGTGATCAGCGTGACCTCCTAAGTCGATATAGCCATGTCCGTCCGTCCGTCCGTCCGTAGGCACGATAACTCAAAAAATAATAGAGCTATCTTGATGAAATTTTATCTGTAGGTTACAAGGACTGAAAGTACGGCGGGGATTGGCAATGGGCGAAATCGGCCCATGGGTTCGGATTCTGGACCTTTTAATCGGTCCAAGGGCTAACGAACATATATAAAAAATTATGATAACTCAACAACTAATGACGCTATCTTTATCAAATTTGTACTGTAGGTTACTAGTAATGAGACTAAGGCGGGGATTGCGTACGATCGAGATTGGACCATGGATTCGGAACCTAGAACTTTTTAGGCCAAACTGGCATAATTCCGAAACCAATGAAGATAGAACCTCCAAATTTGGTATCAGGGTGTCCCTTCCTATTTCCTCCTTGTAATTTAAGCCCCATTGGAATAGTGGGTTGGGGACCAGCCACACATTTCTGAAGACCTTAAAGCATATCTTTAAAATATAGCAACTTGAAAACATATAGAAGCTTCAAATTTGGCACAAGGATGTTTGTTACTATTTCTTGTGTGTCCCCATAATTTGGGATCTAATGGAGTAATGGTTCATTACCCCTCTTAGACCTCCCAAGGTTTAAAAGCTTATAATCGAAATTACTAAAAATAGTAACTTAAAATTGATACAGAACTTTCCACTTGTGTGCAACTGGTATTTAAAGTACAGCGCCGACTGCTTATGGGCGAAATCAGCCCAAGGGTTGGTGCAACTAATGACGCTAACTTCATGAAATTTGTGTTGTAGGGTACTGGTAACGAAACTACGTTGGTGATTGCGTACGGTGGGTAATGGACAATGAGTTCGGAACTTAGAACTTTTTCATTGAATTTAGGCCAAACGAGCATAATTCCGAAACCAATGAAGATAGAACTTCCAAATTTGGTTTCAGGGTGTCTTTTTCTATTTCCTCAGTATCTTTAAAATTTGGGACCAATTGGAGTAGTGAGCTGAGGATCAGCCACACAGTTCATTTCATTTCATTTCATTTATTTGGTTAATATTCCATTTACATAATATAATTCAGTTTCTTAAAATTTATATATATAGTTAGTTATTTACATCTAATTAAAAATTAATTTTTACATATTCTGTAACTTTTTTTTAAATCTATTAATATTGTTTATATTTTTAATTTCGATTGGCAATTCATTAAACATTTTTAGCCCATTATACATTAATAAATTCTTAGTTCTTTCATCCCTAAAAAATTCTAATCTAAAATTTTGTGCATTTCTTAAATTATAATTATGAATATCATTACAATATGTTAATCTACTACATAAATAATTTGGATATGAATTATTTTTCATTTTATATACTATTACTAATACATTCAATATAATTCTTTGTTTAACACTTAACCATTTTAAAGTTCTCAACATGTAATTAATTGATGTGTATCTATTTACTTTAAGTATTATTCTCATAGCTTTATTTTGTAATTTCTGTAACCTATCTTTATCTGCATTTTTTGACATAAATATTACTGTTAAGCAATACTCAAAATGAGGTTTAATTATAGTATTATAAATATGAATTGCAATTTGAAACTTTAATTGATTTCGAATTTGCGATAAAAAATAGATTTTTTTAGCTAGCTTTTTACAAATATAGTTTATATGTTGTTTAAATTCTAATTTCCTATCTATAATTATGACTACTATTTGATTACCAATTTTAACATTATCATTGTTGTTTCACAGTTAATAAACATACATTTAGTTTTTTCTACATTTAGTTTTAACTTATTCATATCAAACCAATCATTAAGTTTATTTAAATCAAAATTTATACTTTCTATGCATTCTTCCACCGAACTTCCAACCACATATAATAATGCATCATCAGCGAAAAGAAGAAGCTTACATAAAGTTACCCACATTTCCATGTCGTTAATATATATTATAAAAAGTAAAACGCCCAGCACCGAGCCTTGTGGTACACCCAGTGTTATATTTATTGATTCAGAGACTACCCTATTAACTTTAGTCCTTTGATATCTGTTTGTAAGATATGATGAAAACCATTTTAATTCATTACCCCTTACACCATAACGCTGAAGTTTGGAGAGTAAAATATTCCTACTAATTGTTTCAAATGCCCTTCTCAAATCAAGAAAAACAGCAACTATTACCTTTTTTTCATGAGTTGCTACTGTTCATTCACTACTGCTTCCATAATTTTTGATTCAATCGATAATGTGTTTACCGGTCTAAACTCATTAGCTTTTTTTGTTCCACTCATTTTTTCAATGGGTACAATTATAGTTTCTTTGCAGTTATTAGGAAATACTCCCATTTCTAATGAGCTGTTTATTATTGATAATAAATTTTCTCCAACTAATTCAAAAATGTCAACAATCATTTGAGGACTTATCAAAAAATTATCTTTTTTATTTTTTATATTCATAATTAATTTTTTAAGTTCATTTTTTGAAATTTTTTTAAAATTAAACCTATTGTTATTGTTTGGTATTGTATCTATAAAAGTTCTCGTATTTATACTATTATTTATTTCATTAATACTATTAACAAAATATTCGTTAAGTTTATTAGCTATTTTATAAGGATCGGCTATTAAAACATTATCAAATATCACTTCATTTATTTCATTATATTGTTTTTTTAATATATATTTTTTAATCTTTTTCCACATGTCTTTTTGATCTACAGCACTTTCAATGTTATTTATAACATATTGATTTTTTGCATAGCTTATTTGATTTTTATATAAGTTTCTAACACTTTTATAATTATTCCAATCATTAACATCATTTGTGTACTTGGCTTTTTCATACATATTTATTTTTTGCATTTTTAATCTATTTAAGTCACTATTGTACCATTTATTTTCAGTTCCATTTATATTTATTTCATATACAAATTCATTAATAATATTGTATAAACTGTTACTAAATTTATTTGCTTTTGCATTACAATCTATATAGTATGTTGTGCAAATGTCATTACGAACAACTTTATTTATAAACCTCTCTTTATTGTATTTCACTATTTTTATTTTTTTATTAATAACTTTTAGATTTTTATTAATTTTTATTCGAACATCTAGAGTTTCATGATCAGATATTTTGTACTGATTATTAACTTTAGTTTCAATATTGTTATATATATTCGTAATTATCCAATCAATTAAAGTTTTAGACTCATTAGTAATTCTTGTATAATCAGTCACTATTTGTTTATACGCATTATCATTTATTATTTCAATCATCTTATTACTACAATTATTACTACTTAACCAATTAATATTAAAGTCTCCCATTATTATTACATTGTCTTTTTCACATAGATCTTCAATTATATTATTAAAATAAATAAAAAAATTTAACTCCATATTTAGATGTCTTGAAGGTGATCTATAAAGACCAGTAAGATAAAATATTTTATCACTATATGATACTCTTAAACCTAATATCCATAATTCATACTCTAACGCAACCCGACCAATTATATCAACATTCCAATAATTTCTAATATAAAATGCAACTCCACCAGTGTGTTTTGAATTGCTATCCACTCGAAACAAAGTATATCCTTCAATTTGAATTAAAGAATCTTCATTACAGCTTATTAAATGAGTTTCACTTAAACATACAAAATCTATATTACTATTTGTTATAATTATTTCAAGTTCATTAAAATTATTCAGCACTCTTAGGATTATAGTTAACAACTACACACTCATAAACATTTTTTACAAAACAACCAACACCACCAGAAACATAATTACCATTTGCACATGCATAAAAGTCATACCCTGTAATGTGAAAACCCAAAATTTCGTAATCAAATATCCATATTTCCGAGACAAATAAAAAATCTGGTAGTGATTTAAAACCTTCAAGTTCAATAAGATGGCTGAAATTTTGTCTTAAGCTTCTAATGTTTTGATGGACTATAACAAAATTATTAAAACAATTACTATTAAAATTTGCAACATTATCAATAATAGGTAATGTAAGATCATTGTTAACAAGTTCGTAATCGAAGTTAGAAATATCAAGTAACATTATACCCTACACCTATAGAATAGGTAAAGGTGTATATTAACTTTGGTATGGTGTTTGTAACCATCTAAAGGAATCGAGCTAGATATGGAAAAGTATATATATTTGTGATCAGCGTGACCTCCTAAGTCGATATAGCCATGTCCGTCCGTCCGTCCGTCCGTAGGCACGATAACTCAAAAAATAATAGAGCTATCTTGATGAAATTTTATCTGTAGGTTAGAAGGACTGAAAGTACGGCGGGGATTGGCAATGGGCGAAATCGGCCCATGGGTTCGGATTCTGGACCTTTTAATCGGTCCAAGGGCTAACGAACATATATAAAAAATTATGATAACTCAACAACTAATGACGCTATCTTTATCAAATTTGTACTGTAGGTTACTAGTAATGAGACTAAGGCGGGGATTGCGTACGATCGAGATTGGACCATGGATTCGGAACCTAGAACTTTTTAGGCCAAACTGGCATAATTCCGAAACCAATGAAGATAGAACCTCCAAATTTGGTATCAGGGTGTCCCTTCCTATTTCCTCCTTGTAATTTAAGCCCCATTGGAATAGTGGGTTGGGGACCAGCCACACATTTCTGAAGACCTTAAAGCATATCTTTAAAATATAGCAACTTGAAAACATATAGAAGCTTCAAATTTGGCACAAGGATGTTTGTTACTATTTCTTGTGTGTCCCCATAATTTGGGATCTAATGGAGTAATGGTTCATTACCCCTCTTAGACCTCCCAAGGTTTAAAAGCTTATAATCGAAATTACTAAAAATAGTAACTTAAAATTGATACAGAACTTTCCACTTGTGTGCAACTGGTATTTAAAGTACAGCGCCGACTGCTTATGGGCGAAATCAGCCCAAGGGTTGGTGCAACTAATGACGCTAACTTCATGAAATTTGTGTTGTAGGGTACTGGTAACGAAACTACGTTGGTGATTGCGTACGGTGGGTAATGGACAATGAGTTCGGAACTTAGAACTTTTTCATTGAATTTAGGCCAAACGAGCATAATTCCGAAACCAATGAAGATAGAACTTCCAAATTTGGTTTCAGGGTGTCTTTTTCTATTTCCTCAGTATCTTTAAAATTTGGGACCAATTGGGGCTGAGGATCAGCCACACAGTTCATTTCATTTCATTTATTTGGTTAATATTCCATTTACATAATATAATTCAGTTTCTTAAAATTTATATATATAGTTAGTTATTTACATCTAATTAAAAATTAATTATTACATATTCTGTAACCTTTTTTTTAAATCTATTAATATTGTTTGTATTTTTAATTTCGATTGGCAATTCATTAAACATTTTTAGCTCATTATACATTAATAAATTCTTAGTTCTTTCATCCCTAAAAAATTCTAATCTAAAATTTTGTGCATTTCTTAAATTATAATTATGAATATCATTACAATATGTTAATCTACTACATAAATAATTTGGATATGAATTATTTTTCATTTTATATACTATTACTAATACATTCAATATAATTCTTTGTTTAACACTTAACCATTTTAAAGTTCTCAACATGTAATTAATTGATGTGTATCTATTTACTTTAAGTATTATTCTCATAGCTTTATTTTGTAATTTCTGTAACCTATCTTTATCTGCATTTTTTGACATAAATATTACTGTTAAGCAATACTCAAAATGAGGTTTAATTATAGTATTATAAATATAAATTGCAATTTGAAACTTTAATTGATTTCGAATTTGCGATAAAAAATAGATTTTTTTAGCTAGCTTTTTACAAATATAGTTTATATGTTGTTTAAATTCTAATTTCCTATCTATAATTATGCCTAAATATTTAATTTCATGTATTTTCTGTACTATTTGATTACCAATTTTAACATTATCATTGTTGTTTCACAGTTAATAAACATACATTTAGTTTTTTCTACATTTAGTTTTAACTTATTCATATCAAACCAATCATTAAGTTTATTTAAATCAAAATTTATACTTTCTATGCATTCTTCCACCGAACTTCCAACCACATATAATAATGCATCATCAGCGAAAAGAAGAAGCTTACATAAAGTTACCCACATTTCCATGTCGTTAATATATATTATAAAAAGTAAAACGCCCAGCACCGAGCCTTGTGGTACACCCAGTGTTATATTTATTGATTCAGAGACTACCCTATTAACTTTAGTCCTTTGATATCTGTTTGTAAGATATGATGAAAACCATTTTAATTCATTACCCCTTACACCATAACGCTGAAGTTTGGAGAGTAAAATATTCCTACTAATTGTTTCAAATGCCCTTCTCAAATCAAGAAAAACAGCAACTATTACCTTTTTTTCATGAGTTGCTATTTTCCAGTTAGTAGTTACTAAATTTATAAGTGACTCGCAACTATGGTTTTTTCGAAACCCTGATTGGTATTCAGAGATTAAATTATTACTTTCAAAATAACTCACCAACTGTTCATTCACTACTGCTTCCATAATTTTTGATTCAATCGATAATGTGTTTACCGGTCTAAACTCATTAGCTTTTTTTGTTCCACTCATTTTTTCAATGGGTACAATTATAGTTTCTTTGCAGTTATTAGGAAATACTCCCATTTCTAATGAGCTGTTTATTATTGATAATAAATTTTCTCCAACTAATTCAAAAATGTCAACAATCATTTGAGGACTTATCAAAAAATTATCTTTTTTATTTTTTATATTCATAATTAATTTTTTAAGTTCATTTTTTGAAATTTTTTTAAAATTAAACCTATTGTTATTGTTTGGTATTGTATCTATAAAAGTTCTCGTATTTATACTATTATTTATTTCATTAATACTATTAACAAAATATTCGTTAAGTTTATTAGCTATTTTATAAGGATCGGCTATTAAAACATTATCAAATATCACTTCATTTATTTCATTATATTGTTTTTTTAATATATATTTTTTAATCTTTTTCCACATGTCTTTTTGATCTACAGCACTTTCAATGTTATTTATAACATATTGATTTTTTGCATAGCTTATTTGATTTTTATATAAGTTTCTAACACTTTTATAATTATTCCAATCATTAACATCATTTGTGTACTTGGCTTTTTCATACATATTTATTTTTTGCATTTTTAATCTATTTAAGTCACTATTGTACCATTTATTTTCAGTTCCATTTATATTTATTTCATATACAAATTCATTAATAATATTGTGTAAACTGTTACTAAATTTATTTGCTTTTGCATTACAATCTATATAGTATGTTGTACAAATGTCATTACGAACAACTTTATTTATAAACCTCTCTTTATTGTATTTCACTATTTTTATTTTTTTATTAATAACTTTTAGATTTTTATTAATTTTTATTCGAACATCTAGAGTTTCATGATCAGATATTTTGTACTGATTATTAACTTTAGTTTCAATATTGTTATATATATTCGTAATTATCCAATCAATTAAAGTTTTAGACTCATTAGTAATTCTTGTATAATCAGTCACTATTTGTTTATACGCATTATCATTTATTATTTCAATCATCTTATTACTACAATTATTACTACTTAACCAATTAATATTAAAGTCTCCCATTATTATTACATTGTCTTTTTCACATAGATCTTCAATTATATTATTAAAATAAATAAAAAAATTTAACTCCATATTTAGATGTCTTGAAGGTGATCTATAAAGACCAGTAAGATAAAATATTTTATCACTATATGATACTCTTAAACCTAATATCCATAATTCATACTCTAACGCAACCCGACCAATTATATCAACATTCCAATAATTTCTAATATAAAATGCAACTCCACCAGTGTGTTTTGAATTGCTATCCACTCGAAACAAAGTATATCCTTCAATTTGAATTAAAGAATCTTCATTACAGCTTATTAAATGAGTTTCACTTAAACATACAAAATCTATATTACTATTTGTTATAATTATTTCAAGTTCATTAAAATTATTGATTAAGCCTTGAATATTAAGATATATGCACTGTATTTCATTTAATTGCTAATAATTAATTCTGTTTTCTTCTTGCTTAAGTTTTCTTTGAAATACATTGCATTTGTGGCTTAATGGTAAATGCAATGTATTGCACTCAGCTTCTTGTAGGTTTAATTTTTGTTTTATCCTTACATAGTTTACACAATGTATTTCACTTTCATCTTTTGTGCAGTCATTTTTTTTATGGCCTTCCTCACCACACCTATGACAAAGGCTTTTTTCGTTTTTACATTTATCAGCTGTATGATTAAAGCCTAAGCATTTATAACACCTTAACACACTAATTTTTTGATAAACAGGACAAATATTCCAACCTAATCTAATTTTTTTTAATTCCATTATTTTTATACCCTACACCTATAGAATAGGTAAAGGGGTATATTAACTTTGGTATGGTGTTTGTAACTACCTAAATGAAGCGAGCTAGATATGGAAAAGTATATATATTTGTGATCAGCGTGACCGCCTTAGTCGATATAGCCATGTCCGTCCGTCCGTCCGTCCGTAGGCACGATAACTCAAAAAATAATGGAGCTATATTGATGAAATTTTAACTGTAGGTTACTAGGACTGAAAGTACGGCGGGTATTGCATATGGGCGAAATCGGCCCATGGGTTCGGATTCTGGACCTTTTAATCGGTTTCAGGGCTAACGAACATATGTAAAAAATCACGATAACTCAACAACTAATGACGCTATCTTCATCAAATTTGGGCTGTAGGTTACTAGTAATGAAACCACTTCGGGAATTGCGTAAGGTCGGGATTGGACCATGGGTTCGGAACCTAGAACTTTTTGATCGAATTTAGGCCAAACGACCATAATTCCGAAACCAATGAAGATAGAACCTCCAAATTTAGTATCAGGGTGTCCCTTCCTATTTCTTAAGTGTCTTGTGAATTTGGGTCCCATTGGAGTAGTGGGTCGGGGACCAGCCACACATTTCCGAAGACCTTAAAGAATATCTTTAAAATTAATAAAGATAACAACTTGAAAAAATGTAGAAGCTTCCAATTTGCCACAAGGGTGTTCTTTACTATCTCTTGCGTGTTCCCCTAATTTGGGATCAATTGGAGTGGTGGTTCTGTACCCCTCTCAGACCTACCAAGTTTTAAAGGCTTATAATCGAAATTACTAAAAATAGTTACTTAAAATTAGGATAGACCGTTCAAATTGTGTACGAGGGTTAACTAGTACTATAAGTAAAGCGCGGACTATATAAGGGCGAAATCAGCCCAACGGTTCGGATTCCGGACCTTTTAATCGATGTCAGGGCTAAGGAACATATATAAAAAATTACGATAACTCAACAACTAATGAGGCTATCTTCATGAAATTTGTGCTGTAGGTTATTGGCAGCGAAACTACGGCGGTGATTACGTACGGTGAGGATTGGACAATGGGTTCGGAACTTAGAACTTTTTGATCGAATTTAGGCCAAACGAGCATAATTCCGAAACCAATGAAGATAGAACCTCCAAATTTGGTATCAGGGTGTCCCTTCCTATTTCGTAAGTGTCCCTGAAATTTGGGCCCCATTGGAGTAGTGGATCGGGGACCAGCCACTCAGTTCTTAGGCCCTTAAAGCATATTTTCGAAATTAATAAAGATAGTAACTTGAAACAAATGTAGAAGCTTCCAATTTGCCACAAGGGTTTTCTTTACTATTTCTTGCGTGCCCCCCTAATTTCGGATCAATTGCAGTGGTGGTTCAGAACCTCTCTTAGGCCCCCCAATGTGTAAAAGCTTATCATCGAAATTAATAAAACTAGTAACTTAAAATTAAGATAGAGCGTTCCAATTGTGTACAAGGGTTAACTAGTATTGAAAGTATGACGGGACTGCATATGGGCGAAATCGTACCATAATTTCGGGTCCTGGAACCCTTGAAAAGTTCAAGGACTAACAAACAAATATCTTACAAACACCATAGCTCAAAAAATAATGCCGGTATTTTGATGAAATTTAACAGTAGATTACTAGTAATGAAAGTACCATGGGAATTGGTTGTGGTCGAGTTTAATTTCGAAGCCAAAGAATATATTTCCTATGTCCTATGTGTCTCCGAAATCTAGACTTAATTGTAGTGGTTCAGCTATGTTCAAAGGTACTTGCTGCATTTATGTAAAATTTATTTTTATATTTAAATGAATTATATGAAAAGGTGTAAATTTTTAATTGTATTTTAGAAATACATATATTGCATATTTTGCGTCTATAAGCTTTTCTATTAGGTATATAAACTAACCATTTAAAATAATTGCAATTTTTAAAAATTTGGATTATTAAATATATTATGCTTTGATTATCTTTTTATTACAAAATTTAATAATTAGAATTTTTTCATTTTGTAATTGAATTGGAATAAATATATTTTCATTTATTTCAAGTTTGTTTGTTTTTTAATATTTTTAAATAAATAAATTAGTAAGAATTTGTAGTATTTTTTAATAGATAGAGTAATTAGAAAATGTTTTTAGTATTATACAGTTAATTTGGTTAGCTATGTCTTACGATCAAATTAATAACAGCTTCTATGGTGTTAAAATGACTTATGGATATGTCCTTAAATTTGAACCAAATAGGTGTAGGGTATTTCTAAGTCGGTTGCACCGACTGACTGTTTCTTTTCTTGTTTTAAAAGATTCTGCATCAACTTCAATTACAGCATTATATAACTCCTTATTATTATACGAATTATAAATTTTTAAACACTTAATTTTTTTGCAAACTATATTATTTTGATTTTTTATTGCACTAATAATTTTCTCATCACTATACTTTTCGTCCATCCCACTTATTAATATTTTTGGATCATGTACTTTATGTACTAATACATCATAATTGCTACCCATTTTTGCTTTTATTTCACTCCCAATTGTTTTTACTGATTCATTATTTGAGCAAGTAATAGACACTGTACCGCTATCTCTCTCACGCATATTGTTTATTTTTACTGGCAAATTACACACATCAATGTTTTTTTTTAAATCAGTTCTAGTTCTTTTACTTTCTTGCACATTATTTTTTGGTTTAACTATAATTGCTAATTTTAGTTTGTTTGCGTAGGAGACTTCAGAGATTAATTTTGATTTATTATTCTCTTTAAAATTTTCAACTACATTTGTTATTTTTTTCATTTCAACACTGCAAGTATTTTTTATTTCTGATATACTATTTTCACATACTTTTTCGGTAATTTTCATATTTTTTAATCTTTCAATATATCTATTTTCTATTGCTTCTAATAAGTTTTTTATTTCATTTTCACTTTTTTTTAAACATGCTTGAAAGTCATTTTTGTATTCTTCTAATTGAACATTGTTTTTATTTACATTTTCTTGCATGTCTTTTAATACCATATGGTTTTTAATTACACTATCTTGCACTTCTTTTAGTACCATATCAACATCTTGTATGTATGTAATACAATCATCACACATAAATTTTAGCATACACTTATTAGTGTCAACCAGATTACTAACACTCTGATCTAAACCACTACATTTAATCGCAGATTGAAATATTTTTCCACATACTCCCGCGCACTTTCTTCCAGTCTCTCCTCTAATTGCAATTTTACATTTATTGCACACTTCAGTATTTGGCATTTTAATTCATTTGTTTTAAAACAAACTCACAATTTATATATAATCAAATATTAAAATTATAAAGATTTATATATTATAATTTAATTTTTTATATTTTTATGTAATAACTTTTATTAAAACTTTTTAAAATTAATTAAGAAAATCAGCGCATTTACACACGTGTCAACCCGCCAACGCTCTCTCTCTCTTCCTCTCAGTTCCTAAGACCTTTTCGAAATTATTAACGATAGTAACTTCAAACAAATTTAGAAGTTTCAAATTTGGCTCATGGGTACTCTGTACTATTTCCTGCGTGAGCCCCTAATTTTGGATCAATCAGAGTGGTGGTTCAGTACCCCTCTTAGACCCCCAAAAGTTTA
The DNA here is from genome assembly GCA_963082915.1 of Dolichopus griseipennis. Lineage (NCBI taxonomy): Eukaryota > Metazoa > Arthropoda > Insecta > Diptera > Dolichopodidae > Dolichopus > Dolichopus griseipennis. The sequence continues at coordinate 209,477,992 of OY720441.1, forward strand.
AAAGCTTTTCAGCGAAATTAATAAAAATAGTAACTTAAAATTAAGATAGAAAGTTCCGATTGTGTACAAGGGTAAACTAGTATTGAAAGTATGGCGGGGACTGCATATGGGCGAAATCGTACAACCATGGTAGTTGGTTCTGGTCGAGTTCGGACAATGAGTTCGGATTCTAGAAGCATTTGTTCGAGCTGAGGCCAAAGGAGTATAATTTCGAAGCCAAAGAATATATTTCCTTTTTCCTATGTGTCCCGAAATTTATACTTAATTGTAGTGGGGGTTCATGTGGCTCTTAAGAAATCCAGTCGAAATTTCTCCAGTTTTGTAGCTGAATGTATTCAATATTTATTTCGAGTTTTTTTGTTTTTTAATACTTTTAAATAAATAAATTAGTAAGAATTTTTAATATTTTTGAATAGATAAAATAATTAGGAAATGTTTTTAGTATTATAAAATTAATTTGGTTAGATAGGTCTCACAATCAAACTAATAAAAGCTTTTATGGTTTTAAAATGACATGTAGACTTCTTATTAAATTTTAACCAAAGGTGTAGGGTATTTCTAAGTTGGTTTCACTTTTCGACTGACTGTTTCTTTATTTGTTTTTATTAACCGATTGACTTTAAGTTTTTCCAAAAACTTCTTAGCTAACGGAATTAGTTGTATAAAGTTGGTTTGAAAATATTAAGCTATTTCGGCCCGGCGGATTTCCCAAAGATTTTTTATTTCCGATTTGTGTCCAATTTTACAGGGTTTATTGTGTCCAATTTTACATATTTTTCGTCCAAAACAGAGGCTGATACAAATTTATGTTGAGTTCGGTATATATATCAAAGTTGTGTATCTTGTTAGTTAAAGAAAAGCGAAAGTCATATAATAAGTAATGAATAAATTTATAACAAAATTAATTGATAGGAATAATCAATTTAATATTTTAAAAATATAATTAAAAATCTATAACAAATGTTAGAAGCAAAAGTAATTAACAATAATAATAATCAACAAATAAATTAAATTCTTTAAGAACAAAGAATAAAATTGTTAATATTAATTTTGTTCATTTTTAAGTTTTCTTGGACAGTTCAATATTGAAACCTTTTTCATAAATTTTTATTTTATGATTTTATAATAATTTAAAATTAAAAACAGATTTAGATTTAACGAAAAATTAAAAAAATATTATTTAACCTTTTATAATAAATGATAATACTAAATTTAAATTGAATTTTAATTTTCACCTAAATATTTTAAAAATATTTGTTTTCCTTATAGAAATACATGTATAAATATTAAACAAAAACACACATTTTTTTCTTTAAATTAAAAGTAATCGGTTTATGAAATTAAACCTGGTGCAAGTAAAATTGAATCCAATTAATGAATAAGAAACATTATTACTAATATTATACTTAACAAATTATTAAGTTAAAAATTAAATAAAAAAATTAAATAAAAATATAATTAAATTTCAATAGTAACGTTTTATTTGGAAAAACTATACACTGGCGAATAAGTTCGGTTTTATAAAAATATAAAAGTTCTAATTTTGAAGACCTAGTAGCCCTTCAATGGGAAGGTTCCCAAATTTCCCTTCCTGTCAAAAGAAGTCAATTCTAAACTCCACAAAAATTTGGAGTTTTACCTAGAATTTTATTATCTAAGCAAAAATGGTTAAAACTAAGAGAATATTTCTTAAATTTAAAGAAGCCCTTTCAAATTTAAGAAAAACCTTTAACATATGTTGAAATGTAGTGCTGAAGTTTCAAATTTTGTATATTTGTAAACAAAAGTTTGAACAGGCATTCAAGTTACAGGTGTTTAAAAATAGAAAAATTCAATTTTCGAGCCTTATAGCTTCTAAACAGGGGACGTGACAATAAAATTTCGTGAATCGACTCATACTAATTTCTGAAGGTCTAACTTCTCCCAAAATTTCAAGTCCCTGGTTTCAATGGTTTAAAAGATACGTGGAGCCAAATTGAGTTTTGCATAATGGTAAATTTTAGTACCCTATGCCAACTCTATACATTTTAGCGCTGTATTTTTGTAAGCTTATAAAAGCATCTATCCTATACCCTTTTTAGATTGAAAGTATAGCCAGCTAAATTCTTGTTATACTAATTTAAATATAGGTTTTTTTTAGAATTTTCGGGGGCTGTAGCTTCGTCACCTTTCAAGATAAAGAAAAACCTTTGGCACATGTAAAAATACCTTATACCTTCTAAACAGAGGCTTGATAAAATAAATTTGTTAACCTACTCCTACTAATTCTTGAGGATCTAACTTCTCCCAAAATTTCAAAACCCGGCCTTAAATAGCCACCGTTTAATCAACAAAACAAAACAAAATCCAGATATACAAATCCTTAAATTCAAAATTGAAATTGTGACAAGATTCCAAACTGCATTAAAAGAAATATATTGCCCACTAAAAGTAATTTGTTACCCTTTTCCATGAATATTCTTTCCATGAATATTCTTTCCCTGAATATTGTTTGGCAAAAGGTTCGCTTTAACTCGTCACTGCCTCAGTCAACCTAAAGACCCACATATGTTCCAAAAGTTCGCTGCGCCTTTGGTAGAAAATACTTTAGGGTGCGAGCAGTGATGAAATCTTGAAAAATCCTGATACAAAAAAATCAGACGATTCCGACGGTATTACACCACCGTCCTTAACAACACATATACCTCCATTTCAGAACCTCTGCGTAACTTTTTCCATCTTTCCTTCACGTTGGATATTTGTCCTATCCAATTGAAGGTTCCCATGTTTTTCCAATTCCTAAAAAAGCCGATAACAGCGAACCCAGTATCTAAATCGTAAAGGTTTGCTTCATGATCGACAATACGGGTTGAGAGCCCGTCGTTCAACTGGTGATCTCAAGACTTGCCTGTGCTAAAAGCTTAATATCTTCTCTTCCATTATGGCGAGTCTGATGTTGTAGCTCTGGATAATTCTAAAGCCTTCGATCGGCTAATTGCAGACCTTTAGGACTAGGTAGAGTATTCGTTAAATTGATTGGAGGTTTCCTTTCGAATCGTACGATTTGTGTTCGAGACGATGGATATTCATCCTAAGATTTTAAAATAAATAATGGTGTCCCTCAGGGATCTTTTTTATCTCCCAGTCTTTTCCTAATATTTATAAATGACCTACTTTCAATAACCTCAATAGCTTCGCAGATGTCAGTACCCTTGTTGCTTCTTGTGAATTCCGTAGCCGCTGTAACATTAATCATCAGAATAATGCAACGGAAATTCAAATCCAAAAATGCTGTGAAATTGAGTTCATTTTAACACCAAAAAAACCTAATGCTGTCTAACGTCACGAAAAATAGCAACAACTATTCCAAACCTTTCTTTTCAAGGAGAGGTTTTGCATCATACTGCAGACTTGAACATTTTGGGGATTCGTCAAATCATATTTTTGGAGTAGCTAAGGACGCTGCCAAGTGTTTGGGTTTCTTGTAACGCTGCAAAATTTACTTCTCCTACCTATAAAATTTGTATTAGGCAGAAAATGGAGCACAATGCACACATTTCGGCGCTGGGATATCTTGATAAAGTGCAAAATAGTATAATAATTCTTATATCATCCGGTTTATTACTTTTGGCAATATTTCAAACATATTTATCTTTATTATATATAAAGTAATACTTATGTGAAATATTAAGTTGTATGGCAACTACCCGAACCAACTTCAGTAAACCAACCAAATTTTGCAAAAACTTTCGCTATAACACTAAACTATTTTGGCTATAACACTAAACTAATTGGAAAAATTTTTGTACTCATATAAAAAAAGAAGTTGTGTGGCAGCTACCCGAACTCACTACAGTAGACCAACCAAATTTTGCAGAAACTACTTTTTACAAATTTTCAAACACACAGCTGTAATACGTACAGAGTAATGCTCATATATAATAAGAATTTGTATGGCAGCTACCAGAATCCATTGTTCAAAATGGCTGAATTTAAAAGCTATGGCGGTTATTGCAAAAAAAAACGAATTTGCGCAAATTTCAAGATCCTAGCTCCTTTAGTTCTTGAGTTATCGTGAGAAGGACGGATGGACGGTATTACATAGCTTAATCGATTTTTTTTTCGATTCTGATCCGATCCATACCCTTGAGTCTATCTACTCCCTATCTACTCCCCTTTCTCCTCTGCGTCACAAATGTAATGACAAATTTAGTTAACCCTTTTGACTAATAGTCAAACGGGTATAAAAATAAGTTTTACGGCTGCTACGCGAAACCATGGACCAAAATGACTGGATTTAAATAGCGATGTAATGACCTTTTATTTGTTCTAACGGCCAAGGAACATATTAAAAAAAACAAGTAAAGAAACAGTCAGTCGGTTCAACCGACTTAGAAATACTCTACACCTATTTGGTTCAAATTTAATGGGAAGTTAATAAGTCATTTTAAAACCATAAAAGATTTTATTAGTTTGATCTTAAGACATGGCTAACCAAACTTTATAGTACTAAAAAACATTTTCTAATTACTTTATCTATTCAAAAATACCACAAATTCTTACTAATTTATCTATTTAAAAATATTAAAATCAAAAAAACTTGAAATAAATGAAAATATATTTATGTCGATTCAATTACAAAAGTTAAAAGATTTGAACTATTAAATTTTGTGATAAAAAGCTAATCAAAGCATAATATATTTAATAATTCAAATTTTTCAAATCGATCAAAACATTCGGCATCATTTTTTGAGTTATGCTGTTAGATATATGTTTGTTAGCCCTTGAACTTTTCAAAAGTTCCAGAACCCGAAACCATGGTACGATTTCGTCCATATGCAGTCCGCGAGTAATTTTATAGATATGCTTTAAGGTCTTCGGAAATGTGTGGCTGGTCCCCGATCTACTACTCCAAAAATCAAGTCCAAAAATCAAGGACACTGAAGAAATAGGAATGGACACCTTTATACCAAATTTGGAGGTTCTATCTTCATTGGTTTCCGAATTATGCTCATTTGGCCTAAATTCGATCAAAAAGTTCTAGGTTCCGCACCCATGGTCGAATCTCCTAGTATATCTACATGACCTTTACCAACCCAATATACCTACTTTATTATTTGTTCTCAACGAAACAAAATGAAGACTATCATAAAAATTTTTATTTACAGCAAGTAGTAAATCTGTTAATGCAAAAAGTAGTAGAAAGCGTAAATGGCATCCCGAATTGTGTACAAAGGTTAACTAGTATGGCGGGAACTACACATTGTCGAAATCGAAGCATGGTTTCGGCATCAATTCAATTACAAAAGTGAAAAAATTTTAATTATTAAATTTTGTGATAAAAAGCTAATCAAAGTATAATATATATAATAATTAAAATTTTTCAAAATTGCAATTATTTTAAATTGTTAGTTTATGTACCTATTAGAAAAGCTTATAAACGCAAAATATGCTATAAATATATTTCTAAAGTACAATTACAATTTAAAAACTTTTCATATAATTCATTTAAATATAAAAATACATTTTACATAAATGCAGGAAGTACCCTCGAATATAGCTTAAGTATTGTACACAATTTCGTAATTATACATCACCTTTGGTAATAATTCAATAAAAAATATGATATGATTAACATTAAAAAAAAGGAATTTAACCGTTTATTAAAAAGATATTATATTTTTAATTTATAAAATATTATACAAAATATTTTTTATGGTAAAATTCTTAGCTTTTCAAAAATATAAAAGTGTTAAATAATTAGTTATTAATTAAAGTAATTTAATTTATAAGATTTTAAACCTTCGGAGGTCTAAGAGGGGTACTGAACCACCACTCCAATCTATTCCAAATTAGGGGGACACACAAGAAATAGTAAAGAACACCCTTGTGCCAAATTTAAAGCTTCTACATTTTTTCAAGCTGCTATCTTTATTAATTTTCAAAATATTCTTCCAGGTCTTCAGAAATTTGTGGCGGGTCCCCGACCCACTACTCTAATGGGGCCCAAATTTCAAGTACACTAAGGAAAAATAAAGAGACACCCTGATACCAAATTTGGATGTCCTATCTTAATTGGTTTCGAAATTATGCTCGTTTGGCCTAAATTCGATCAAAAATTTCTAAGTTCCGAACCCATTGTACATTACCCACCGTACGCAATTCCCGCCGTAGTTTCATTACCAGTACCCTACACAACAAATTTTGTGAAGATAGCGTCATTATTTGTTGAGTTATCGTGATTTTTTATATATGTTCGTTAACCCTTAGACCGATAAAAAGGTTCAGAATCCGAAGCCATGGGCCGATTTCGCCTATTTGCAATCCCCGCCGTACTTTCAGTCCTAGTAACCTACAGTTAAAATTTTATCAAGATAGTTCAATTTTTTTTGAGTTACCGTGCCGACGGACGGACTGACGGACATTGATATATCGACTCAGGAGGTCCCGCTTATCACAAATATATATACTTTTCCATATCTAGCTCGCTTCCTTTAGGTGGTTACAAACACCATACCAAAGTTAATATACCCCTTTACCCATTCTATAGGTGTAGGGTATAATAAGGATAACTCAACAACTAAAGGCGTTACAATCATGAATTTTATGATGTAGGTTATCAGTAATGAGACTATGGCGGGGACTGCGTACGAACGAGTTCGGACCATGGGCCAAACAAGCATAATTTCGAAACCAATGAAGATAAAGCATTCAAATTTGGTATCAGTGTGCCTCTTCCTATTTCCTTAGAGTCCTCGAAATTTAGGACCAAATGGAATATTGGGTCGAGGACCATCCACACAGTTCCGAAGACCTTAAAGCATATCATTGAAATTATTTAAAAAAATAGCTTAAAATTAAGATAGAACGTTCCAATTTTGCACAAGGAATCAATAGTATTGAAAGAATGGCGCGGACTGCATATAGGCGAAATCCGACCATGGGCCAAAATCACAAAATTACATATTGAAAACTCTTTATCCAATTCAGTAAAATTTTACACACATGCAGCAATTATCCTTTTTCAGGTTTTTTTTGCTGTAGTGCATTAGTCGAATGATTTAGTACCCTTAATTAATTATTTCAATTTTAAATAATTTTGAAATTATTCTCTTAATATTTTTCATAGTTTATTTCTTTCATTTTGAAAAATTCTGGTTACATTTAATTTATAGATTTTTAGGAATCCTATTTAGTAACTGGTTAATTCTCATCTTTTATATTTATGACAAGGAATTTTGAGCATTTCTGTTATAAATAAGTATTACAATCATAATGCTGCTGTTATCTGTGTCACTTCTTTTCATTAAACTAAAGTTATTCGAATGAAATATTAATTTGTGAAACTATATATATAAAAGGTTATATAATTTGAATATCTTATGTTAATTAAAAACATTAATGGGTTGATTAGCTTTTTATCACAAAATTTAATGATTCAAATTTTTCAAAATTGAAATTAATTTGAGTTTCTAGTATATGTAATTATTAGAAAAACTTATAAAAGCAAAATATGTAATAAATGTATTTTTAATTTACAATGACAAATTTAGAAATTTTCATATAATTCATTTAGTTATAAAAATTAAATTTTACATACACAAGTACCTTTGAACGCAACTTAAGTTTCGTACACAATTGCTTCGTACACAATTACATTATTACTTAATTATATATTACCAATGGTAATAATTCAATAAAATATATGATACAATAAAAATTAAAAAAAAATAAATTTAATCGTATAAAATATAACACAATAATATGGTTTATGGTAAAATTATTAGCCTTTTATATAAAATTGTTAAATAAGAACGGAGACAGAAAGAAACCATCGTGTATCATATTTAAAGTTTCTATTGTCATGGTATTCGAATATAAGCTTTTTAATTTTTGGAGTTTCTTACGAGGACCCTGAAACACCACTAAAATTAAGTCGAAATTTCGAGGACACAAAGAAAATAGGAAAAAACGTCGATTTACAAAATTTAAAAATTCTGTTTTATATATATATTTATTTAAATTTACTATCTTTATTAATTTCGAATATATGATTTAAGGTGTTGGGAATAATGGGGATGGTACGCAAAGCAATATATATTCCAATTCATCCAAAATTTTCTGGACACAAAGCAAATAAGAAAACCACTTGTGCCCCACATTTTAAGGTCCTTTCTGCTTTGGTTTTGAAATTATGCTCGTTTGGACTTTATTCGATCAAATGCTTCTAGAATTCGAACTCATTGTCTGATCTCGACCATGAGCAATCAATGCGGTACTTTCATTACTAGTTACTTAGAGTTTAAAGTTCATCAAAATATCGTCATTAGTTTTTGAGTTATAGTGTTTTTGAATATATGTTCGTTAGACCTTGAGCAGATCGAACCTTCCAGAACCCCAACCAATGATCCGATTTTGCCCATATGCAGTCCCCGTCGTACTTTCAATACTAGTTAACCGTTGCACACTATTGGAACGTTCCATCTTCACTTTAAGTTAATAATTTTGTTAATTTCGACGATAAGATTTAAATTCTTGGAAGGTCTAGGAGAGGTATCTGAATCACCACTCCAATTGATCATAAATTATGGTTACCGCCCAGCACTCCAATTTGACCTAAATACCATGGACGCTAATGAAATAGCAAGAGGCACCCTGATACCAAATTCGGAGGTTCTGTCTTCTTTGATTTCGGAATTACGTTCGTTGTTCGACCGAAAGTTCTAGGATCCGAACCCTTGGTCAGATCTGGACCGAACACAATCCTCGCCGTAGTTACATTACTAGTTACCTACAGCATAAATTTCATGAAGGTAGCGTTATTAGTTGTTGAGTTATCTTAATTTTTTTATATATGTTCGTTAGCCATTAGAACGATAAAAAGACCAGAATCCGAACCCATCGGCCGATTTCGCTCATATGCAATCCCCGCCGTACTTAAGGTACTAGTAATCTACAGTTAAAATTCCGCCAAGATAGCTCTATTAGTTTTTGAGTTATCGTGCCTACGGATGGATGGACAGACATAGCTATATCGACTCAGGAGGTCACACTGACCACAAATATATATGCTTTTCCATATCTAGCTCGTTTTCTTTAGGTGGTTACAAACACCATACCAAAGTTAATATAGCTATAGTTAGATACCAAATTATGTCAATCCATTATATCCTCCTTCGGTTCGTTTGACTAAACAGTTTTACAGTTGGAAGAAACTTTGTTCTGGCTTACGTAATCGCAGAGTTTATGAAAATGTAAAACTGTACCTAGCTTATTTGCATGATCAAGGAGAACACGTTTGCATAGATGGCAAAACATCAATGAATACTAGCAGTCCTGTTCCATTAAACACCATAGCATTATGAACATCTCAAATGGTGAAGTTATGAGTGACCTACATTCGTATCGTAGTCAAATTTTCAAGAGAACAATGGAGTTTTTGAATGGAACAGAACTGCAGGAATACATTTTTTGTTTTAAATCTATATTTTTATTTTCATTTTCAATATACAATAAATATTTTTTAAAATATAATACAAAATTATTCAAAAATAAAAATAGGTAGTTACCATTCTTTTGCTAAGAAAAGACAAATAACGAATGGCGCATTATTTATATCATTAACTAGATAAATTTATTCACTCTAATATGTTTTTCAAATTATCAAAAAATTTAATTTTATTTTAACATTAGTGGGGAAAGGCCAAAAATTAAAAAAAAAATAAAATGCAAAGTACGAAAATAATTTATTTTATCTCAAACGAGGAAGATTATAGTTGCTTTTGTCAACTTTTAGATACCCGTGCGAAAACTATTATGTATTAAATAAATAAGAATTTCATAAATTGCAATTGAACTGTTGGACAGAAATTCAAAATATTTGTTTTATTATATTTAGTTAAAAATACAATTAATAAAAAAAAAAGAGTACGGCGGCGATTGCAGATGGGCGAAATCGGCCCATGGGTTCGGATTCTGGACCTTTTAATCGATCGAAGGGCTAACAAACATATATAAAAAATCACGATAACTCAACAACTAATGACGCTAACTTCATCAAATTTGTGCTGTAGGTTACTAGTAATGAAACTACTTCGGGGATTGTAAGGTCGGGATTTTAACATGGGTTCGGAACCTAGAACTTTTTGATAGAATTTAGGCCAAACGAGCATAATTCCGAATTCAATGAAGATAGAACCTCCAAATTTGGTATCAGGGTGTCCCTTCCTATTTCCTAAGTGTCTTCGAAATTTGTTCCCCATTGGAGTAGTGGGTCGGGGACCAGCCACACATTTCCGAAGACCTTAAAGTTTATCTTTAAAATTAATAAAGATAGCAACTTGAAAAAATGTAGAAGCTTCCAATTTGCCACAAGGGTGTTCTGTACTATCTCTTGCGTGTTCCCCTAATTTGGGATCAATTGGAGTGGTGGTTCAGTACCCCTCTCAGACCACACAAGTTTTAAAAGCTTATAATCGAAATTACTAAAAATAGTTACTTAAAATTAAGATAGACCGTTAAAATTGTGTACAAGGGTTAACTAGTACTATAAGTACAGCGCGGACTGTATAAGGGCGAAATCAGCACAAGGGTTCGAATTCTGGACCTTTTAATCTGTGTCAGGGCTAACGAACATATATAAAAGATCACGATAACTCAACAACTCATGAGGCTATCTTCATGAAATTTATGCTGTAGGTTATTGGTAATGAAACTACGGCGGCGATTACGTACGGTGAGGATTGGACAATGAGTTCGGAACTTAGAACTTTTTTATCGAATTTAGGCCAAACTAGCATAGTTCCGAAACCAAGGCATTACGTAAACAACGACGAAGTACAATATTTACCTTGGTTAACAATTCAACAATAAGTGAAACACCAGTTTTTAACAATAGAAATGTAAGTGTTTTGAATAATATAAGTAGCGAGCCTAATCTTAGATCATTAAGTGATAAGCTAGATTTAATAATTGCAAAAAATGATTTATTGGAAACTGAAATAAAAAACTTGAAAAAAAGTGTCAATGATTACAAAGTGATTTCAGAAAATCTTATTGAAGAAAATGTTAAATTGATAAATGAGGTAGATATTTTGAAATCAAGATTAAGTAAAATGGAATTATCAATTCAAAATAATAAACAAATTTCACTTAATAATTTTATTAAAGTATCTGGCATTTCTGAAATAAAAAAAATGAAAATCTTACCTCTATTGCATCCAATTTATAGGTAAAATTTGATATTAATCCCAATAATAAGATTAAAGATTTATTTAGGAAACGGAGTAAAGTGACAGATAATAAAGTAGAACCGTCAGATATTATAATTGAATTTATGCAAAAAAATTCTAAGGAAGAATTTATTTCTAATTACATTGAAACAAGTGATGAAAAAAACCAAGGGTTTTTAAAAAAGCACATTTTCAAAAGAATATAGTATTTCATACTGAGTATTTTATCGTAATATAATGTTGAAGCTTCAATGTTAACGTTTAATAAACGAAATATATACGTTTGTGACTAAGGTACTACTTACTTATAGAAGCAGAAAATTTTTTAATTTTTAAGTCCTAATAGCCCCTCAATAGGGGAAGGTTGCCCAATTTCTCAAAGATCTAATCCTCACCACTCCCCTTCCCCAAACTTCTTTAGGTTCAAGGAATTAAATTATAAATTCTACCAAAATTTGGAATTTTACTTAGAATTTTACTAGTTAAGCAAACATGGTTAAAACTGAGAGACACTTTCTTCAATTTAAAGAATTTAAGAAAATCTTTTAACATATGTTAAAGTATAATGTTGGACCTTCAAATTTTGTATATTAACAAAAAAAACTTTTGAACAGGTATTCAAGTTACAGGTGTTTAAAAATAGCAAAATTTCAATTTTAGAGCCCTTACAGCTGCTGGGACGTGACAAAAAAATTTTGTTAACCGACTCCTACTAATTTCTAAGGATCTAACTTCTTCTAAAATTTCAAGACTCTAGCTTAAACCGTTTAGAATATATGTGAGACCAAAAATTTTGCAAAAATTGAGTTTTGCATAATGGTAAATTTTAGTACCGTATGGCAACCCTAAACATTTGTCTTTTAAAGTTCTTATAAAGCTTATAAAACCAGCTATCTTTTGCCGTTTTCAGATTGAAAATTCACCTAATAGAACTCTTGTTATAACAACTTGAATATAGGGCTTTTCCCAACTTTGGGGGGCTGCAGCTCTTTAACGGGTGGGGCTACAGAAAAAAATTCTTCTACGAAATTATTTTTTTTGTAATACCTACTCTTGGTTAAAATTTCTTTTTTCTATTTCAAACGATGTAAAAGTTTTTGTAAACATACGGACAGACAGACGGACAGACGGACGGACAGAGTGAAACTATTTAGGCACATTTTTACAAAATTTTTTGAAAATGTGCTAAAAAAGAAAAACAAAATATATCTTCCCACTGGTATGCTATTTGAAGATAATTCCAATCAACCAATTTTTATTAATGAATTTCTATCTAAGCACTATAGTTATACCCGTGCATACATATATGAACATCGGGTATATTAAAATTACTCCTCCGTTTGTAACGCATCGAAATATAAGAGCTAGATATAGTGTCAAGGGTACGTATCGAATCAGCATCGAAAAGTGAATCGATCTAGCTATGTGTGTCCGTCCGTCCGTCCGTCCGTCAGCACGATAACTCAAAAACTATAAGAGCTAGAGTTCTGAAACTTTCACAAAGTAATTTTTAGACAATTTGTAGGTTCCCTATTGTTTTTGGTTAAAATCGGACCAAGGCTTCGAGGAGCTGCCATACAACTTTTTAGCACCAATATGAATTTCTTCAAAACTAATTATACTACGGGGATGAAAATTACACACGGTTAGTTTTATAACGACTCCGGCACTTATATGAAGTTTCAAAATGTTAGGGCCCCATTTTCGGGGGGCTGCCATACAACTTCTTTGCACCAATATGAATTTCTACAAAACTAATTATACTACGAGGCTGAAAATTACACACGGTTAATTATATAATGAATCGTGCACTTATATGAAGTTTCAAAATGTTAGGGCCCCATTTTCAGGGGGCTGCCATACAACTTCTTTGCACCAGTATGAATTTCTTCAAAACTAATTATACTACGAGGCTGAAAATTACACACGGTTAATTATATAATGAATCGAGCACTTATATGAAGTTTCAAATTGTTAGGGCCCCATTTTCGGGGGGCTGCCATACAACTTCTTTGCACCAATATGAATTTCTTCAAAACTAATTATACTACGAGGCTGAAAATTACACACGGTTAGTAATATAATGAATCGAGCACTTATATGAAGTTTCAAAATGTTAGGGCCCCATTTTCGGAGGGCTGCCATACAACTTCTTTGCACCAATATGAATTTCTACAAAACTAATTATACTACGACGATAAAAATTACACACAGTTATTTATATAATGAATCGAGCACTTATATGATGTTTCAAAATGTTTCGGCCCCATTTTGGGGGGCTGCCATACAAAGTTTTCGATTCAATAACTGTGAATCTAATGAAGCTATAAGGTTAAAATTAAAATTGGGCAGGTAAAGTAATAGGGCAAGTTAGTTGGCAAAGTTGGACATCACTCGGACCATTGGAATTTTAGGGTGGGCCATTTTTTTTTTTTGTTTTTTTTTTTTTTAAGCTAAAGTTATGGGACAATGAATGAAAATTTTGTTTTTTGTTTTGTGATTTTTTTTTTTTTTTTTGTTAATTTTTTTTTTTTTTTTGTTAATTTTTTTTTTTTTTTTTACGTCTAAATTATGGAGTAATGAGTTAAATGTATAAGGGAAGTAAATTACGGTTATTTTATACACCATAGTGGGTATGCACGGGTATCTAAAGGTTGGCAAGGGCAACTATAATCTTCCTCGTTTTTTATTCAAAAAGGCGCGAGATTTGAGAAGAGAGCATTTGATTAAATTTGCATGGGTTAAAAATGGAAAAGTATTTATCCGCAAAGACGCGGAAAGTAAAATAATTCAGGTTAAAAATATTGATATTTTAAATGATTTCACTAAATAGTGACACTATCCCTTTCCTTTTTAATCCATGCAATCAATTTCATAATACGTTTAATGACATACACTTAAATTCAAACACATTAAAAATTCTTTACCTAAATGCAAGAAGCTTAAAAAATAAAATTGATAATGTTGAAATCTTCTTAGCTTCTATTAATAGTCATATTGATGTTATTTGTATAACCGAAACCTGGATTAATTCTTCACAAATAAAGTTTTTCAATATACATAATTATTTATCGATATATTCTTGTCGTCCAAATGAAGATGGTGGTGGTTGTGGTGTATTTATCAGTAGTAAATTATCTCATTCTATTAATTATGAATACAGTAATGATAGTGATAGTTTTTAAGTATTAGTATCACTAAAAGCAACTTTAATTTCAATATAATAAATATTTATAGGGCACCAACTGAAATTACCAACAATTTTTTATAATTTTTTGCTAGAATTTAATAAATGTATAGCTAAAACAAATCTAAATAATAACACTTATATAATTGGTGATTTTAATATTAATTTGTTAAACACTAACAAAGTATATAAATATAAGAATTTTATGTCTTCGATGGGTTTCCATATTTGCAATGATAAAATTATTATTATTATTTTTTATTAACCATAATTTTAAATTATAATTAACAATTTTTTTTTTATAAGCAACTAGCTGCCAGGGCTATCGGCTTAATTTATAACTGTTTTTTGTTTATTATTTTGAATTTTACTTACATTATTATTTTTTATTTCTTAATTTGATATTACTTTACTAATTTTAATTTTATTTTAATATAATTTAATTTGATACAGTTTATTTTTATAATTTACTATTTATGTATACTTTTTTAGATTAATTCGTTAATTTTAATTTTATTAAAGAAGTTATATAGCTTTCTAATATTAGTATCGGAGGGGAAACATAGGAGATCTGAAGGATTGTTGTTTTTAAATATGGATTGGCGGTGTTGTGAGATGGCTGTGCATTCTGTTAGGATGTGTGGGATGGTTAAGGCGGATCTGTTGCAAAATTGGCATATTGGTTGAGTTTCTTTTTTGAGTAAGTGCGAATGTGTTAATGCTGTGTGTCCTAGACGTGTTCTGACAAAGCATCGGTTCATTTTTGTTGAAGTTGTTGTGGGAAGTTTGATAGCTGAACGGTCTTTGTTAACTGATTTGTACTGATGTATATAATCTGCCCATTCAGTTTTTACAGTCTTTAGAATTATTTTAGATGCCTTTGTGTTTATTGATTTTTTGGAAAATGGCATAAATGTGTAAAGTGGGTAATTGTTTGCGGATTTCGCAGCTAAGTCGGCATATTCGTTGCCAGTTATACCTATGTGACTAGGAACCCACATGATTTTTACTTTATTCTGCATTATAAAGCATTGTTGCCTTGTGTAGTTTATTGGACCGGATTCATTTCTTGTATTTTTTATAGCTTGAAAGACTGAAAGGCTATCTGTGCATATGAGAAATTTACCTTTGTTTTTCCTTGCATGTTGTAAGGAGCAGAGTATGCCTTGTAATTCAGCTTCGAAAATATTATCAGACTGCGGCAGAAAGCCTTGAGCTATGGTGGTACCGTTTTCGTTAACTACACCAAAGGAAACGGTTATATCAGTTTTAGATCCATCTGTGAATAGTAGTTTCCAGTTGGCTTGCTTGAGACTTGCAGATTGTTCTGCGTATAACTGTTGATATTGAGTATTCAAGGTGTATTGTTTTCGGAAGTTTGCAAGTTCATCGATAAATACCTGTTCAGCTTGTTGCCACGGAGAAAAATTTTTTTGTTTTTGCACCATTGGCTTTATGTTTAGATCCAGTTTTAAATACAGTTTGTATATAGCCGTTAAGGTTGATTCCATACGTAGGGTTCTTTTTCTCGATTTTAAGTATTTCATCTCGGTGTGTAAGAGGTTGTTTGAGTCACAGAATAACTTGTTGATAAGCCGACTTGCTAAGTACTGTTTTCGATCCTCTAATGAGAGAAACCCAGCTTCTGCTAGTAGATTTTTTGTTGGTGTTGTTCTAAATGCTCTTAGACTGGTTCTAATTGCAGCATGATAAGGAGCTTTTAATTTATTCAAGTGAGTTTTCGCACATTTTCCATATATTTGCAATCCATAGTCAATTTTCGAAAGCAGTGTTAGTTTAGTCAAATTCATTAGAGAGTTAGTATGCATGTGGCTATTGGAAGATGATAGGAATTTAATAATATTTAATCTGGCAGCTAAGTTAGTTTTTAAATAATTACAATGATTTAGGAAGCTGTGTTTACAATCAAAAATTAAACCTAAGATTTTTAGTTCTTTAACGTTACTAATATTATTATTTTTAAAATTGATTGACATATTGTTGCAGTTTATTTTTCTACAGATGTGTAAATGTTTGCTCTTTTCTATTGATATGTTTGTTCCAGAGTATTGTGACCATTTCTCTATTTCGTTCAGGACTTCGGTAAATTGTTGCGTTATTTCATTGTTGTTTTGTACTTTGCTTATAATATACAAATCGTCAGCGTAGATGCAGTGGTTTAGATTTTTATGTTTTAAAATGATTTTATTGACTTCTTCGAATGCTATTAAAAATAATGTTACAGATAACGGAGAGCCCTGAGGGATCCCATTATAAAGTGAGTAAGTGGAGGATAATATGTTATTTACTCTACAGCGGATTTGTCTATTGGTTAAAAAAGATTTAATGAAGCCGAACATTTTAGGTCCTATTTTTAATTCTTGTAGCTTTTTTAATACTACATGGATACCTATTTTGCCAAAAGCTTTTTCAAAATCTATAGCTAGTATAGATATATGATTTTTTGTCGAAAGTTTTTTGCAAATTAGTTGGTCTATATATAGAAGGGCATCAATCGTTGAAGAATCGGATGTAAAACCGACTTGATTTGAAGATAGTGAGTTCGTAGCTGTAAGAAACCACATTACTCTTTTAGAGACCATTTTTTCAAAAATTTTTCCTAAGCAAGGAAGCAGTGAGATTGGTCTGTAACTAGATATTTCATCAATTGGTTTGTTCGGTTTACTTATTGGAATAATGGCCGCTGTTTTGAACACTTGGGGAATAATTCCAGTTTCGAAAATTTTGTTATAAAGTTTAAGTATTCTGTTTTTAAATAACTTGGGAGAATTTTTAATCATTTGATATGTGATTTTGTCTATTCCCGGAGTTGTTCCTGTAAGGGATTTTAAACACAGTTCAAATTCGTGTTCATTGAATTGTGATTCTAGTAACTTCGCTTTAAAACTCGGAGGGATATGTATTTGTAATGAAGTGGATTTGTTTATATTTTCTCTGAAAAGGGATGAAAAGTTATCTGTTTTCGAACTTTCTGAGAAGTATTTTGCGAACGTTGTGGAAATTGTTTGTGGATCAAAAATCGTAGAGTTATTAATTTCAATTGTTTTGATTTGAAAAGGAGTGTATTTGAGGTTAATACTTTAATGTTTTGCCAAATTTTAGAGGTGTTGGTACTAGGGTTAATAGTTTCTGTAAATTTATTAAATGAGCATTTTTTTTTTGTACAAAATGAAATTTGTTAGTGTACGTGTTTTACAAAAATTCTTCCGGGCGATTTGTTTTTCTTCTCTTAAATTTTTTAATTTTGCAGACCACCACGGGACATTTCGACCCAATTTTTTGTTAGAGCTTATTGGGATAGATTCATTAGCAGCTGGGCGGATAATTTTTTGTATTGATGCTGTTTCTTTGTTAACGTTTTCCGTTTGTAATAATTTATTATGTGATTTAATTACTAAATCTTGAAATTTTGACCAGTTGGCTCGTTTACAATTGAAACGTACGGGTTTTGAGTGTAAGTTTGACTTAGCATTGGGAAAAGTAAGTTTACTTAAAATAGGGTAATGGTCGCTACTGTGAAGGTTTTTGATAATTTTCCATGATATGTATGGTATTAAATTAGGAGTACAAATAGTGAGATCTATATTGGTAAAAGTGTTATGTGTTGAGAAATGAGTTGGACCATCATTGTTTAAAATTGATAAATTATTACTTAGCACCGAGTCTTCTATAGTTTTGCCCTTAATGTTGTATGACGATGAGCCCCATAGCGGGCTCCAAGCATTGAAGTCACCTGCTAGAATTATCGGTGTTTTAATATTTGAAAGAAGGTTTGGAAGATCAGAATTGGATAGAGTTTGTTCTGGAGGGATATAGATTGAAATTAAAGTTATTGGGAATTTGAGGTTGAACTCAATTGCTATTACAGAAAGTCGAGTTTGAATGGGGACATATTTATGAGGAATAGATTTGTGAATTAATAAACCTGTACCCTGTTTAGCTCTTGTGTTATGATCAAAATTGTGAAAGTAGCCAATGTATTGTTTTGGACAAAGGGGTTTTACTGTGTTTACAATATGGGTTTCTTGTAAACATAAAATGTGTGGATCCTGTAATTTTATAATTAATTCCATTTCTTGGTAGTTATTGATGTAGCCTTTCATATTCCATTGAATAATATTTAAGGTCATTTTATTTTTAAAAATAAATATAAAAAATGAAAAATATAAAATTACTAAAAGTAAATATTTATAAACACACAAAGTTTGTTATTATTAAAATAGCAAATAGTGTGAATTGTTATATTTTTTTTTTATTGAAGAAAAGCAAAACGGCTCGATCTGATATCGAACAAAAAATTCTTATTAAATAAATGAGTACAATGCATAAGTACATAATAATACATAATGCGAGAGAACTGAATTGTTTAGGTTTGAAACGGAAACTAATTTGTTTGTTTAGAAATAAAATTGATTTTTTGGTATAATAGACATGATTATTCTTGTTGAGAATAATATGCATTAAACAACTAAAAATGTTGGAAACGAAGAAGTAAAAGAGTAAAGCTAAAAAGGTGCGACCAATTATCAAACAAAAAATTTTATTAAATAACTTAATATAATGTATGAGCACATAATAATACATAATTATTAGTGTATGTAAAAATTAAGAAAATTGTTGTTAACTATTCTAAATTTACTATTAAGACTAAAGTGGTAAAAGGTCCAATTGTATACATATTAAATTGTTTTGAAAAGTTAAAATTTAATTGTCAGAACTGTCTGAGAGTTCTACCGATAAAACAGGTGAATTTGTATTTTTTGAGTTTGATTTGTTAAAAACTAAGTTGGATTGAGTCGGTTTGATTGAATGAAAAAATTTGAGTGAAAAGTTGTTGTCTTGCAGGTTTGAAGATGAGTTATTGTTGAAAGTAGGGTTATCCTTTTCTATATTGGTGAAATTAGTGCATTGAGAGTGATTGTTATTGATTTCTGTTTGATTATTTGTAGGAGTGAGAAAAGAAGAATTAAAAATTTGCATTTGATTATCATTATATGTTGTTTGATTTAATGTAAAAGAAGGAGACACATTATTTTGAGATAATATAGAGTGCTTTGAATTTTATTGCAAGTTGAAAAAGAAAGAGAAGAAGAATTATTAGTTGGAAAATTTAATGTTAGATTTTTATTTGCATTATCAATTAAATTTTTATTTTGTTTGTCAATTAGTGACTTTTTATTTTGTTTATTAGAAGGAGAAAGAGGTGATTCATCAAGTTTTTTTGGAATATTTGAGTTTTGCTTGGATGCTGAAATATTCGTTTGTTGTGATGTACTATTTATAATAATAGAGGAGAAGGTTTGTGAATTATTTGTTGTTTTTAAATTATTCTGATTATAAGTTTTTCGCCCTTCACCAAAGTTGCATTTATTTTGTGTTTTTATTTTTAAGATTTCTTTTTGTTGCAAGAATTTGGGGCATTTGTTGAAGGAAGATGGATGATCTCCAAGGCAATTAGAACAGAGTGTTCGAGTGCATGGCAGTGGTGAGTGTGGTGGAAAATTGCAATTAACACAGCTTGATGGATTGTTACATTTGTTTGCACTATGTCCGAGGAGCTGACAATTTTTGCATCTCATGGGATTTGGGAAATATTCCTGATCTTTAACTTGATACCAAGCGATGTCAATTTTTTTTGGAACCGTGTAGGAGTCAAAAGTGAGCAGAATAAGGCCAATATAAACTTTTTTGTTATCAATTAATTTAGAAAATTTGTAGACATTAGTAACACCCTGATTTTTGAGATCATTTAATATTTCTTCTTCAGTTGTTGGAATTAAATTCCTATCAAATATTGTGCCTTTTGTGGAGTTCAGTGTAGCATGAAGTTTAGCTGTTATGGTATATAAACCACCAAAATTTTTTGTATTGAGGAATTTGTCTGCCACTTTTTGGGATTTGGAGAGTACAAGAAGATTGCCATCACGAAGAAGGCTTACGGAATCAATTTCGGTACTAATACAGTCTAGTGCCTTTTTTTGGCAAATTCACTGAATGAAGAAAGTGGTTTGTCTTTTTGGGTGGATTCGATAACGATGTATTTGGGACATTTTTGTTGATTTAAATTTAGGATTGGGAAGACATCGCTTGTAATATCTTTACCTCTTTCTCGTTTTGGTTTTGGGCCAGGTTGGCCTGTGTCATCATCCTGCAAATCTGCAAACCGATTCCCCGAAGGGATCGGCCGTTCTTTCGGCATGGTGCACTATTATTGGATCAGAATGTGTTGTTTTTGCACAAAAAATTTTTTTATATATATTTAAATTTTAATTTTTATGTATAACTAAAATGAATTTTTGTTTTTATTTTTTAGGTTAAATTTGATATGAAAGTGTGAGAAAAAAGAAGTTGTATAAGAACGAAAAGGATGACTATAGTGGAAAAAGATAATAAAAGAAATTATTGATTAGCACTAAAAAAGAAACGTCTACTCGTTACGAAGGTTAGTCGATGACTGCGTGCAATGATATAATAATTACTAGAAATATTAGTAATTCTTGTATTGATCATTTCTACACAAATAGATTAGATGAAAAACTTAACCTATCACATGTTATTGTTGATCTTCTTGATCATAATGTCATACTGATTGAAGTTTCTAAGCATACTGATATACTTCATGACAATTCAAATGTTAACAGTAATGCTTCGAAAAGTAGAACAATACATTTGGAGAAATTAAATCGTCTGAGTTCATCTGACCCTATATTATTAAATCAAAGCAAGAATTGTGAAAATACTTTGACTGAATTTACCAAAAAAATTCAGAAATTAATTGATAACTCATCTAGTTATAATATCAAAAAAATAAAAAACCGAAAGTTTAAACAGTGGATTGACTAAGAACTGATTGACACAATGAAGATAAAGCAGTTTTGGTTTTGTAAATGGAGGCTTGACAGAACAAACATTCATTTAGAAAAACAGTTCAAATACTATCGAAATAAGGTGACCAGTATGCGAAGGTTTAAAAAGAAAAGCTACTTTGAAAAAAAATTTATAGAAAGTGCTAATAATTCGTCCAAAACTCGGATCTGTATTAATAGCATTCTTTATAATGGAGCTTATAGAAAAGGAGATATAACGTTATTACAAGGTATATTCCCAGATAGTCTTAAAATAGGCTAGATTATTCCTATTTTCAAATCTGGCAATAAAATGAACTATAATTATTATAGACCGATTTGTCTTGCACCAGTATTATCAAAAATTATAGAGAAAGTAGTTTTCATTCAAGTCAATTGCTATCTTGAACGTAACAAACTTTTGTCCAAAAATCAATATGGGTATAGATACACATCTAACACGGAAGCAGCTGTTGGTGACATGGTTCATTCTGCACAGAATTTGAAAGACAAAAAGAAGTGCGTATCATTCTTGTTCATGGACTTATCAAAGGCATTTGATACGATTGAGCCGCGAATTCTACTCAAAATTCTTCAATCTTATGGAATTAAGGGATCGGCACATAAATGGTTTGAATCGTACTTTGTTAATCGAAAACTCTTTACTCAAATTGCTAACATTAAGAGTGAGGCAAACACTGTTCACTATGGTGTACCACAAGGTAGCATACTTGGACTGAATGCAATAGGAATTGGCGCAGAAATATTTCTCTATGCAGATGATATTTGCTTTGTGTTCAGTGCTAATAATTACTCCGATTTACAGGACAAAATGAATTCAGAACTTGAAAAAGTATACCTTTGGATAATTACTAGAAAATTAAATATCAATATCTCAAAAACAAAATACTTAGTTATTAGTATGAATCCGCCGTCACTAAATGTAAAGATATCACATCAAACACTTGGCCAAATAGATCAGTATAAATATCTTGGCATGATTATACATTATAATTTAAAATGGAACCTTCATATTGAAAATCTGTGTAGAAAATTATCAACAATTGCAGGTGTTTTCAGTAAAATTTCTTACTTAATGCCAAACAAAATCAAAAAAACAATATATTATGCATTATTTCATAGTCGCATTAGTTATGGAGTTACATTATGGGGGGCTTCTCCTAAAACAATTATTGAGGAAATTCAAGTTGTGCAAAACAGTGCATTGAAAAATTTATTTAAATTCAATTGGCGAGAATGCACAGAGTTTATACATAGAACATGTGATCTGCTCTTAATTAAAGATTTTGTCAATGTTAAGCTTTAACTTCTGATTCACAATATTAGTACTGTTAATTTACATTCAACTATCATGTTAACTAAGAGGAGTGAACATCATAAAGTGAATACTAGAAGTAAGGAATTAATGCATATTGAAAAGAAGAGAACATCTCAATTTGGTACCTCTACCACAATTTACCGTGGCATAAAATTATACAATTCGCTGGACGGGGATTTTAAACTCTATAGTAATTCTAAATTAAAAAAAGTATTAACAGAGAATTGTCTTAGTAAATACAGTAATGTAACGAAATTTTCTAATAATGCAGTCAATGTCATTTAATATACATATAATATTTTTTCTTCTATTTTTTCTCAAATTTTTGTTTGTTAGAATCAACAATAATGTTAAACACTAAACCGGTTTGTTTCATTTGATTTTTGAAGATTTGCAGTACTTAGTCGTATTTTTGTTTTTATTTCCAATTTCTCTTTTATTTTGATTTTATTATTTTCTTGCCGTTAATTTATTATTAAATTAAAAAATTATGTTTTTTGAAAGTAAAAAATTATAATAATTAAATTTATTTTTAAGTAAAAAAAAAAAAAAAAAAAAATTTTATAATTATGAAATGTAATAAATATAGCCCTATATTGACAATAAGTTTCTCTTTGGGCATCTAAATAGTTGAAATAAATAAATAAATAAATAAATAGTAACTTGAAACTAATGTAGAAGCTTCAAATTTGGCACAATTGGGTGTTCTTTACAATTTCTTGCGTGCCCCCCTAATTTGGGATCAACTGGAGTGGTGGTTCAGTACCTCTCTTAGACCCCCCCCCCCCACAAATAAAATTTCTCATACATTAACTAAATACAGATTTAATTTTAATTAAAACGAGGAAGATTATAGTTGCCCTAGTCAACTTTTAGATACCCGTGCATACCCACTAGGCGTTTTTTATTTCCCTTATGCTATTACTAATATTACAAAAAATATATATAAAAAAGTATATAACATATTATTATAAGTTTTGTTTAAAAAAAAAATAACCACAAAAAAAATTTAATTTTTAATCCATTATAGGTACATACCATAATTTTTGCTTAAAAACAAAAAAAAAACCCTAAAAGTTGGTCCGGGTGATGTCCAACTTTGCAAACTAACTTTCACTATTACTTTACCTGCCCAGTTTTAATTTTAACCTCGTAGCTTCATTAGACTCACAGTTATCGAATTGACAACTTGGCATGGCAGCTGCCTGAAAATGGAGCCGTAACATTTTGAAATTTCATATAAGTGCTCGATTCATTATATAACTAATCATGTATAATTTTCATCCTTGTAATATAATTAGTTTTAAAGAAATTCATATTGGTGCAAAGAAGTTGTATGGCAGCCCCCCGAAAATGGGGCCGTAACATTTTGAAACTTGATATAAGTGCTCGATTCATTATAAAACTAACCGAGTGTAATTTTCGTCATCCTGGTATAATTACTTTTGAAGAAATTCATATTGGTTTAAATAAGTTGTGTGGCAGCTCCCTGAAACCTTGGTCTGGTTTTAACCAAAAAGAATAGGGAACCTCAAAAATGTCCAACATATTTTTTGTGTGAATTTCAAAACTCTAGCTCTAATTTTTCAATTCTATCTCTTTTAATTAATTTTTAATTCACGAATATATTAAACTTAAGCAAAATAAGCTTGAAATGAACATATTCATATAATGATGATCATGATAGATAATAATCATCATATTCATAATGATTATATCTATCAATATAAATAACCCATTTACTTAAAAAAAACCATTGTGTTCTTTTTTGCTTATCTTAAATAAACTACGCATCATTTAAATCATATGAAATCGTAACTCGAAATCGTTATCTACAAAAAAAAAAATAAACAAAAAAACAAAATCCATATAATTCATGTTAAATACAAGATGCATAGCAAAATTTCAAATTTTTATATGAAAATATTGGAATTAAAAAAGTTAGTTGTTCCAGAGCTACCCGAAGTTTTTGCTCCGATCTTAGCCAAAAAAAATAGGAAACCTAGAAATTGATTGAAAAATATTTTGTGAAAATTTCAAAACTGTAGCTCTTTTAGTGAAGCTATTAATAATTTAACTACATTTTGTTTATTTTTATATTTGGTTTCTATTTAGTTATTAATTTTGAAAATATTCATATATTTTCAAAAAATTTGTATGGCAGATACCCGAAGCCTTTGTCCGATTTTAACCAAAAACAATAGGGAACCTACAAATTGTCTAAAAATTACTTTGTGAAAGTCTCGGAACTCTAGCTCTTATAGTTTTTGAGTTATCGTGCTGACGGACGGACGGACACACATAGCTAGATCGGTTAACTTTTCGATGCTGATTCGATACGTACCCTTGACACTATATTTAGCTCATCTATTTCGATGCGTTACAAACGGAGGAGTAATTTGAATATACCCGATGTTCATATATAGATGCATGGGTATAAAAACGAAGGAAAAACTGGAACTTTGCTCATTTAGCTAATCACCTTCTTTTTGTTTTTTCTTTATTTCAAAATCTTAATAATAAATTTTACAACAGATTTACAAAATATTTATAAATTATTTGTTTGCTTACGATCCTGGCTGTCGCTGTGGGCCTAATATAATTATAGATAGTTTAGCTGGTCCTTATAGTTATTTGATTTGTTACAAAACTTAAGGTTTTTGCAAACTTAATTAAAAATTCAATAAACCATATAAAAAACAAGTGATGAAAAAGACCAAGGGTTTTTAAAAAAGCACATTTTCAAAATAATATAGTGTTTCATACTGAGTATTTTATCGGAATATAATGTTGAAACTTCAATGTTAACGTTTAATTTAAGAAATATATACGTTAGTGAATAAGTTACTACTTGTAGAAACAGTAAATTTTTTAATTTTTAAGTCCTAATAGCTCCTCTATGGGGAGCTTGCCCAATTTATCAAGGATATAATACTCACTACTCTTCTTCCCACAACTTTTTTAGGTTCAAGGAATTAAATTGTAAATCATACTAAAATTTGTAATTTTACTTAGAATTTTACTATTTAAGTAAAACTGGTTAAAACTGAGAGACACTTTCTTCAATATAAAGAACCGCTTTCAAATTTAAGAAAATCTTTTAACATATGTTAAAGTATAAT
The DNA here is from genome assembly GCA_963082915.1 of Dolichopus griseipennis. Lineage (NCBI taxonomy): Eukaryota > Metazoa > Arthropoda > Insecta > Diptera > Dolichopodidae > Dolichopus > Dolichopus griseipennis. The sequence continues at coordinate 209,503,716 of OY720441.1, forward strand.
GTTTGACCTTCAAATTTTGTATATTAACAAAAAAAAATTTGAACAGGTATTCAAGTTACAGGTGTTTAAAAATAGCAAAATTTCAATTTTCGAGCCCTTATAGCTGCTAAACAGGGGACGTGACAAAAAATTCTCCCAAAATTTCAAGACCCTAACTTAGCCCGTTTAAAAGGTATGTGGGGCCAAAAATTTTGCAAAAATTGAGTTTTGCATAATGGTAAATTTTAGTACCATATGGCAACTCTATACATTACAACGACATATTTTTCTAAAGCTTATAAAAGCAGCTCTCTTCTACCGTTTTTCGATTGAAAATAAACCTAACAGAACTCTTATTATACCAATTTAAATATAGGGCTTTTTTGGAATTTGCGGAGGCTGCAGCTTCGTCATCCTTCAAAATTAAGAAAAACCTTTGACACATATTGAAATATAATTAAAGAGCTTTCAATTTTGTAAATCAAAAAATTTGAACAGGTATTCAAGTTACAGGTGTTTAAAAATAGCAAAATTTCAATTTTCGGGCCCTTATAGCTGCAATACAGGGGACGTGACAAAAAAAAATTGTTAAACAACTATTACTTATTTCTAAGGATTTAACTACTCCCAAAATTTCAAGACCGTAGCTTAACCCGTTTAGAAGATATGTAGGGCCAAAAATTTTGCAAAAATTGAGTTTTGCATAATGGTAAATTTTAGTACCGTATGGCAACCCTAAATATTTGTCTTTTAAAAATTTATAAAGTTTATAAAACCAGCTATCTTTTGCCGTTTTCAAATTGAAAATACACTTAATAGAACTCTTGTTATAACAATTTAAATATAGGGCTTTTCCCAACTTTAGGGGGCTGCAGCTCCGTAACAGGTGGGGCTACAGAAAAAAATTCTTCTACGCAATTATTTTTTTTGTAATACCTACTCGCGGTTAAAATTTCTTTTCTCTATTTCAAACGATGTAAAAGTTTTTGTAAACATACGGACAGACAGACAGACGGACGGACGGACAGAGTGAAACTATATAGGCACATTTTTACAAAATTTTTTGAAAATGTGCTAAAAACCAGCAAGAAAAATGAAACCTTTATGAGCAAAAAAAAGAAAAAAAAGAATAAACACTATGATATATATTAAAAACAAGTTAGCCGAAAGAATAAGAATTGCCTTTTTGTTTAATATCCAGCTTATTTAAATATAATTGGGGCGAAGTACACAATAGTGGATTTAGATACTTTATATTCGACAAGATATCTGAGGATTAAAAAACAAATAAAGTTTTTGTGTAAAAAACTTCATAGTCGTTTAAGGATGAAAACATATGGGGAAATTTTCCTGACCAATCTATATGTACCTACATCCCACTTTAAATTTTTATCTAATCTATATATATAAAAGCGAAAGTTTGTTTATTTGTTTGTTTGTTTGTTTGTTTGTTTGTTTGTTTGTATGTAGCGAGTTGGCTCCTAAACTGCCCAGCCGATTTTCATGAAAATTTGTATATAGAGGTTTTTGGGTTCGGAAGGAAATCGTGGCCCAAAAATTTTGCTCTAACGGACCGCCAAGTTGGGGCTGTGGTTCAAGTATTTAAACTTCTTTGTTCTAAAATGAAAACGGTTTGACCGATTGACTTCAAATTTTGTATACGTGATGCTCTTTAAGAATTGAGTAGACACTATTAAGAATTTTGGAATTTGTTAACCCATGTCGGGCCGACGGGTGGTCAAAAAAATTTTTTGGTCCGAATTTTGTCCGATTTTACGAAATTCTGCTTTGGCTTAAAAGAAAGCCCCAAAAAAAATTTTGTTGTGTTCCATTAACCCATTGCGGCCCAACAGCTTTTTATATGTTTTTTCAATACTTTACTCTAAATTCGAAAAGGTTTTACCAATTGACTTCAAATTTTGTATACGTGATGCTCCTTGAGAATTGAGTAGACACTATTAACAGTTTTGGAATTTGTTAACCCATGTCGGGCCGACGGGTGGTCAAAAAAATGTTTGGGTCCGAATTTTGTCCGATTTTACGAAATTCTGCTTTGGCTAAAAAGAAAGCCCACACAAAAATTTTATTGAGTTGCATTAACCCATTGGGTCCCAACAGCTTTTTTTGGTTTTTTCAATACTTAACTCTAAATTAATAACGGTTTGACCGATTTTCTTCAAATTTTGTATACGTGCTCTCCTGTGAATATTGAGTTGACACTATTAACAGATTTGGAATTTGTTAACCCATGTCGGGCCGACGGGTGGGCAAAAAAAATGTTGGGTCCAAATTTTGTCCGATTTTACGAAATTCTGCTTTGGCTAAAAAGAAAGCCCAAACAAAAATTTTATTGAGTTGCATTAACCCATTGGGTCCCAACAGTTTTTTTTGGTTTTTTCAATACTTAACTCTAAATTAATAACGGTTTGACCGATTTTCTTCAAATTTTGTATACGTGCTCTCCTGTGAATATTGAGTTTACACTATTAACAGATTTGGAATTTGTTAACCCATGTCGGTCCGACGGTTGGTCAAAATAATTTTGGAAGCTAATATTGTCAAAATTTGCGAAGTACTGCTTTGGCTAAAAAGAAAGCTTCAAAAAAATTTTGTTTCGTGATTTGGAAGCAAATTACGTCCAATTTTGCGCAATACTGCTTTGCCCAAAGCGAAAGTGTAGTTCCGTTAACCCAATGGGGCACAGTGGCTTTTATAGATTTTTGCGTTACTTAACTCTAAATTAGAAACGATTTGACCGGTTGACCTCAAACTTTATATGTGTGAAGCAACTTGAAAATAAAGTTGAGTATGTTAACATTCGGTCCTACGTATGGTCAAAAAATTTTTTTGGAAGTAAATTACGTCAAACTTTGGAAAGTAGTTTGTACTGCTTTGAATTACAAAAAGTTTCAAAAATTACTCGAATAATCCTAGAAAAATCGTTTAAAAAGATTGCTTTCATACATTTTAAAATTTACATGTGTAAACCGTGTGTAATTTTTGTGTTAACTTTTTGCAGTATCATCAACTTTAATTAAACCTCCATTGAGAGGCGCAGCAACGCGCACCGGGTATTAGCTAGTATATAAATAAGAAAATTTGTTTGTTTGTTTGTTTATTTGTCCAGAATTCACGTGAAAACCGCAGGTCCGATTGTCACAAAACTTAAGGAATAATTCTGAGAACCCAAGAGCTGACACAGACTATGTCATATTTTTATAAATCAGCAGGTTGCTGCTCCAAAGCCGTTTTAAGCTTTTTCGTTTTTTTGATGTCGAGTCAAAACGGTTTGACCGATTGACACGAAATTATGCACAAATATTCCTCTTAGTAACCGGAATTAGTTGTATAAATTTGGTTGGAATAAATCAACCCATGTCGGCCTGGCTGGCTTCCAAAAAATTTTGTGTTTCCGATTTGTGTCCAATTTTACAGGGTGATTTTGCATTCGAGTCAAAACGGTTTGACCTATTAACTTGAAATTTTGCACAAATGTTCCTCTTGGCAACCGGAATTAGTTGTATAAATTTGATTAATATTAATTAATCTAATTCGGCCCGGCGGGCTTCCAAAAATTTTGTGTTTTCGATTTGTGTTCAATTTTACAGGTTGATTTTGTAGTTCAAAAGAGAGGCTCCAAAAAATTTTAGATAAGTTCGATTAACCCGTTTTCCACGACGACGCCATCAAGCTTTCTATAAATTTTATTTGTTTAAATGATTAAAAGAATTTTATTGAAAATTTTGTACCAGCATTTTTATTATAAAAACCCACAAGGTTAATTTGGTTTTTATCTATTTACGCGTTTTGTACAAAGATTCAATGATATTTTCAAATTTTTGGTATTAAGGCAAGTTAACCTTTATAAATTTTGTTTCGCATTCGGTTAAAAGAACTTGACAAAACATGTTTTTAAACATTTTCCTAATTCAAAGAAGTTTTACCTACTTTCAAAAATTGGACGTAATTTACTTAAATTTTTTTTTTTTAAACAAGTCTGTTAATAGAGTGAATTCCATTCTCAAAGAAGAACACATACAAATACAAAATACAAAATTTGAAGTCAATTGGTTAAATCATTTCTAATTTATAGCAAAGCGACGAAAAAACCTTTAAAAAGCTGTTGGGCCAAAATGGTTTAACGGAACTCCACAAATATTTTTTTGAGGCTTTCTTTTTTAACCAAAGTAGTACTTTAAAAAATTGGCTGAAACTTGCTTTTTTGAAATTTTTCACGTTCCCGGGCAACGCCGGTTAAATCTGCTAGTCAATATATAAATCCAGGTAATCAAAAGAATTTACAATTTCAATGTTAGTATTATTAAAACTAAAATTGATATTATTAAATTTTTTGTTGTCAAATAATAAAATTTTGCTTTTCTAATATTCAATAGTAATTTATTCTTCATTAACCATTCATTATTTAATTGAAAGTCTGCATTTATTGCACTCTTCAACTATATTTCATTATCCGTGGGGTATTTTAATACCGTATCTTCGGCATACAATTGCAATGTCCCTACCACCAGCTGCCACTGTATTCGAGTTTTTCTCGAAGCCGAATTGATTGACACTGAGAATCTGGTTGCCTTCCAAAAAAGTATTTGAACGGTTTCTTATAACTACATCAAAGACTTTCGAAAAACTATTAAGTTTCGATATTGGGCGATAATTAGATCTGTTAGAAAATTGGGTTAACTATTTCTGTTTTTTAACCATTTGGAAATTGATTAGTCCTAAAAGAAATATTTATAAATTTAACTAAAACTGAAATCAACTTGTTCAAAAATTGTTCTTTTATTCCTAAGCATTAATTCCTCTACTTTTTCGATGAATACATTAACATTAGTTTCCTGTGACCTATATATTGCAAATATATTAAAATAGTTTTTTTAGTAATTTAAAACCTAAAATATTTGAATTTTGAAATTCTTCATTAAAAATAATACTACCACTAATTTTTATCTTAACATATATTGCAACTCCCCCATAGCTTTTTTTTCCTATTCCCGAAATACGCCACATAACCTGGCAAATTATAAAACTTATTCTCGTTCTCAACTAACCTAATTTTTGACAACACAATCGCATCTACATTTGTCTAATAAGAGTTTAATAAGGCTTCTAAATTATAAAGTTTATTTCTTAAGCTCTGTATATTTAGAATATATTTAAATTATGGTTGTGTGAATTATTCAACAAATTTCCCTCGTCAGTAAAATATTGCACGTTTATGTCATCATTCAAAATAATAATATCATTAAAATCACTACTATATGGTTTCCATTTTTTAATAATAAAGTAATAGTATTGGTTGAATTAGAAAAAATTCAGAAAAAAATGTTATGAACATAGAAGTAATTTAAAATTAATTATATATTTTAAAATATAAATATTATGAAATATTTTGACCATGTCTGTAAAATGTTGTAAATTTCAATGTTACTATTTAAATTTGTAAGATCAATAAATTCCCTATTTGTTGTCGCCAAGATTAATGAAATAGATATATAATTATAGTACAGTAATGAGAGATTACTTTAATAAATCCCATATTGGTGAAATATGACATAAGAATAAAAGAACAAGTAAAGAAACAGTCAGTCGGTGCAACCGACTTAGAAATACCCTACACCTATTTGGTTCAAATTTAAGGAAATATCCATAAGTCATTTTAACACCATAAAAGCTGTTATTAATTTGATCGTAAGACATAGCTAACCAAATTAACTTTATAATACTAAAAACATTTTCTAATTACACTATCTATTAAAAAATATTACAAATTCTTACTAATTTATCTATTTAAAAATATTAAAAAACAACAAACTTGAAATAAATGAAAATATATTTATTCCAATTAAATTACAAAATGAAAAAATTCTAATTATTAAATTATGTGATAAAAAGATAATCAAAGCATAATATATTTAATAATCCAAATTTTTAAAAATTGCAATTATTTTAAATGGTTAGTTTATATACCTAATAGAAAAGCTTATAAACGCTAAATATGCAATAAATATATTTCTAAAATACAATTACAAATTTAGGCCTTTTCATATAATTCATTTAAATATTAAAATAAATTTTACATAAATGCAGCAGTACTTTTGAACAAACATAGCTGAACCACTACAATTAAGTCTAGATTTCGGAGACACATAGGACATAGGAAATATATTTTTTGGCTTTGAAATTAAACTCGACCACAACCAATTCCCATGGTACTTTCATTACTAGTAACCTACAGTTTAAATTTCATCAAAATACCGACATTATTTTTTGAGTTATGGTGTTTTTAAGATATATGTTTGTTAGTCCTTGAACTTGTCAAGGGTTCCAGAACCCGAAACCAAGTTCAAGAACCCGAAACCATGGTACGATTTCGCCCATATGCAGTCCCGTCATACTTTCAATACTAGTTAACCCTTGTATACAATTGAAACGTTTAATCTTAATTTTAAGTTACTGGTTTTATTAATTTCGATGGTAGGCTTTTACACATTGGTGGGTCTAAGAGAGGTACTGAACCACCACTCCAATTGATCGAAAATTAGGGGGACACGCAGGAAATAGTAAAGAACACCCATGTGCCAAATTTGAAGCTTCTACTTTTGTTTCAAGTTATTATCTTTATTAATTTCGAAAATATGCTTTAATGTCCTCGGAACTGAGCGGCTGGTCCACACCCACTACTCCAATTGGGCTCAAACTTTAAGGAGACTAAGGAAATCGAAAGCGACACTCTGATACAAAATTTGGAGGTTCTTTCTTCATTGGTTACGGAATTTTGCTAATTTGGCCTAAATTCGATCAAAAAGTTCTAAGTCCCGAACCCATTGCCCAATCCTCACCGTGCGCAATTGCCGCCGTAGTTTCATTACCAATAACCTTCAGCACAAATTTCATGAAGATAGCCTCATTAGTTGTTGAGTTATCGTGATTTTTTATATATGTTCGATAGCCCTTAAACCGATTAAAAGGTCCAGAATTCGAACCCATGGGCGGATTTCGCTATTTTTAGTAATTGCAATTATAAGCTTTTAAACCATGGGAGGTCTAAGAGCGGTACTGAACCACCACATTTGTTCCTACATTTGTTTCAAGTTGCTATTTTTAATAATTTTAAAGATTAGCTTTAAGGTATGCTTCGGAAATGTGTGGCTGATCCCCGACCCACTACTCCAGTGGGGCCCACATTCCCAAGACACTTACGAAATAGGAAAGGACACCCTGATACCAAATTTGGAGGTTCTATCTTCATTGGTTTCGGAATTACGCTAGTTTGGCCTAAATTCGATCAAAAAGTTCTCAGTTCCGAACCCATTGTCCAATCCTCACCGTACGTAATCACAGCAGTAGTTTCATTACCAATAACCTACAGCACAAATTTCATGAAGATAGGGTCATTAGTTGTTGAGTTATCGTGATTTTCACAAATATATATACTTTTCCATATCTAGCTTGCTTCCTTTAGGTGGTTACAAACACCATACCAAAGTTAATATACCCCTTTACCTATTCTATAGGTGTAGGGTATAAAAAGAAATAATATAAACAGAACCGTATGCTGGAAATGATAGAAACAAAAAAAAGAATAATTCAAATATTGATTTCTTAAAATTTATACAATTTGCAGACTGTATGTAAATAAGCAGTCTTTCTGTTCTCGTGTTCGGTTGTTTACACTTTTTTTTTGAGTTAACAAATTTTTAATAAATAGGTTAATATATTTGGTTTTAAGAAAATTATTATTGTAAGTTAGAATTGTATTTAATATATTGTTAAAAAAATTGTGTAATTTAAATCTAAAAATAAAAAAAATAAATTTTGTGTAAAAATAAAAGTGTATAAATATAGATGATAGTTTTGAATATACGTTATGTGTATTAAAAGCTAAAATATCATATGTTATTTTAAACAAGTGATGAAAAAAACCAAGGGTTTTTAAAAAGCACATTTTCAAAATTATATAAAGTTTGTTACTGAGTATTTTATCATTTATTTTTATAAAAATATATATAAGTAAAAATAAATGATAATAGGTATTATAATTTAGTTATTTCATCAATTTATTAATCTATCTATATATATAAAAGCGAAAGTTTGTTTATTTGTTTGTTTGTTTGTATGTAGCGAATAGATTCCTAAACTGCCCAGCAGATTGTCATGAAAATTTGTATATTTTTGGGTACGGAAAGAAATCGTGGCCCAAAAATTTTACTCTAACGGACTGCCAAGTTGGGGCTGTGGTGCAAGTGTTTAAACTTTTTTATTCTAAAATGGAAACGGTTTGACCGATTGACTTCAAGTTTTGTATACGTGATGCTCTTTGAGAATTGAGTTGAGACTATTAACAGTTTTGGAATTTGTTAACCCATGTCGGGCCGACGGTTGGTCAAAAAAAATTTTGGGTCCAAATTTTGTCCGATTTTACGAAATTCTGCTAAGGCTAAAAAGAAAGCTCCAAAAAAAATTTTATTGGGTTCCATTAACTCATTGCGGCCCTACAGCATTTTATTATTTTTTTCAATACTTTACTCCAAATTAGAAACGGTTCGACCGATTTTCTTAAAATTTTGTATACGTGCTCCTTTGTGGGAATTGAGTTGACACTATTAACAGTTTTGAAATTTGTTAACCTATGTCGAGCCGACGGTTGGTCCAAAAAAATTTTGCGTCCAAATTTTGTCCGATTTTACGAAGTTATGCTTATGCCACAAACGAAATTCTTACGAAATTCTGCTTAGGCTACAAAGAAAACCTTAGGCTAGAAAGAAAATTTTTTTGAGTTCCATTAACCCATTGCGACCCAACAGCTTTTTATAAATTATTTGGTTACTTTACTCTAAATTAGAAACGGTTTAACCGATTTTCTTCAAATTTTGTATAAGTGTTCCGTTTTGAGAATGAAGTTAACTCTTTTATCTGACTTGGAATTGGTTAACCCATGCCGCACCGACGATTGGCAAAAAAAAAATTTAGAAGCAAATTACGTCCAATTTTCGGAATACTGCTTTGCCCAAAGAGAAAGTTGGGTTCCGTTAACCCATTGGGGCACAGTGCTTTTTTATAGATTTTTGCGTACCTTAACTCTAAATTAGAAATGATTTGACCGGTTGACTTCAAATTTTATATGCGTGAAGCAACTTAAAAATGTAGTTGAGTCTGTTAACAGTCGGTCCTACGATTGGTCAAAAAAAATTTTTGTAGATAAATTACGTCAAATTTTGGACAGTAGTTTGTATTACTTTAATTACAGAAAGTTCCAAAATTACTCGAATAATCCTAGAAAAATGGTTTTAAAAAAATTGCTTTCATACATTTTAAAATTTAGATGTGTAAACAGTGTGTAATTTTTGTGTTAACTTTTTGCTATGAATATTAGTGAAATCAGTACTTAGAATACATTACTTGTTGACAAATAATGTTGGAGCGTTGTTATTCTGCGAAATATAATGCTGGAGCTTCAATGTTAACGTTTAATTTTGGAAAAACATACACTAATGAATAAGTTACTCTTTTATAAAAGCATAAAAGTTTTAATTTTTAAGACCTAGCAGCCCATCAATGAGGGAGGTTCCTAAATTTTTGCTTAGCAAACTTATGATGGATTTGTCTATCCCGCTCTTGTCTCCACCCTTCCATTTTTTGAGGTTATAGGAAATCAATTGTGAACTCCACCAAATTTGTAATTTCACCCCTAATTTTATTATCTAAGCAAAAATACTTAAAACTAAGAGACAATTTCTAGCTTTCGAATAGCTTTCCCATGTTTCTTGTGTTATAATTGTGAATATTCCTTCTTTTTGGCAATAAAGTTTTACTTTTAGTAACACCATTTTCTATTTTATGAATAATTTTAGCCTTTTCCAATATTATTAATTCGTCTAAGTTAAGGAATCCCGTATTTTTGTATAGATCATCAGTTGGAGCTCGCCAATTTAGTTTGTATAGTATCTTGATTGCTTTGTTTATTAATATTTTAATTTTTAATGTTTTTGAACAACAATGTTATCGTTTAATTTTGGAAAAACATACACTATGACATGATGTGTGCATGAAATAATAGTTTAGCTGATTTGTTATCTAATATTGTTCCACTTCCCCTAATAGAACCTAGCAATTGCATTATCTTTTTTATAATATAATTAACATGATCATTCCATGATAATTTGTCATCTATTATAACACCGAGATATTTATAAATTTGTTCTCTTTTAATTTCTCTACTATCAATACAAATTTTTGGATTGATATCAGGCTTATTTAGACGTTTAAAAATCATGTACTTTGTTTTTTCAATGTTCATTGTTAATTTATTTCCATTTAACCATTTCATATATAATTTCAAATCATTATTGACCAATCTTTTTTTTTTTTTTTTTTTTTATTTATTTAATTCAGTTAATTCAGTAGTTTTTATTTTACAAAAATAATTTTATTGTGTATTATAATTTGTTTTCTAAAGACCCTAGCCTTAACTTTTTGGTCACATTGTTTTCTTAGTATAATTATTACAATTCAACGTAATCATAAAAAAAAAAAAAAAAAAAAAAAAAATTAAACCAAAATAGAATGAAATAAAAAATCAAAAACAAAAAGACAACTTGCTCTTTTTTTTTTCAAAGTTCAATTTTCCATATTTTAAAATTCAATACCTATTTTAAAATTCAATTCACTATTTTATATTTAATTTAGGTATTTCACATAATTAGACAAATTAAAGTTTTTTTAATTCTAGCATATTACTAATTAGTTTATATTCATAGGGTAATTCATTGTATAATTTTAGGCAATTATAAAGGCAGATATTTTTTTGCCTATCGGTTTTGAAAAGAGTGAGATAAAAATTTGACTTGTTTCGGGTGTTATGGTTATGTATATCAATCATTCTATTTAATAGAAAATTATGTTTAATGAAATAATAATTTTAAAAGCAAAAATATATAACTCACGTGTGCAAATATTATCAAAACTTAAGAACATACCTGTATACAACAATCTTGATGGAAAAAGATTAGTATGGAAGTGGATTACTTTAATAGCTTTCTTATGGAGAATTTTTGTTTTATTTAATGCAATTTGTGGAGCTCCAGACCATATATAATTGAGATAGGTAATATTTGACAAAACATATGAAGAAAAAATTATATATAATACGTCTTTAGAAAAGAAATTTCTCAGATGTCGTAGAATAATATGCAATTAATCAGTTTGTGTTAAGCAGTATAATAAATAAATAAATTATATCTTTCTAATGTTTCCGCATTTTTTGCTGTATAGATAAGCAATGTATCATCAACAAATATTTTATAATCAGTTTTAATGTTAGAAAATTGCATATTATGCACATACAATAGATACAAGGTAGGTCCAAAAACTGACCCTTGTGGCACACCTATATTTATGGCACATATTTATGGTTCATTGCTACAAACACCATTAACTTTCGTTTTGATAAATCTGTTTATCAAATACGTTCTTAGTAGTTCATGCGGTAGTCCTCTTATTCCAATTTCATATAATCTGTCCAGCAATATTTAAAGGTCCACTGTGTCAAATGCCTTACTAAGATCTACAAAAACAGAGAATACAATAATAGATTTCACAGAATCATTGATTGCTACATCAGTTCCATGCGACTTTTGGAAGCCAAGCTGATTGATGTCAAATCCCCCTGCACATTTAATGAATTCACATATTCTTTTATTAATTATTTTTTCAAATATTTTACTCATGCAGCTAGTGAGTGTTATCGACCGGTAATTAGATGTTTCCAAAGGAGAACCATTCTTGTATATTGGAATCACAGTACTGCATTTTAATGAACTAGGACAGTTTCCTGTGCGAAAGCTGTCATTAAAAATGTTACTAATTATCGGAGATATTATCTTAGCTACCGATTTTAAGTCTTTTGCTGCTATATTATCTGAGCCAGGTGAATTATCTTTTAGATTCATAATAACATTAAGCACTTCTATTTCTTTAGTAGGTACCAAGAACATTAAACTTTCATTTATTCTATTTTTTATTATATTTCCTTCTTTAGTTTGTATTTTATCAGCTAACTCTGTTCCAACATTACTAAAATGTTCATTAAAGCCGTTGGCTATGTCTTTGCTAATTAAAAGTTTATCATTGTGTCTTATTTCCTTTATAATATTGTTACTATCTGCTTTTTGGTTTGCTATCTGAGAGTTCAGAACATTCCATATCTTTTTAGTATTTGAACCAGCTTCTTGTAATTTTCTATTAAAATAATTTTGCTTTGCTTTCTTTATCTCTACCTTAACCTTGTTTTTTAATTCATTATATTTTATTTTATGCTCCGCAATATTAGGGTATTTTTTATGATACTTATACAATTTATTTCTGTGTTCAATTAGTTTTAAAATTTCTCTGGACATCCACGAATTATTTTTTCTAATTCTCATATATTTAACACTTGTACTAGTGTCCTTGAAATATTTTATAGCTTCAATCATATATTATTTTCCATTTGATTACTAAATAACAGCTATTAACAATGATTATCACACATTAAGTATTAGATGCACTATATAAATTTTTATGTTTTTATGAATTAGAATTTTCCTTATTTTTTCATTTTTGTTTTGTTTTATATACCTTTCGGTTTTGTATTTTAAAAATATTTTTTTATAACTTAAATAAGTATTGCATTTTGAATTTTGTAGTTTGGTCGTTTTTTAATATAATTTTGGATTAAAATCATTTTAATAATTTTGGATTTTGTTTTTATATATATACTTTGTTCTTTATATAACTTCTTTTTTAATAAGCAGAAAATTTTTTCTTGTATTAAATTACTTCATTTATTTTGTTTTTTCAATAATATATATATAAATTTTTTTTTTAATTTTTTCATTCTTTTGAATTATTTTAAATTTTAACACCCCACTTAATATTAATATTGAATTATATAGAATTAAGTACATTCATGGCATTAAGCACTATTTCTTAAGAAATATAAAATGTCACAAACATTTTTTAAATAAATAAAATAAATAAATAAATAAATAATAAATAAATATTATTATTATAATGATTATTATTATTATTATTATTATCAGTATTATTATTATTATTATTATTATTATTATTGTTATTATTATTATTGCTATTATTATTATTGTTTTTATTGTTATTATCGATATTATCAATATTCTCGTTGTACTTTATACAGTTTATGGAATTATTTATTTCCTCTTTGTTACATACGTTTGTTTTATGTTCTTGATGGCATTTTAGACACGTTTCTTTATTCTTGCAATCCACTGCTTTATGGTTGAACCCTTTAAATTTGTAACACCTTTGTATATTTATAGCATCAAATAACTTGCATCTTTCCCATCCTATACATAATTTTTCGTTCGCAAGTATTTTTGGGAAAAATTCTTTATCTACTTCAATTACTGCATTATATTATACTTTTTTATATTTATTCAACTCGAATGTTCTTACTACTTTCATATCACACATTTCTAAAAAGGAAATTAGCTTTTTGAGTTTTTCTTCTATTTCGGCACCACTAAATTTATTATTCATATAAACCAATTCAATTTGTGGCTTAATGACTGTTGGTATTTTTATCTCGTAACTGACTGTCATTTTCTTTTCTAATTCAACTTTTATTTTTTCACGTTCTTCAATTGTGTCTGTTTCAATTAATATTGCTCCATTGGTTTTAGTTTCAATATTTTTGATTTTTAGATTTTTTGTATCAACCTTTAATTTTGATCACTTTTTGTTTTTTCATTTTTTTGTTTATTTTTTGGCTTAACAATCAAAGGTAATTCTTTTGATACCCTACACCTATAGAATGGTTAAGGGGTATATTAACTTTGGTATGGTGTTTGTAACCACCTAAAGGAAGCGAGCTGGATATGGAAAAGTATATATATTTGTGATCAGCGTGACCCCCTTAGTCGATATAGCCATGTCCGTCCGTCCGTCCGTAGGCACGATAACTCAAAAAATAATGGAGCTATCGTGATGAAATTTTTATTGTAGGTTACTAGGACTAAAAGTACGGCGGAGATTGCATATGGGAGAAATCGGCCCATGGGTTCGGATTTTGGACCTTTTAATCGATCGAAGGGCTAACGAACATTAATAAAAAATCACGATAACTCAACAACTAATGACGCTATCTTCATCAAATTTGTGCTGTAGGTTACTAATAATGAAACTACTTCGGGAATTGCGTAAGGTCGGGATTGGACCATGGGTTCGGAACCTAGAACTTTTTGATCGAATTGAGGCCAAACGAGCATAATTCCGAAACCAATGAAGATGGAACCTCCAAATTTAGTATCAGGGTGTCCCTTCCTATTTCCTAAGTGTCGTGGGAGTTTGGGCCCCATTGGACTAGTGGGTCGGGGACCAGCCACTCAGATCCGAGGACCTTAAAGCGTATTTTCGAAATTAATAAAAATAGTAACTTGAAACAAATGTAGAAGCTTCAAATTTGGCCCAGGGTGTTCTTTACTATTTCTTCCGTGCCCCCTATTTTGGGATCATTTGGAGTGGTGGTTCAGGACCTCTTTTAGACCGCCAAATGTGTAAAAGCTTATCATCGAAATTAATAAAACTAGTAACTTAAAATTAAGATAGAACGTTCCAATTGTATACAAGGGTTAACTAGTATTGAAAGTATGACGGGACTGTATATGGGCGAAATCGTACCATGGTTTCGGGTTCTGGAACCCTTGACAAGTTCAAGGACTAAAAAACATATATCTTAAAAACACCATAACTCAATAAATATTGCCGGTATTTTGATGAAATTTAAACTCTAGGTTACTAGTAATGAAAGTACCATGCGAATTGGTTCTGGTCGAGTTTAATTTCAAATCCTTTGTCCTATGTGTCTCCGAAATCTAGACTAAATTGTAGTGGTTCAGCTATTTTCAAAGGTACTTGCTGCATTTATGTAATATTTATTTGAATATTTAAATGAATTATATGAAAAGTTCAAAATTTGTAATTGTATTTTAGAAGTACATTTATTGCATATTTTGCTTTTATAAGCTTTTCTATTAGGTATATAAACTAACCATTTAAGATAATTGCAATTTTTAAAAATTTGGATTGTTAAATATATTATGCTTTGATTATCTTTTTATCACAAAATTTAATAATTAGAATTTTTTCATTTTGTAATTGAATTGGAATAAATATATTTTCATTTATTTCAAGTTTGTTTGTTTTTTAATATTTTTAAATAGATAAATTAGTAAGATTTTGTAATATTTTTTAATAGATAGTGTAATTAGAAAATGTTTTTAGTATTATAAAGTTAATTTGGTTCTCTATGTCTTACGATCAAATTAATAGCAGCTTTTATGGTGTTAAAATGACTTATGGATATATCCTTAAATTTGAACCAAATAGGTGTAGGGTATTTGGTTGCACCGACTGACTGTTGCTTTACTTGTTTTTTTTCTAATTTCTCATTTCACCTTTTATTTTACCTCTGCATTTATTACAAGACACCATATTTTTTTTTTTTTTTTTTTTGTTCTATATGTTTTGGAACATACAAAATATTTAACACTTAGAATATTTTTGTTTTATTTTAATTGTTTTTTTATGTTGCATACATATATGTATCATATTACAAAGTTTTTTTTTTTATTATTTTTTCTGTTTATTAATTAAATTTACTCTAAACGACGTTTTGTATTGTTTAAAGTAAATTTTAACCGATAATTAACAAACAAGTCCGATTAACATGTAATTAATCAATTAATATTAATTATGAATTTAAGAAAAAATAGAAATATATAAGAAAAAAAATTTAAATAAATAGTTATTGTAAAAAAATGTAGTTTAATAGTATTAAAATTACATTGTATTCTGTGTTTTGCCATGCTTTTACATATATTGAGCGAATAGTTTTATATTATATATACACAAGATAAAATTAACAAAAAATAGATGAAAAGAGATATATAGTGACTTAAAACAGTGCATGTGTAAATAAAAGATGTCAATATGAGAATTAATAATATTAAAGTTTAATGTATGAAAGTTGAAAAATTATTCAAGTTGGAATACTTTTTAATTTTGTTAATATCATTGAAATTTTTAATGTTGAATATTTTGCTCTTGTCATCTTTCCTATTATTGATGATGTTAATTTTCATTAGCGGATTCGGTATTGTTTTGTTTTTTTGTTTCAATTACTTTAATATAGAAAGACTGATATTTGCGTCGCTTTTATGCCACATAAAGTTAGTAATAATTTTCGAGAGTCCAGCAACTACAATATCAGTTTTATATTCATATTGTATGTGAATTATGTTTTTCTTCCAAATCCTCTGGTTTTTTATTTATTTTTTAATATTTACTTTAAGATTGTTGTTTCCATTTACTAATACTTTATTAATTTTTATTATTTCATCAAATTGTTGAGACATAGAAGTTTGTGAGTTGCGAATTTCCAGGACTAGAGCTCTTAATGATTTCAGGTAAGTCGTCATACTGTCTAGTATGCAATTAGTTGATTTATTTGAAGTAGTTTGTAATGATTCGACCACTATTTTATCCATAGAACAATTCGGATAATTTGAAAGTACCTAATTTTTCGACGGCACTTATTACAGATTTGTCCAATTTGCCACTACCGGAATTTTTCGATGTGTGGCTTGTAACACTCTCATTATCGGAATCTTCTGCGAATATGACCATAGTTTAGTTATGATTAGCTGGACAGTTATTACATATCCAAGATCCCTTTGGATTAATTTTTTTTCATTGGACTAATGAAGCGAAGCAATTATTTCGCCTTCAAAAACAGAGGCTTTACACTTTACAATTGCGTTAGATGGTTTTTGAGGCAAAAGAATAACCCAATTATGAATCAACTTCAATTAAAAATTTTGGGTATTGAGTTTCATGTGAACATTCAAGAAGTGCAGACGTGTTTTAGAGGAGTTAAATTTTTGAATATAAATATTTTTCTTTTTTTAGTAAATATTATTAGCTAATACAAATTTTCAACCAGCACAAAATAATTTTTGGCATGAATGTAAATCTATACAACCAGCGGCAATATATAAACGGCAAATAAATATAACATTTTTCTTTGTCTTCCGAAATGCTTTGATGACATCAACTTTTATTTGTTTCTGTCTTTTTAAATCTAAATTTTTAGTCCAATAACAAAATGTTATAAAAAAATTATTTTCTAATTATTTGTTTATCAGTAACTCACATTTTCAGAAATTGAGATACAACTTTTTAAAATAACATTTGCGCAGAGAGAAAAACATCTATTTGAATAAAAAAGTTTGTTATTTTACTATATTATTTATAAACTATACTTTATATTTTATTAAGAAATTAATAAATTTAATAATTAAAAATTCGCACTGAAAATAAAATCCTTGCACAAAATTTTTTTATTAAACGAAAAACATTCACTGAAAAGCTAATACTTTTTGTCAAACAAAAGACTTCCACTTAAAAGCAAAATCTTTTGGTTAAAAAATAAACTTGCATTAAGACGACAAGCTCTTTTACTTAAACGTTTGGTTTGGTAGAGAATTAAAGATACAAACGAGATATTGTTTGGACAATATCTTACCTGCCTTCAATTAAGACTCTACCATATTCAAGTTATCGTCATAAAGAATCATATACATAGAGTATTCAACTCGAACTAATTTTTTAATCCATTTCGGCAAAATTATAGTTCCCCAAAATTCTGTTTTGTTCTGTTGTTACTGAAAAGAAAATTTATTCAGAAATAATATTTATTTGCAACTTATAAAAAATTGAAATGTTCCTTTCTTATTTACAGTGGCTGCGTCACTGTAAGCAAACCCAATTAGATTGATAGTTTTGACTGAATCAAAAAAAAAAATAAAATAAAAATTCCACTCATTATTTCGTATAGCTGTAATTCTTCTTGAAAACCTAATCTGATTTATGCTGAGTCAAACCAGCATAAATTTTGCAAATATTAGAGGGCTAGATTCCAATTATGTCGGAGTATATGTTCACCTTACGTCAAAAAATCCGGCCGTGTTAGCACTAAACGAAACTCAGGTTTTTCAAACCAGGATGCGGTTAAGTTCAGTATTCCTGGTTACAAACTTGAAACGTTTTTTAGTCCCCATAGAGGTATTGCTCTTTATATTCGTAACGATACGGCCTACCAAATTCTGGATAAATATAACATAGGCACAAATCCAGAGTTTAACTATGTTTGGACCAAATTTATTTTTGGTGGCCATTCAACGCATTTTTGTTTTTTGTACAGAAGTCCAAATATTTCGAAGGAGAACATAATTGTAGAATTTGATATTTTATCGGATTCTATAATTAGCATCCTTCAGGACAATCCCGAAACTGAAATCGTTGTAGCAGGCGATTTCGATATCCACAATAAAATTTGGCTTCTATACCCTCCTCATACATCGGCAGAAGGCAAATATGTAGAACTTCTTAGCGCTCTTCACCAACTTACACAATTGGTGAAAGAACCTACTCGCATACCAGACTGTTCAAGCCATAGTGCTTATACTCTGGATCTATTTCTAACTTCTCATCCGGAAAAATACAACATTTCTGCCATTAGCCCATTAGGCAGCTCTGACCACTGCCTTATCAGTTCTCAATTTCAAATGCAAAATTTTATTAACCAAAAAGTTCCTCCCAATCATAAAATTTGGCTCCTAAATAAAGCCAACTGGGATGGTTTAAACTCCTTTTTCAAAAACTTTAATTGGTCTCTTTTTTTCAACAATAGAAATGTTGATGTAGCTGCCAACGCATTAACTAGCGCTATTCTCCTTGGCATGAATCTTTTCATACCAAGTAAGATTGAAAGTGCTAAAAACCGTAACCAGAATTGGTTAAACAAAAATTGCAGGCAAGCTATTAAGAAAAAAAATAAAGCTTTCTTTGAGCTCAAGAGGCAACCAACCGAAGCAACCGGCTCTCATTTACAGAAGTTAGTAAGCGATGCAAAAGAATTTTAAGGCAGCAAAGTTTTAAACCTGATTTTTTACTAAGGCAAAAAGTTATTCGCTTCCCAAAAGGCAGCAAAAGTTTCTGGTCATTTGCCAAATCAGTAAAAAATAACTTCACTTCTTCTACAACTCCTCCACTGATTTATAATAATGCTGTCATTGCTGACCCTGAACAAACGGCAGATTTGCTGGCTCAAATCTTCGCAGACAATTCAACATTGCCGGCAACAACAGCCTCTCCTCCGGTCTATGTACCAACAAATTCAAAACTTAAAAAAATTTATTTTCGCCCACGAGTTGTTGCTAAAGTTCTTAAGGGTCTGAATGTTCACAAATCTGCTGGTCCTGACGATATTCCACCAATTGTCCTCCAAAAATGCGCTAACACCCTAGCTAAGCAAACTTTTTCACATATCCTTTGTTTCTGGAACTTACCCTTCTATATGGAAAGTTGCTTATGTCCAGCCAATCCCAAAAAAAGGGTGCCCAGAGCAATCCTGAAAATTATAAACCAATTGCTCTAACATCAGTACTATCAAAGGTTATGGAGTTAATAATTAATTTCCATTTAAAAAGATATCTGGAGAGCAATGACCTCATAAGTGACCATCAATATGTTTTAGGTCAAATAGATCAACAGGTGACCTGTTCACATTTTTGACTGAAAAATGGGGTCGTTGCTTGGAAAAATATGGCGAGACGAACATAATCGCTCTAGATATAACCAAAGCCTTTGATCGCGTTTGGCATGCCGCGCTACTAAAAAAGCTAGAAGCTTTTGGTCTAGGAAAAATCTTCAATTCATGGATAGAATCTTTCCTTTCACACATTTCACTACAAGTTGTATTGGATGGTTTTACTTCCAAAAATTTTGAAATCAATGCTGGTGCCCTCAAGGCTCGGTCCTATCACCAACCTTATTTCTAATATTTATCAATGATCTTCTATCCATTACCTCCAATAAAATTCATAGCTTTGCTGATGACAGCACTCTTGATTGCTCTTATCTTTTTGAGAGAGCAGCTGATGCTACCTCAACATCGGTAAACAATGAACGAACCAAAGTTTCAAGTTCCTCCTAAAATCAAACCCTACCGCCGTAACACACGGTTAGCAGCTCAATCACATCCATATACAGTTGAGCTTTTCAGAACAAGAACTCTGAAATTTAGGAACTCTTTTCTGAGTCGCACCTCCAAATTATGGAGCACATTACCCCCATATGTGTTTCCCAATTCATTTAAACCGCAAAAATCAAGAAGAATGTCAACTTATACCTCCTGGGTTGCCTATTCAACCCTTTAAAGTCATTTATATTTATGACTAGTAGTAACTTTGGGTGCTTATATCCCAACTAACAGCTAGAGTGCTTATCCCATTATTTTGGCTACGGGGGGAGGTTGTTTTAGTGTAGTAAAAATCTCACACTACCTGGGGGATTAGGTTACCAGGTGCCTTTTGAAGGTTTTTTCCTCCCTTAGGAAAAAAAAAACAAGTAAAGAAACAGTCAGTCGGTGCAACCGACTTAGAAATACCCTACACCTATTTGGTTCAAATTTAATGACATATCCATAAATCATTTTAGCGCCATAAAAACTGTTATTAATTTGATTGTAAGACATAGCTAACCAAATTAACTTTATAATACTAAAAACATTTTCTAATTACACTACCTCTTAAAAAATATTACAAATTCTTACTAATTTATTTATTTAAAAATATTAAAAAACAAAAAAACTTGTAATAAATGAAAATATATTTATTCCAATTCAATTACAAAATGAAAAAATTCTAGTTATTAAATTTTGTGATAAAAAGCTAATCAAAGCATAATATATTTAATAACCCAAATTTTTCAAAATTGCAATTATTTTAAATGGCTAGTTAATATACCTAATAGAAAAGCTTATACGCAAAATATGCAATAAATGTTGAACATAGCTGAACCACTACAATTAAGTCTAAATTTCGGGGACACATAGGAAATAGGAAATATATTCTTTGGCATCGAAATTATACTCGTTCGGCCTCAAATCGATCAAAAACTTCTAGAATCCGAACTCATTGACCAAACTCGATCAGAACCAATTCCAATGGTACTTTCATTACTAGTAACCTAGAGTTTAAATTTCATCAAAATAGCGGCATTATTTTTTGAGTTATGGTGTTTTTAAGATATATGTTTGTTAGCCCTTGAACTTTTCAAGGGTTCCAGAACCCGAAATTATGGTACGATTTCGCCCATATGCAGTCCCCGTCATACTTTCAATACTAGTTAACCCTTGTACACAATTGGAACGTTCTATCTTAATTTTAAGTTACTAGTTTTATTAATTTCGTTGATAAACTTTTACACATTGGGGAGTCTAAGAAAGGTACAAAATTAGAGGGACACGCAGGAAATAGTAAAGAACACCCATGTGCCAAATTTGAAGCTTCTACATTTGTTGTAATTTACTACCTTTATTAATTTCGAAAATATGCTTTAAGGTCCTTGGAACTGAGTGGCTGGTCCACACCCACTACTCCAATTGGGCTCAAATTTCAAGGACACTAAGGAAATCGAAAGCGACACCCTGAAACCAAATTTAGAGGTTCTATCTTCATTGGTTTCGGAATTATGCTAGTTTGGCCTAAATTCGATCAAAAAGTTCTAAGTTCCGAACCCATTGTCCAATATTCACCGTACGCAATCGCCGCCGTAGTTTCATTACCAATAACCTACAGCACAAATTTCATGAAGATAGCGTCATTAGTTGTTGAGTTATCGTGATTATTTATATATGTTCGTTAGCCCTGAAACCGATTTAAAGGTCCAGAATCGGAACCCTTGGGCTGATTTCGCCCTTATGCAGTACACGCTTAACTTTAAGCACTAGTTAACCCTTGTACACAATTTGAACGTTCTATCTTAATTTTAAGTTACTATTTTTAATAGTTTCGATTATAAGCTTTTAAAACTTAAGAGGGTCTAAGAGGGATACTGAACCACCACTCCAATTGATCCCAAATTAGGGAGACACGCACGGGATAGTAAAGAACACCCTTGTGCCAAATTTGAAGCTTCTACATTTTTTAAAGTTGTTATCTTTATTAATTTTAAAAATATGCTTTAAGGTCTTCGGAAATGTATGGCTGGTCCCCGACCCACTTCCCCAATGGGGCCCTAATTTCAAAGACATTAGGGAAATAGGAAAGGACACCCTGATACAAAATTTGGAGGTTCTATCTTCTTTGGTTTCGGAATTATGCTCGTTTGGACTAAATTCGATCAAAAAGTTCTAGGTTCCGAACCCATGGTCCATTCCCGAACTTCTTCAATTCTTCAATTCATGGATAGAATCTTTCCTTTCACACATTTCAATACAAGTTGTATTGGATGGTTTTACTTCCAAAAATTTTGAAATCAATGCTGGTGCCCTCAAGGCTCGGTCCTATCACCAACTTTATTTCTAATATTTATCAATGATCTTCTATCCATTACCTCCAATAAAATTCATAGCTTTGCTGATGACAGCACTCTTGATTGCTCTTACCTTTTTGAGAGAGCAGCTGATGCTACCTCAACATCGTTATACAATGAACGAACCAAAGTTTCAAGTTCCTCAAATAATGATCTCCAAATAATTTAAGATTGGGGGAGCGTGAACAGTGTAAGTTTTAATGCTTCTAAAACCCAAAGCTGTTTTTTATCAACCAAGCAAAGCGATCCTTTACTAAACATTTCTTTTGGCAATGTAGGTATTCAAAACTCCGAATCATTAAGAATTCTAGACATGGAAATAAATGCAAAACTTTCGTGGAACGACCACATTTTTTCGGTCGCAAAAGATGCCGCGAAATGCCTGGGATTCTTGAGTAGGAGTAGGAAATACTTTACATCTCCAAATCTATTACAAATTTATAAAACCTATATTCGGCCGAGACTTGAGTATAACTCTCACATATTTGCTGGAGCTCCCAGCACCGCTCTTCAGTATCTGGATAAGACACAAAAGAGAGCTGTTCGTATTATCAATGATAATAACGTCATAAAAGACTTAACGTCTTTAAATCATCGCCGTAATGTAGCAGCTGCTTGTCTTTTTTATAAATATCTTCTAGGCAATACTTCAAAAGAAATCAAAAACATGATGCCTAAAATCAAACCCTACCGCCGTAACACACGGTTAGCAGCTCAATCACATCCATATACAGTTGAGCTTTTCAGAACAAGAACTCTGAAATTTAGGAACTCTTTTCTGAGTCGCACCTCCAAATTGTGGAACACATTACCCCCATATGTGTTTCCCAATTCATTTAAACCGCAAAAATCAAGAAGAATGTCAACTTATACCTCCTGGGTTGCCTATTCAACCCTTAAAAGTCATTTATATTTATGACTAGTAGTAACTTTGGGTGCTTATATCCCAACTAACAGCTAGAGTGCTTATCCCATTATTTTGGCTACGGGGGGAGGTTGTTTTAGTGTAGTAAAAATCTCACACTACCTGGGGGATTAGGTTACCAGGTGCCTTTTGAAGGTTTTATCCTCCCTTAGGTAAAAAAAAAAACAAGTAAAGAAACAGTCAGTCGGTGCAACCGACTTAGAAATACCCTACACCTATTTGGTTCAAATTTAATGACATATCCATAAATCATTTTAACGCCATAAAAGCTGTTATTAATTTGATTGTAAGACATAGCTAACCAAATTAACTTTATAATACTAAAAACATTTTCTAATTACACAATCTCTTAAAAAATATTACAAATTCTTACTAATTTATTTACTTAAAAATATTAAAAAACAAAAAAACTTGTTATAAATGAAAATATATTTATTCCAATTCAATTACAAAATGAAAAAATTCTAGTTATTAAATTTTGTGATAAAAAGCTAATCAAAGCATAATATATTTAATAACCCAAATTTTTCAAAATTGCAATTATTTTAAATGGCTAGTTAATATACCTAATAGAAAAGCTTATACGCAAAATATGCAATAAATGTTGAACATAGCTGAACCACTACAATTAAGTCTATATTTCGGGGACACATAGGAAATAGGAAATATATTCTTTGGCATCGAAATTATACTCGTTCGGCCTCAAATCGATCAAAAGCTTCTAGAATCCGAACTCATTGACCAAACTCGATCAGAACCAATTCCAATGGTACTTTCATTACTAGTAACCTAGAGTTTAAATTTCATCAAAATAGCGGCATTATTTTTTGAGTTATGGTGTTTTTAAGATATATGTTTGTTAGCCCTTGAACTTTTCAAGGGTTCCAGAACCCGAAATTATGGTACGATTTCGCCCATATGCAGTCCCCGTCATACTTTCAATACTAGTTAACCCTTGTACACAATTGGAACGTTCTATCTTAATTTTAAGTTACTAGTTTTATTAATTTCGTTGATAAACTTTTACACATTGGAGAGTCTAAGAAAGGTACAAAATTAGAGGGACACGCAGGAAATAGTAAAGAACACCCATGTACCAAATTTGAAGTTTCTACATTTGTTGTAATTTACTACCTTTATTAATTTCGAAAATATGCTTTAAGGTCCTTGGAACTGAGTAGCTGGTCCACACCCACTACTCCAATTGGGCTCAAATTTCAAGGACACTAAGGAAATCGAAAGCGACACCCTGAAACCAAATTTAGAGGTTCTATCTTCATTGGTTTCGGAATTATGCTAGTTTGGCCTAAATTCGATCAAAAATTTCTAAGTTCCAAACCCATTGTCCAAACCTCACCGTACTCAATCGCCGCCGTAGTTTCATTACCAATAACCTACAGCACAAATTTCATGAAGATAGCGTCATTAGTTGTTGAGTTATCGTGATTATTTATATATGTTCGTTAGCCCTGAAACCGATTTAAAGGTCCAGAATCGGAACCCTTGGGCTGATTTCGCCCTTATGCAGCCCGCGCTTAACTTTAAGCACTAGTTAACCCTTGTACACAATTTGAACGTTCTATCTTAATTTTAAGTTACTATTTTTAATAGTTTCGATTATAAGCTTTTAAAACTTAAGAGGGTCTAAGAGGGATACTGAACCACCACTCCAATTGATCCCAAATTAGGGGGACACGCACGGGATAGTAAAGAACACCCTTGTGCCAAATTTGAAGCTTCTACATTTTTTAAAGTTGTTATCTTTATTAATTTTAAAAATATGCTTTAAGGTCTTCGGAAATGTATGGCTGGTCCCCGACCCACTACTCCAATGGGGCCCAAATTTCAAAGACATTAGGGAAATAGGAAGGGACACCCTGATACTAAATTTGGAGGTTCTATCTTCTTTGGTTTCGGAATTATGCTCGTTTGGACTAAATTCGATCAAAAAGTTCTAGGTTCCGAACCCATGGTCCATTCCCGAACTTACGCAATCCCTGAAGTAGTTTCATTACTAGTAACCTACAGTACAAACTTGATGAAGAAAGCGTCATTAGTTGTTGAGTTATTGTGATTTTTTATATATGATCGTTAGCCCTTTGATCGATTAAAAGGTCCAGAATTCGAACCAATGGGCCGATTTCGGCCATATGCAATCCCCGCCGTACTTTCAGTCCTAGTAACCTCCAGTTAAAATTTCATCAATATAGCTCCATTATTTTTTTAGTTATCGTGATAAACGGACGGACGGACGGACATGGCTATATCGACTCAGGAGGTCACGCTGATCACAATTATATATACTTTTCCATATCTAGCTCGCTTCCTTTATGTGGTTACAAACACCATACCAAAGTAAATATACCCTTTTACCTATTTATTCTATAGGTGTAGGGTATAAAAACAGTAGTTGAATTGTAGTGGTAATTTTTTTTTTATTCGTATTCATTCTAAAGTAAATTAAGTAGAAATTGAAGAACTTTTTTTTCTTGTTGTTCTTGTTTTGAATGAAAATAGAAGAATAATTATTTTTTTACAGTGATTACTTTAGCTTGGCCTATGAATGAATATATAAAGCGTATTAAAAAGCGTATGTGTGTGTTTAATAAAATTAAAAATAATATTATTATGCATGTATAAGAATATTACGTATTGAAGTAAGTAAATAAATAAACAAGTGATGAAAAAAAACCAAAGGTTTTTAAAAAAGCACATTTTCAAATTTATATTCTATTACAGACTGAGTTTAATTTTGGAAATATATACCCCGGTGACTAAGTTAATTTTCTATTTCAAAGTTCTAATAGCCCTTCGATGGGGAAGGTTGCCAAATTTCTTAAGGACCTAACTTCATCTAACCCCCCACTCTCTCTCCTTTTCTATAGGTTCTAGGAGTTAAATGGTGAAATCCACAAAAATTTGGAATTTTACTTAGAATTTTACCGCTTTTAAATTTAAGAAAAGCCTTTAACATATATTAAAAACCTTTAAATTTTGTATATTAATTAAAAAAATTGGACAGGTATTCAAGTTATAGGTGTTTAATAATAGCAAAAGATATATGTGGGCAAAAATTTTGCAAAAATTGAGTTTTGCGTAATTTTAAATTTTAGTACCGTATGGCAACCCTAAACATTTGCTTTTTAAAAATTTATAAAGCTTATAAAACCAGCTATCATTTGTGTTTTCAGATTCAAAATACACTTAACACATCTCCTGTTATAACAATTTAAATGTAGGGCTTTTTCAAACTTTGGGGGGCTGTATCCCATAACAGGTGGAGTTACAGAAAAAAATTCTTTTACGAAATTTTTTTTTTTTTGCAATAACTACCCATGGTTAAAATTTCCTTAGTCTATTTCAAACGGTGTAAAAGTTTTTCTAAACATACAAACGGACGGACGGACGGACAGAGCGAAGCTACATAGGCACATTTTTACAAAATTTTTTGAAAATGTGCTTAAAATTGATAAGCGATTTTGACTTAGTACTAATAATATTGAATTAATTTTAAAACTTTTGGAAAAATTGATAAAATTTTATTTAACAGTTTTCTTTTTAATATTAGTAATTAAATGGGGAATACGAACATTAGCACCTAAATAGGAAATCAGAAAAAAACAAAAGCTAATATAATTAATTAAAAAAACTGTTTTATTGTTCAAAATTAAAGAATAGGGTAGAGTCGCCATTGGTCGGACGAACTGTTGGTGGTTTTCTATCAAATTATTATAAAACAATATATAATAATAGTAAAATTTTTTTGTATATTTTTTTTTAGTTTATAAAATAACTAAATTTTATATTTCATCTTCTTTTTAGCACATTTTCAAAAAATTTTGTGAAAATGTGCCTATATATTTTCAATCTGCCCGTCCGCCCACCCGTCCATCTATCTCTCCGTCTGTCCCTTTATCCATCTGTCCATCTGTCCCTCTGTCCGTCTGTCCGTCTGTCCGTATGTTTACAAAAACTTTTAAATCGTTTGAGACAGAGGAAAGAAATTTTAACCACGGGCAGGTATTGCAAAAAAAATAATTCCATAGAAGAACTTTTTTCTGTAGCCACCCGTTACGGAGCTACAGCCCACCAAATTTGGAAAAAGACCTTTTTTTAAATTGATATAACAGGAGTTCTCTTTATTGAATTTTCAATCCGAAAACGGCACAAAATAGGTTTTTATAAACTTTGTAAATTTTTAAAAGAAAAATGTTTAGAATTTCCATACGGTACTAAAATTTACCATTGTGCAAAACTCAATTTTTGCAAAACTTTTGGCCACACTTAAAAAATTAAAAAAAAAGGAATTTAATCGTTTATTAAAAAAATATTTTGTTTTTAATTTATAAAATATTATTCAAAATATGTTTTATGGTAAAATTCTTAGCCTTTTAAAAATATAATAGTGTTAAATAAGAACGGAAATAGGAAATAACCCTCGTGTATTAAATTTAAAGTTTCTATCTTCATGAATTTCGAAGATAAGCTTTTTAATTTTGGGATTTCTTAGGAGCCAACTGAACCACCACTACAATTAAGTCTAAATTTCGGAGACACATTGGAATTCCTTGGCTTCGAAATTATACTCGTTTGGGCTCAGATCGATTAAAAGTTTCTAGAATCCGTACTTATTGTCCGAAGTCAACCAGAACTAATTCCCATGGTACTTTCATTACTAATAACCTAGAGTTTAAATTTCATCAAAATAGGAGCATTATTTCACTCTGTCCGTTCGTCCATCGAAAGCAGTTATACTGCTTTTAAGATTTTATTGTTCGTTGGCCCTTGAATTTTTTAAAGGCTCCAGAGAAAGCGAAAATATGGTACGATTTCGCCTATATGCAGTCCTCGTCATACTTGTGTACTGAACCACCAGTCTGATTGATCCAAAATTAAGGGAACGCGCAGGAAAAGTTACTATCTTTATTAATTTCGAAAATAAGGTCTTCGGAACTGTGTGGCTGGTCCTCAACTCACTAATCCAATTGGTCCCAAATTTCAAGGACACTAAGGAAATAGAGAGAGACGCCCTGATACCAAATTTGGCGGTTCTATCTTCATTGGTTTCGGAATTATGCTCGTTTGGCCTAAATTCGATCAAAAAGTTCTAAGTTTCGAGTCCATTGTTCATTCTCCACAGTACGCAATTACCGCCGTAAAAGTAGGTTAACAAAATTTTTTTGTCACGTCCACTGTTTAGGAGCTATAAGGGCTCGAAAATTGAAATTTTGCTACTTTTAAACACCTATTCAAATGTTTTTTTATATATATATAAAATTTGAAGCTTCAGCATTATATTTGAACATACGTTAAAGGTTTTTTTAAATTTGAAAGGGTTTCTTTAAATTGAAGAAATTGCCGAAAGTTCCAACATTGTATTTCGCACTGGTTATCCGGTTGCATTGGGTGCATTGGGATTATATTCTAAGTATTGATTTCACTATTAGTCATAATTAATAAATTGATGAAATAACTAAATTATAATTTTATCATTAATTTTTAAATATATAGTTTTTTATAAAAATAAATAATACTGAGAAAGAAACTCTATATAATTTTGAAAGTGTGCTATTTAAAAACGCTTTGTTTTTTTCATCACTTGTTCTATTGAAAAATTGAATGGTATTTTTAAAATAAGATCTTAAACGAAATTATACGATTTTTGCTAAAAGTCGGACATGGACTAAATGCCTTTTTCAGCACATTTTCAAAAATTTTTGTAAAAATGTCGCTATATAGTTTCACTCTGTCCGTCAGTCCATCCATCTGTGTGTATGTTTACAAAAACTTTTACATCGTTTAAAATAGAGAAAAGAAATTTAAACCACTTGTAGGTATTGCAAAAAAAAATATTTTATAGAAGAACTTTTTTCTGTGGCCCCACCCGTTATGGAGCTACAGCCCCCCAAGTTGGAAAAAGCCCTATTTTTAAATTATAATAACAAGAGCTGTGTTAGGTGTATTTGCAATCTGAAACCGGCACAAAATAGCTGGTTTTCTAAACTTTTTAAATTTTTAAAAGGAAAATGTTTTATGGCAACCATAAACGGCACTAAAATTATAATGTTAAATGCTCAATTTTTGCAAAACTTTTGGCCACACATATTTTAGAAGATATAAGTTCAAGCTAGGATTTTGAAATTTTGGGAGAAGTTAGACATTTTAAAAATTAGTAGGAATCGGCTAACAAAATTTTTTGTCAAGTATCCTGTTTAGGAGCTATAGGGCTCAAAAATGTAAATTTTACTTTTTTTAACCACCTGTAACTTGGATATTTCGGAGACACATTGGAAACAGGAAATATATTCCTAGGCTTCGAAATTATACTCGTTTGGGCTCAGATCGATCAAAAGCTTCTAGAATCCGAACTTATTGTCCGAAGTCGACCAGAACAAATTCCCATGGTACTCTCATTACTAGTAACCTAGAATTTAAATTTAATCAAAATAGCGGCATTATTTTTTGAGTTATACTGCTTTTAAGATTATATGTTTGTTAGCCCTTGAATTTTTCAAAGGTTCCAGAGAACCCGAAACCATGGTACGATTTTGCCCATATGCAGTCCCCGAGTGGAAAGCTCGAAAGCCACTTATTGAAATTGTGCGGTGTTTCTTTGGCCACTACCTTTTTGAACCAAACTTTTGGAGGGAACCTGTGATATGAATATACAGTTTCGTTACAAGGAAGGTTATTTGGAATTATGGTGGAGGTGTTTGAGATTTTTTGATTATGGGGAATAGAGCAAAGTGGATTGGAAATTTAAAAGAAACATATTGATGTTCTTCATAAATTTGGCTAAATCGTACATATATACCTTATCAACTTTGGGGAACAAATTAACATAATGAGGGCATGACAAACGAACTTCTATAAGCCGTGTTGCGCCATAAAGTTAGGTCAACTGTATATTGTTGGAAAATGTTGAGTGAAGGCTTAAGTTCTTTATTTTCTTTAGAACAGGTGCTGCATTATACTCTATTTTCGGCCTAATATTAGTTTTATAAGGAGATCGAAGAGGAGATGAGTTCACTTATGGTGTAATTTTTTGCTTTTGCATCAATCTGATAACTAATGTCACAGTGGCTATGGAATTCGTAGGAAGCAACAAGGGTACAGTCGTCTGAAAGAAGGTCATTTATAAATATTAGGAAGAGACTGGGAAATAAAACATATCCTTAAGAGGCACTAGCATTTACTTTAATTCTTTGAGTCGACCGAGGCAGTGACCAGTTAGAAGCCAATCGTTCACCAAACAAATTTGCTTTTGCTTTAGAATCTGATTCTATGTGTTCATTTATAGAGATGACAAAGTTTATAACGGATTATACGGTCAGATAATATTTGTAATTTGTTTGATTATGAATATAATAAGTACAAAAGTTTTAATTAAAAACGAAGGTTTAAATTCCTATATATCTTCCGAAGATATTTCTGACGATTTAAAGGCATATCATAGTCATTGTAGTCGTAATTATTACAATCACTTACAGGTTTCAAATGATAATTTTAATAAATTTTTTCAAGTTAAAAAATAATTTAAAAAGGACTTATATATCTTTGATTGACCCTTCAGTATTGATAACCATTAAAAACTCTTTTAATGCAAATGAAATTCCTATTTCTAATGCGGACTGTCTCGAAATTTTTTTATTCCTTTTTCCACTCCTTTAAGGAGTATAGGGCTTTCACCAAGTTTTATTTTAAACTAGGCTTCAGTTTCTTTAATCATAATATTCACTAAGCCTGTGATTACTCGGCTGTAGCTATTGTATAAGGTTATGAAATATGAATGCACAAATGTTAACTTTGTGCGCCATCTATAATCTTACACAAGAATTATTTATATATTTTTATTAAATCTTATTTTATATTACGATATAAACTATTACGATATAATTATACAATTTTACGATATTTTTTTATTAGATATGATCTGACAGGGGTTTGAACCCGAGACCTTCCACATGAAAGGCGGCGTCTTTACCACTACGCCATTGGTCAGATACTGTCTCGAAATAATAGGTGTAAATTGTAAATTTTCAAAAAAAAAGTGCTCACATTGTTTACACATACATTCCACCTTCTTCGAATTTAAATATTTATCTAAATTTTTATCTCTCTTAAACGTAGAAGATTCGATTTGCTGTAATTTTGGTCCTAATGATAAGTTAATTCTATGAGCGGATTTAATCTTTCACATATAACTTGGACCAATCATGACGAAGAATCTTTTTTGATTCCTTTTTCTATAGAAAGTGGACTTGATTTGCAATTTATTGATGGTTTAAATAGGTATCCCACTGTCGCATTTTTAAAGACAAACAATTGGATCTATATTTATTTCTCATTGCAATAATATTATTATATTCTGTGAATCGGTGTTACCGCTTCCGGCGTTGGACTATTATCACTCTCCAATAAATTTTACCTATTGTTGAAACATATTCCGTGAATCATGAAACAGCAGATTCTTATAGTTTTAACTTAAACAAAACCAATTTTCCCACACCAATAAATTTCTTAAATACCTATGACTTCACGTCTATCTAATAAATAAAAAAGAAAATTTGTTTGTTTCTGTGTCCAGAATTCACGTGAAAACCGCTATTCTGATTGTCACCAAAATATACAGGAATAATTCTGGAAGCCCAGGGGAGAACATAGGCTATGTGAAGTTTATATAAGTCAAAAGCTTGCGGCTCCAGGGCCATTTTAAGCTTTTTCATTTTTTTATATCGAGTCGTTTGACCGATTGACTTGAAATCTCCATGAATTTTCCCCTTAGCTAGCGGAATTAGTTGCTAGTTGGAATAAATTAACCCAATTTGGCCTGGCGGGCTTGCAAAAAAATTTGGATTTCAGATTTCTGTGCAATATTGCAGGTTGATTTTGCAGTCCGAAAGAGAGGTTGCAAAAAATTTTAGTTAAGTTCGATTAAGCCCTTTGTCACGACGATGTCACGACTTTGTCACGACGTAAGTTTTCTATAAATTTTATTTGCTTAAACTGTTAAATGAATTTTATTGAAAATTTTGCACCAGCATTGATTTTAGTTATAGAAGCCCACAGGGTGTATTTGGTTTTGTACTGTTTACGCGTTTTGTACAACGATTCAATGATATCTGAATAATATTTGGTATTAGCGCAAGTAAACCTTTATTCCAAAAGCTCTAATTAATAAAAAAGGCTAAATGAGATACTTTGGGTGCGATATAATAATCGGTTTGGGCGAAAATAAATTTTTTTAAAGTTGCTGCCGGCAGTGTTGAATTGACTGCGAAGATTTGTGCAAGCAAATCACTGATCACTGAAATTACCAAAAACATTTCCTAACCTTTGGGAAGCGAATACCTTTTTGCTTTAATAAACAATCTTGTTTATATTTTTCCTGCCTTAAAATTCTTTTGCAACAAAGTTTTTAACTTCTGTGAATGAGATCCGTCTGCTTTCGGTTAACTTTCTTTTGTATTCAAAGAAAGCCTTATTTTTTATACCCTACACTTATAGAATATGTAAACGGGTATATTAACTTTGGTATGGTGTTTGTAACCACCTAAAGCAAGTGATCTAGATATGGAAAAGTACATATATTTGTGATCAGCGTGACCTCCTAAGTCGATATAGCCATGTCTGTCTGTCTGTCCATCCGTAGGCACTATAACTCAAAAAATAATGGAGCTATCTTGATGAAATTTTAACTGTAGGTTACTAGGACTAAAAGTACAGCGAGGATTGCAAATGGGCGAAATCAGCCGATCGGTTCGGATTCTGGACCTTTTTAATCGGTCTAAAGGCTAACGACCATATATAAAAAATTATGATAACTCAACTACAGATTACGTAATCTTCATAAAATTTGTGCTGTAGGTTAATAGTAATGAGACTATGGCGGGAATTGCGTACAATCGAGATTAGACCGTGGGTTCGGAACCTAGAACTTTTTGATCGAATTTATACCAAACGAGCATAATTCCGAAATCAATTAAGACAGAACCTCCAAATTTGGTACCAGGGTGTCCCTTCCTATTTCCTTTATGTCCTTGAAATTTGGGACCAATTGCAGTAGTGGGTTGAGGACCAGCCGCACAGTTCCGAATACCTTAAATTATATTTTCGAAATTAATAAAGATAGTAACTTCAAACAAATGTAGAAGTTTCACATTTGGCACATGTATACTCTGCACTATTTCCTGCGCGTTCCCTTAATTTTTGATCAATGAGATTGGTGGTTCAGTACCCTTCTTAGACCCCCTAAGGTTTAAAAGCCTATCATCGAAATTAATAAAAATAGTTATTTATATAAATTAAGATAGAACGTTCCAATTGTGTATAAGGATTAACTAGTATTGAAAGTATGA
Source organism: Dolichopus griseipennis (assembly GCA_963082915.1). NCBI lineage: Eukaryota > Metazoa > Arthropoda > Insecta > Diptera > Dolichopodidae > Dolichopus > Dolichopus griseipennis. The sequence continues at coordinate 209,537,448 of OY720441.1, forward strand.
CGGGGACTGCATATGGGTGAAATCGTACCGTTCGGGTTCTGGAAACTTTGAAAAATTCAAGGGCTAACGAACAAGATGTATGTTCGTTAGCTGTAAAAGCAGTATAACTAAAAAAATAAAATTCCTTTTTTTTTAATTTTTAATGTATCATATATTTTATTGAATTATTACCATAGGTGATATATTCAAAGGTACTTGCTGCATTTATGTAAAATTTATTGATATATTAAAATGAATTATATGAAAAGTTCTAAATTTGTAATTATATTTTAGAAATACATTTTTGCATATTTTGCGTTTATAAGCTTTTCTAATAGGTACATAAACTAACAATTTAAAATAATTGCAATTTTGAAAAATTTTTATTATTAAATATATTATGTTTTGATTAGCTTTTTATCACAAAATTTAATAATTCAATTTTTTTTACTTTTGTAATTGTATTGAAATAAATATATTTTCATTTAATTCAAGTTTTTTTGTTTTTTAATATTTTTAAATAGATAAATTAGTAAGAATTTGTAATACTTTTGAATAGATAAAGTAATTAGAAAATGTTTTAGTATTATAAAGTTAATTTGGTTAGCTATGTCTTACGAAAGTAAGACCAATGAAAATTCCAGCGAAAATCCAGAAGCGACTGATCCAGAATGGATGGCTCTCTGGTCTGTGTTGGTTACCCAAAGGGGCGGCAGTTAAAATATCTGATAGTAGATATAAAATACAAAATATAATAATATAAAATAAATTATGAATACAAATAAAGGTAAAAATAGGGTAGGGATATCTACCAAAATGTCGGCAGAGACCACGGCTGCCGGCGAGGACTTGGCTAATTCCACAAAGGGATTAGTTAAGTCGCCAGTGGTTGAAAATGTATCTACGTTCAATGCAACCGACCTTTTTAAAAAGGTAAACTACCTCTTTTTATGTTAACATTTGAAAATACTGAGGACATTGATAAAATTTATAAAATTGAGTTTATTTAGCATATGAAAGTGAAAATTGAAGCTCTGAAAAAAACAAATCTGATTCCTCAGTGTAAAAAATGTCAAAGATATGGTCACACACAAAAATTTTGCCAGCGTCTAGCTAAATGTGTAAATTGTGCAGGGTCACATTTATCAACGAATTGTGACAAAGGCAAAAAGGCTACGCCGAAGTGTGCTAACTGCCTTGAGGCACACCCCGCATACTATAGGGGGTGCGTAGTTGCAAATGAATTACAAAAGAGAAAAAAAAAAAGTAATCCAAAACATACCAAAGAAGGTGTGTCGAATTCACCTAACCCTAAATCTAGAAGCTTAAATCCGAGCAGGATCATCGACGGTTTATCGTACGCCCAAATATCACAAAATAGAGCAAAAGAATCTATTAGTGCAACAAAACAGAACAATGTAGCATTAGAAAAATCAGCTGAAAAAATAATAAAGCGCACTAACGTTACGAATATAACTCATAGTACAAATAGCATTCATAAACCTAACACTAAAAAGGATAATAACATTTTAATGCAGATGATGCTAAATTTGTTAAATACAATGAACGATATCTCTAAAAGAATAACTAATTTAGAAAACAATTCTAGCAAAAGCTATAGTGGTACTCCGAGAAAATTTCTAAATAATGGCCCAAAATAAAATTAGTATTGCTACATGGAACGCAAACGGCGTACTAAATAAAAAACTAGCATTAGAGCTATTTATAAAAACTAAAAACATTGATGTGTGTCTCCTATCAGAAAGACATATGACAAGACAGTCAAAACTAAAAATAGTAGGTTTCACATGCTGTAATGCGACATACAATAGTAATAAACCGCGAGGAGGTAGTGCAATTTTGGTGAAAAACTCTTTACTACATCACGAAGAGTGTAAAATAGAAACTGACGAATTTCAACTCTCAGTAATACGTGTTAAGTCCCTTAAACAGGATTTAAACATTGGGGCTTTATATTTCTCTCCTAATTACAATTTAAGGAACATGATCCTTAAAGACCTCTTGAACCGACTTGGGGATAGGTTCATCCTAGGAGGTGACTACAATGCCAAACATATCGATTGGGGTTCAAGACTTACCTCAACAAGAGGAAGAGAGCTAAGGAAAGTTATTAGAGAGTTGGGTTGCTATTTTCATTCTACAGGCGAACCAACTTATTGGCCTACTGATACAAATAAAACTCCTGATCTACTGGATTTCTTCATAACAAAAAAAAATATCTCCAAATTTTATTAGCCTAAAAAATAATCAGGATTTAGACTCAGACCATTCGGCTGTCGGACTAAATCTGCATGAAAAAATTGTTAAGAAACAAAATAAGCCTACACTTGTTAATAAATCAACAAATTGGTTCAAATTTAAACAAGAGATAGAAAATAATATAAATTTAAGGGTTAAAATAAAAACTAAAGATGAAATAGATTTAGCAATTGAAAATCTTAATAAAATTGTCCAAAATGCTGCATGGAATAATACAAAAGAATGTAAATACATGACAGCAGGACCTAATTATCCTAGAGATATATTAAATGCGGTTAAAGTAAAGAGAAGAGCTAGACGAAGATGGCATGAAACACGTGACCCAGGTGATAAAACTGTATTGAATAGAATAACGCAGAATCTTAAAAGAAAACCTGCAGTGCCAGTCCCACCAATTCGGAAAATGGATGGTACATGGGCAAAAAATAATAAAGAAAAAGCCGAAACATTCGCAGATCACCTGGAAGAAATTTTTCGGCCCAATGAAATAGAGTCAAACCTCTACATTGAAAATGATTTCAGAAGAGAAGAAAATGCCATTGAACTAATTACTCATATAGAAATGGTTGAAGAAATTAAAGCTCTGAAGTCAAAAAAAGCACCAGGTTTCGATCTAATTACTGCAGACATTCTAAAACAACTCCCGAAAAAAGGGATAACAATGTTAACATATATAATGAATGCTATGTTAAGGTTAAATTATGTACCTAATGTTTGGAAGGTGGCAGAAATAATTATGATACTTAAGCCAGGAAAGCCTCCAAACGAAACAAAGTCTTATAGACCTATCTCTCTGTTACCAATTATGTCAAAACACTTTGAGAAACTGTTATTAAAAAGGTTGAAACCTATAATAGAAAATAGAAAACTAATTCCAAACTATCAATTTGGTTTTAGAGAAAAACACTCTACTGTTGACCAAGTACATAGTATTACTGATATAATTGAGAAACCTCTAGAATAAAAACAAATATGCTCTACAATATTTCTAGACGTAGCACAAGCATTTGATAAAGTTTGGCACGAAGGCTTAATTTATAAGTTGCGGCAACTATTACCTAAAAAATATGTAAATATACTTTCATCATACTTAACTGATAGACTGTTTAGAATTAAACAGGATGAAGAGTACTCTACACTGAGAGAAATTAAAGCGGGTGCCTCAAGGAAGTATCTTGGGTCCAATATTATACTTGCTATATACTTGTGACTTGTCCAATTTCAAGAAATAACTGTAACGACTTTTGCTGACGATACTGCAATAATGGCAGTAGGATCAAATGTCGGCGAGGCTACAAATAAACTACAAAAAGCAAGTGATAAATTATATCTTTGGACCAAAAGATGGAAAATTAAACTAAATGAACTGAAATCAGTGCAAGTAAATTTTACAAATAAACCTATTCAAAATCCCCCAGCCGTACAATTAAATGGGGTAGATATTCCTCATGAAAACAAGGTAAAATACCTAGGAATGACATTAGATGTCAAGCTAAAATGGATGGAACATGTTAAAAAGATAAGAATAGAAGTAGAAGAAAAATAAAAAGAAATGTATTGGCTCCTAGGTCGAAAATCTAAATTAGAGTACAAAATTTTGTTATATAACCAAATAATTAAGCCTTTCTGGTTGTACGGCGTACAACTTTGGGGCTGTGCCAAACGAACACATATTCAGAGAATTCAAACATTTCAAGTGCTACGTAACATGGTGAGTGCTCCCTAGTACGTACGAAATTCCGACTTACATAGGGATCTAGGAATTCCTATTGTTAGCGATGAAATAAATAAATATGCCATAAAACAAAAGACCCGCTTAAAAAGTCACATAAACAGAGAAGCGTCAAAACTTCTACTATCTTCAAATGTCAATAGAAGGCTTAAAAGAACTAGGCCCCTCCAATTAGCGATAAATTCAGATCACCTTAACGGAAGTCTGTAATTCCAGTAGATCGTTAAAGTTACCGCAAAATTAAAGGTTAGTCTCTAAGACTAGTTTTAATATTTGAAAACAGGGCGGGTGTTTCTAGTGTGTTAAAGTCACACATAACTGTGGTTGCGCTCAGTATCTTTCGATGATTCCACCATCCTTACCCCAAGACAAAAAAAAAAAAAAAAATGTCTTACGATCAAACTAATAACAGCTTTTATGGTTTTAAAATAACTAATGAACTTCCCATTATATTTGAACCAAATAGGTGTAGGGTATTTCTAAGTCTGACTGTTTCTTTACTTGTTTTCTTAATAGCTTGCCTACATTTTTTGTTTAACCAATTACGAGTGGAACCTTTAGCCCTTTTAATATTACTTGGTATGGAAAGATTCTTGTCAAAGAGTATAGCGCTAGTTAATGCGTTAGCAGCTACATCAATATTTCCATTGTTGAAAAAAAGAGACCAGTTAAAGTTTTTGAAAAAGGATTTTAAAACATCCCAGCTGACTTCAATATAGTGCCACATTTTATGTTTGAGATTGAGAATTTTTGCTTTGGTTTGAGCTGCCAAATTGGCTGTTGACAGAAATTTTGTATTTTTTCAGATAACAAGTTAGAAATAAATTCAGAATATAACAGTCTGGTATGCGAGTGGGTTCTTTCACCAATTGTGCAAGTTGATAAAGAGCGCTGAAAAGTTTTACATATTTGCCTTGTGTTGATGTGTGAATCGAGTATAGAAGCCAATTTTTTTTGTGAACATTGAAATCGCCGGCTAAAACTATTTTTGTTCCGGGGTTGTCCTGCAGGATGCTAATTATAGAACCGATGAAATATGAAATTCTATATTGAAATATGTGGACTTCGGTACAAAAAACAAAAATGCGTTGAATGACCATCAAAAATAAATTTGGTCCAAATATAATTAAACTCTGGATTTGTGCCTATAATATGTTTATCCAGAATTTGGTAGGTCGTATCATTGCATATGAAGAGCAATACCGTTATGGGGACTAAAGAACGTTTGAAATTTGTATCCAGGAATGTTGAAATTTTGAAAAAATCTGAGTTTCGTTCAATGCTACACGGCTGGATTTTTTGTAGTAAGGTGAACATATACTTCGAACTGGTTTTACTCTAGGCCTCTTATAATTGCAAAATTTATGCTGACTCTTAATTATAATAATTTGACTCTTATCTATCTATATATATAAAAGGGAAAGTTTGTTTATTTGTTTGTTTGTTTGTTTGTTTGTTTGTTTGTATGTTTGTTTGTTTGTTTGTTTGTAGCGAATAGACTCCTAAACTGCCCAGCCGATTTTCATGAAAATTTGTATATAGAGGTTTTTGGGTACGGAAAGAAATCGTGGCCCAAAAATTTTGCTCTAACGGACCGCCAAGTTGGGGCTGTGGTGCAAGTATTTAAACTTCTTTGTTCTAAAATGAAAACGGTTTGACCGATTGACTTAAAATTTTGTATACGTGATGCTCTATGAGAATTGAGTTGACCCTATTAACAGTTTTAGAATTTGTTAACCCATGTCGGGCCGACGGGTGGTCAAAAAAAATTTTGGGTCCAAATTTTGTCCGATTTTACAAAATTCTGCTTTGGCTAAAAAGAAAGCCCCAAAAAAATTTTTGTTGAGTTCCATTAACCCATTGCGGCCCAACAGCTTTTTATAGCTTTTTTCAATACTTTACTCTAAATTCAAAACGGTTTGACCAATTGACTTCAAATTTGGTATACGTGATGCTCCTTGAGAATTGAGTTTACAGTATTAACAGTTTTGGAATTTGTTAACCTATGTCGGGCCGACGGGTGGTCAAAAAAAATTTTGGGTCCAAATTTTGTCCGATTTTATGAAATTCTGCTTTGGCTAAAAAGAAAACCCCAAAAAAAAATTTTATTGAGTTGCATTAACCCATTGCGGCCCAACAGCTTTTTATAAGTTTTTTGGTTATTTTACTCTAAATTAGAAATGATTTGACTGGTTGACCTCAAATTTTATATGTGTGAAGCAACTTGAAAATGGAGTTGAGTCTGTTAACAGTGGGTTCTACGTTTGGTCAAAAAAAAATTTTTGGAAGTAAATTACGTCAAATTTTGGAAAATAGTTTGTACTGCTTTGAATTACAGAAAGTTTCAAAAATTACTAGAATAATCCTAGAAAAATCGTTTTAAAAAGATTGCTTTCATACATTTTTAAATTTACGTGTGTAAACCGTGGGTAATTTTTGTGTTAACTTTTTGCAGTAACATCAAATTCAATTAAACCTCCATTGAAAGGCGCAGCAACGCGCACCGGTTATTAGCTAGTATAATATAATTTGATTCTGCATTAAGCAGACTTCAATTTATATAAATCAGAATAAATTAGAATTCAAAAAAAATGTCCACCATATGAAAATAAAAAGTGGAATCTTGAATTCAGTCAAAACTATCAATCTAATTGGGTTGATTAGAGTGACGAAGCCACGGTTAGTTATCAAATACTGTGGTACATACCGTTCAGCGTGAGATAGTGGCCAACAGCACACAAACTGTAGCAAAAAAACAACACCAATTTATTTGACATCGTACATAAGGTCGAAATATAGCAAGATGATAGGAAAATGAAAAAATTAATATAAATTATTAATATAAAATTACAGTAATTAGCAGTTTATATAAAAATTAAAAATAAAAATAAGTTAAAAAATTTCATTTTTTATTAAAAATAATAAATAAACCAAAACTTATTGAGTGAAGTAAAGTTTGAGAAGAATATTAATTTAAATTTGTCGTTTGATATTCTCTGAAAATTAAAATTTTATATTCAATGAACCTAATTACATTAAGTTTAAAATATTTGTCTATGTATGTATGTTTAACAAATTGAAATGTATCTGGTTGAATAGCTAACTGAATAGGAGTGAGAGGTATGGTTACACTGTTTGATTAGTGTGGTTATAATTTATTTTGGAATATACATAAAACGTTTTATACTTTTTAATATTTTTAAAATTTTAATTTAAAACAAAAAAAGAAAATAATTATTTAGTTAATAATTTAATTCAAGTTCAGTAAAATATTATTAACTTGCAGTAACCAGTGTTAGTGAATAAAAAAATGGGTGCATGGCACTTAACTGAAAAAAAAAATTACGAATGAATAAGTCCCGCAAAATAAAAATACCAAAAAGCTGAAATCCCGAATTTTACTTCTGAATAAAACTTAATTCATAATATATTAAATTTTTGTTGTTAACTTATTATTTATAATAGGTTAGGAAGGATTCCAGAGTTGAACACAAGATCAAAGTTTCAATAATTTGTTTAGCTAGGGTTTGGCACAGCAGACTCCATTATTTTGAATTCTTTGTTGTTAACTTATTAGTTATAAAAAAAAATTAGGTAGGATTCCAAAGTTGAATGTGGAATCAAAAATAAAGCTTTTTCCCCTGTATTTGTTGAAACTTCATACCCAGCCTGAATAATATTTCGTAATTCGGGATTTTTGGCTTCAAGATTTTAAATCATTCGAAATTTTGATATTTTCAGAATTTTTTTTTTCATAATTTTAAATCATTTGGTATTTTATTTTTGGGGCTTTTTTGCTTGGTAGGTTTTTTGTTTGGTTGGTAAATTAACCCGGTAGGCTTTTATAATTAAAATACTGGTAAAAAATTTTCGATTAAAATTCAGTTAATCGTTTAGTCGAATAAAATTTATAAAGAACTTCATTGCGTAGTCGAGGAAAACGGGTTAATCGAACTTAATTAAAATTTTTTGCAGCCTCTCTTTTGGACTACAAAATTAACCTGTAAAATTGTCACAATCGGAAACAAAAAAATTTTTGGAAGCCCGTCGGGCCGAAATGTAACATATTCCAACCAACTTTATACAACTAATTCCGTTAGCTAACAGTCACATTTCTTCAAAATTTCAAGTCAATCGGTCAAACTGTTTTGGCTCAACTTACAAAATATTGAAAAAGCTTCCTTGCGCCCTCGTGCCTAAATGGGTCAACCAAACTCAACAAAAATTTCCGTTAGCCTTTCTTTTCGACTGCAAAACCACCCTGTAATATTGGATACAAATCGGAAACACAAAATTTTTTGGAAGCCCGTCAGGCCGAAATGGATTTAGATATTCCTATCAACTTTATACAACTAACTCCGTCTGCGAAGAGGAAGATTTGTGCAAAACTTCAAGTAAATCGGTCAAAATGTTTCGGCTTGGCATCAAAAACATTGAAAAAGCTACATTGCGCCCTCGTGCCCAAACGGGTTAACCGAGCTCAACAAAAATTTGTGTCAGCCTCTCCTTTCGATATCAAAACCATCCTGTAAAATAGGACACAAATCGGAAACAAAAAATTTTTTGGAAGACCGCCACGCCGAAATTGGTTAATTCATTCTAACCAACTTTATACAACTAATTTCGGTTGCTAAGAGGAACATTTGTGCAAAATTTCAAGTCCATCGGCCAAGCCATTTCGACTTGACATCAAAAAAACGAAAAAGCCTAAAACGGCTGGAGTCGCAACCTGTTGACTTATGAAAATGTGACAAAGCCTGTGACAGGCGCCCCGGGCACCAAGAATTATTCCTCTAAGATTTTGTGACAATCTGAACAGTGGTTTTCACGTGAATCCTGGACAAACAAACAAACAAATAAACAAAAACATTTTCTTCTTTATATATTAGAAGACTAGCAGATTTACCCGGCGTTGCGCGGGAGGTTGCAAATTGTAAAAAAGCAAATTTCGGCCGATTTTTGGAAGGGTTGAGAAGCTTTAGTTGAAAAGAAAACCTAAAAAAAAAATATTAGATATTACCTCCAATTTTGCGAAATATTGCTTGTTGAAAATCTTAGAAACAGGTTTGTTGAGTTCCATTAACTCATTGCGGCACAGCAGCTTTTTACAGATATTTTCGTTACTTTACTCTTAAGCAGAAACGGTTTGACCAATTGACTTTAAATTTTGTACTTAACATTCCTAAGATTATTCAAAAAAAAAAAAATTTTGTAAGTAAATTGCGTCCAATTTTTGAAAGTAGGTAAAACTTTTTTAATTTGGGGAATGTTTGAAAAAATGTTTTGTCGAGTTCTTTTAACCGATTGCGAAACATAAGCTTTAAAACACAGTTTGCAAAACAGTTTGAACGACCATCTCTAATTTTTCTATACGTGGTGCTTCTAGACAATTTGGTGCTCCTTGACGATAGAGTTGAGGATGGTGGATTGCCGGTGAATAATGTTAACTGAATAAAAATTTTTTTTTTATTATTATTTAATAATTATGAAAAGTTTAAAGTGCAATTTGACAAATTTGTTAAAAAATTGCAACAATAATTCTAAAAAAAGCGTTTTAAAAAAATTTCTTTACTAATATTTTAAAATTATGTAGTACCATGTGTAATTTTTGTGTTAACTTTTTTCAATAACATCAACTTAAATTAAAACTCCATTAAGTGGCGGGGCAACTTGCACTGGGTAATAGCTAGTTTCCATATAAATATTATTATACCCGTTTGACTATAGATCAAAAGCGTATACTAAATTTGCTATTATGTCATTATACTATGTTAATAGTAGTTTTCTTGAATTTCCAACGTTTGCATAAAATAGAGTCGATGGTTTCGAAAAGGTTTAAAAATCTGCTTTCCAACTTATATTTTGTTTTGTACTTACCTGAAAGTTTTACTACACTCTTCCTCGTTTTTTTATATAATTTATATTATTTAAATTTAACGATATTATTATTCGGATTCTTTATTTTTATTATTATTAATATTATCTCATTTAGCTTTTGCACTATTTGGGACTATTTAATGAGAGTGAAAATAATTAGTCTTATTAATTAAGTGAGCTTTTAAAATAAAGGTTAACTTGCGGTAATACCAAAAATTTTAAAATTTCATTGAATCTTTGTTCAAAACGCGTGAACGGGTTATAACTAAATTAAACCTGTGGGTTTTTATAATTAAATTGCTGATACAAAGTTTTCAATAAAACTCTTTTAATCGTTTAAGCAAATAAAATTTATCGAAAACATCATGACATTGTAGTGGTAAACGGGTTAATTGAACTTAACTAAAACTTTTTGCAGCATCTCTTTTAGACTGCAAAATCACCCTTTAAAATTGGACACAAATTGGAAACACAAAATTTTTTGGAAGCCCGCCAAGCCGAAATGTCCATTATATTTGAAAATTAAGCTGCCAACTGTCATTTTAAAGTTTAAAAGTTTAAAAAACCGATGGAAGTTTTTTGTTTGATTATTAAGTAAACTTTTTATTTAATTGTGAACTTGACTAAAAAAGTTTAACAAGCTTAAACTACTTCGGTTTGTTTAAACACAAATTTATTATTTTTTATCTTTATAGAGTTTATTTGTTTTTAAATTAATACATACACAGGTAGTAAGGAATAATTAAAGATATAAATAATTTAGACCTTAAGTGTGACATCGAATACATATTAAACGAGGAAGAGTGTAGTAGAGTAGACTGTGTCAACTCTGGGATACCAGTATGACCATAATTTTGACATTACATCAGTCGATACATTACAGCTACTCGTACCCACTGCAGTCGACAAACCAAATTTTCCACAAACTTTGGCTAGGAAACTAAACTATGTTTGACAAAATTTCAGAAACCCGGCTTCAATAGCTGCAGTAGACCACCCACCACTATAGACCATCCAAATTTTGCACAAGTTTTGGCCATAAAACTAAACCACTTTTGGCCAAATTTCAGATACACATCTTCAGTAGGTATTATAGTAATGCTCACATAAAAAAGTGATGAAAAAAACCAAGGGATTTTAAAAAGCACATTTTCAAAATTATATAAGGTTTGTTACTGAGTATTATATCATTTATTTTTATAAAAATATATATAAGTAAAAATAAATGATAATAGGTATTATAATTAAGTTATTTCATCAATTTCTTAATTATGAATAATAGTGAAATCAATACTTATAATACAATCTCTGTTAACAAATAATGTTGAAACGTTGTTGTTGTGCGAAATATAGTGTTGGAGCTTCAATCTCAACGTTTAATTTTGGAAGAACATAATTGGTGAATAAGTTACTCTTTTATAAAAGCATAAAAGTTTTATTTTTTAAGACCTAGTAGCCCATCAATGGGGAAGGTTCCCAAATTTTTGCTTAGCAAACTTATAATGGATCTGTCCACCCCCCTCCTGTCTCTATCCACCCATTTTTTTTAGGTTCTAGGAAGTCAATTGTGAGTCCACTAAATTTGGAATTTCACGGCTAATTTTATTATCTAAGCAATAATGGTTAAAACTAAGAGACAATTTCTTCAATTTAAAGAAACCCTTTCAAATTTAAGAAAAACCTTTTTGTATATTTGAAAAAAAAATTTTGAACAGGTATTCAAGTTACAGGTACTTAAAAATACAAAAATTTCAATTTTCGAGCCCTTATACCTCCTAAACAACTCGCTTGACAACAAAATTTTGTTAACCGACTCCTACTATTTTTTTCTGAGGGTTTGACTTCTCCCAAAATTTTATGACCCTAGCTTGAACCGTTTAGAAGAAATGTGGAGTCAAAAATTTTTCAAAAATTGAGTTTTGCACAATGATAAATTTTAATTCCTTATGGCACTCTTATAAATTATAGCGTTATATTTTTGTAAAGCCTATTAAAGCAACTCTCTTTTACCGTTTTTAGATTCAAAGTACTTAACAGAAGTTTTGTAATACCAATTTAAATAAAGGGCTTTTTTGAAATTGTCGAGGACTGTAGGTCCATCACTCTTAAAAAATTAAGAAAAACTTTTGACACATGTTGAAATATAATTAAAGAGCTTTCATTTTTGAATATTACTAAAAAAATTTTGAACTGGTATTTAAATTACAGGTGTTTAAAAATAGCAAAATTTCAATTTTCGAGCCCTTATAGCTATTATAAATTTTGGAAGACATATAATTTTTCTCGCTACATTAGAAAGTTAAAAAAAATAAAAATTCTAAGCATTTCGTACTATTTAAAAAAAAAAAAAAGTAAAAGTTAAATAATTTCAAAAATAGTTAAAAATAAAAATATCAAAAACATTAAAAAAAAAAATTATCAAAACTAGTATAAAAAAATGGTTTCCCAATGTGACTCTTGCAAAAAACATTTAGTAGCTAAATCTAAAGTTGAAAAGTGTAAAATATTTTGCAATATGTTTCATGCTAGATGTGCAAAGCTATCTGATGATACCTTTGAGCTTCTGAAAAGTGGTAATGTAAATTGATAGTGATCTCAATGTCCTAGGCAATTAAACGAATCATTTGTAAAGGTGCCTGAAGATAATAATTCGAAATCTGGAGATAATGACTTGTCATACTCACAAACGACTGAACAAAACTGTCTGTTTGTCTTCATTTGACTCAACAAATTGTACCCTAGACAAAATAGCGCAGTATTTAAAATCATTGGGATCAATAGAACCATCGGACATTCACAATTCACAGGTATGTAGTGATATCATAAAAAATGTAACACCGATAATTAAGAGAGCTGATGGTAAGCCGGATGAAGGCTTATATTTAGTAAAATTTAATTCTGAGTAAATAAAAAATGACATACTGGCAAAGAAAAAAAATTTTGCACCCATATGTTCTGCTGAATTAAACTTGGGCTCTGGCCATAACCTACAATAATTCAAAAGGCCTGGACATCTAAAGAAAAAAAGATCAAAATAGGACTCCCGCAAATGAAATTTACACGTAGTCTTATGGGAAAACGCGGGAGTCCTGTTAAAAATGTTGAAATAACTCAAAAACTACTGATTTTTTTTAATTATGTTAAAAGAGTAAATTGAAATATCATCTTTTTTACATCATTTAGTAACAAAAAAAAATTTTAACTTTAATTTTTTCATTCATAAGTATGGATTTCAAAAAATTGCTTCCAAAAAAAAATTTAATAGGAAAAAGCTTCTTAGAAGCTTTCAAAAAGATTATTAATGTCGTACATTAATAGTCAAAAAAAAAGTTGTGTTCAGTGGGAATTTGAATGAGTTTAATTATTTCATTAGAATATTAAAAATTGAAAAATATAAATCATAAATAAATGGAAATAAAAAATAAGTAATTAAATAAAAAAAATTAATATATATATATTATAGATATTTAATAATTCTCGTTTCCACACCACCGTAGAATATGGCTCGTTTTTTTTAAAGTGGTATCCCCAGGAGGCCTAATCCACTTAAACTAAAAAATAAATAAAAAAAAAACATATTAATATATATACAAAAATATAAATAAAAAAATAACAAAAATTTAATGAAAAAAAAAACAATTCATTTATTTAAAAAAAACATTCATACAATAACAAAAAAACAAAAAAAAAACAATTCATTATGTAAAAACATTCAACATTCCAACATTCATAAAATAACAAAAAAAAACAACAATTTTAGTTTTGTTTGAGTATTACCTGTAAAGCAGGTAACTAATAAATCGTTATTAACAACTATTCTGAATCTAAAAGAACAACCAAAGTTTTCGTTCTCATTTAAAATGTACAAAACTAAATTATTTTGACCAGTATATAAGGTCCAGTTAGTTAAATTTACGTTTTTATTAATATTTAAAACTAAATTACCAAAATTTAAAATTAGATCTTCATCTATATTTGAATTTTTATTAACAGAAAGTAATTCTACCGAGTTCTTGGGGAAAATACTTGGAACTGCATCTGGCAATAATCGCGTCCTTTGGGATTTATCTACAGTTAAGCACGAATCTTCAAAATGTAATTTACAAACGGTACTATAGGCTGTTGGTTGCCAGTTCGTTCTTCCAACAGCGTTTACCCATAATTTTTTTAAATTTTCTTTTACCGGAAATTTATAAGTTGTAACGTAATTCGTGCTACTGTTATAATTGGATTTACATCCAACAACCGAGTATTTACGACCCATTTTAAATAAATTATTAAAAAAGGCAATATAAGGCACTTAATAATTGAATTAACTTTGTTAAATTTCAAATATAATGTTTAAGAAAGTTAATTCAATTAAAAAACTTAAATTAGAAATTTGATAACAAAACTACAAGTACCTTTGTATTGTATATAAAATAAAATATTATTGAAGTATATTTAAAAAAAAAAAATCTTTTATTTATAAAAATTATTTAATTCTTTATTAACAAAAAATATTTAAATATTATTTTTAAAATAATATTAAATTGAGATCAAAAATATTATTTTATTTTATTAAGGTACTTGTAAAATACTACTCTACACAATTTTACACTACGCAACTACTATTTATTTGAAACTGTACTTATTAGAAAAAACTTTCTTACCCAGGATGTGGTACTCCTTTTCCAATTCTTGCTTGGAAATGTGCTGAAAAAAATGATTTCAAATTTAATTTTTTTACGAGTGAAAAGAGAATTCTTTAAGCTTTATTTATATATAAATTTCATAATTTTTTATTAAATTTATATATATTAAAACTTAGATTGAATTTGAACTACTTACCGAAATCGTTGAAAAAATTTGAAATTATAGCTTTTAATTTGAAGGTTATGTTCACTAAAAAACATGATAAATGTATATTCAAATATTTTTTGAGAGTGTCAAAATGGCGGTGATTTTTAGTACTTAAAAAATCATTGAATATATTTTGCTGTAAATATATTAAAAATTTCGAGTTGAAAGCTAAAATTTTGATATGTTAAAGAAAAAATTTCAAATTTTATTTTAATATAAAAATAAAAATATTTGGACAATTATTTCATAGGGAAAGCTCTAAAAAAAAATTGATGAAAATTTTAATTTTACCTAAAAAAAAAACATAAACATAAAAGTACAAAAATTTTTTTAAGAAACGTCATTTGGAAGAGCTTTTTTTCACACACTTTAACAATGTGTACTAATACATTCAAATATTTTCGATGTCCAGGCCTTCTGAAAGAATTAATGTAGGTGGTGCTCTGGCGGTAAAAATAATGCTATCCTCTTTCGCCACCATTTGTCATCTCTTCAAAGTCGAATTCATTACGAAGCTAAATTACGAAGCTAAATTAATTAAAACAACAAAAAATTTTGAATTCTTATGGGTCAAAAATAATGCAATCTTTTTGTAGGAAAGCGCTACAAGTAAAACGAAGTTTTACGAATTCATTACGAAGCTAAATTACGAAGCTAAATTAATTAAAACAACAAAAAATTTTGAATTCTTATGGGTCAAAAATAATGCAATCTTTTTGTAGGAAAGCGCTACAAGTAAAACTTTTAAAATTTCTAATTTTAATGGTATTAAAAAACTTAAGCAAATTTTTAAAATCTTAACTATATAATTTTATTATCCACAAAATTTTCTTTATTTTATTAAAAATTAAAACATTTAATTTTACGTTCATATACCTAACCTATAAATTAATATTGGAACTATACTTCTATTCATTATTTTTAACAGTTCTTTTAATGTTTGAAAACTTTTAAGCTTAAAATGTTGAAAATTTTCATTAACCAAAAATTTATGGCAGATCTTTTGCATTTAAAAGTGTTTTAATATAAAAGTAAATTTCTGAAATGAAAGACAGTTTTTCTTTTTGTCAAAATTAATCCAGCTATTTACTTTATTAACACAGTAACGAATTCCCAAGATCTACCTTCAATTTTTTATTTTCTGCATTTTAGGGGGCTAGTACTACTTTAATAAAAGTATATATTGAAAAAAAAGATTTTTTTATTTTATTTTATTTTATGCTTTTAGTAAACGTATCTAAATTGATTTAAATCTTATAACCGAAGACAAAAATATCATTAAAAAGCATTATAAGTACCTACTTGATAAAATCTTTATATAACTATCTAGTTTGTTAAACGAAATTGTTGTATTTGTATTAGGTATCTTTAAGTCTGAATACATTTTTGCACATTGTACATAATATGTATGTTTGTAAATACCTAGTTCTTTGTTTATGGTCTTTTATAATATTTCTGCATACATATACATACATATGCTCATAATAATGTAACAATAACATGGTTGAAAATCTAATTCGAAATATTAATGTCATTAATAAAAACTATTCACTTAAATATTTTTTGTTTACATTTCCATATACAAAAAAAAAAAAATGCGCACTCGCTTATTCATTTAAGAATATTATCTTACTTATTTTCTATAATATATATATATATATATATATACATATATTCCATATTAATACAAAATCATTTCACAACCGTTACATTTTTATTACGCAGATTATGCTTCAAAGTACAAAGTAAACAAAAACAAATGACTGATAAATTTTTTTTGTTGCATTTTAAAAATTTGAAGATGAATAAGTTAGGGTTCAAATTCGCTTCATGGTGAAATTTTTTTTTTAATTTTAATCTAAATTTTGTTTTTTATTTAAGTACCTACCTACTTGTATGAATTTTAAATTAATGAACCAAAAATGTACGGACTGACATAAAAAAAAAACCCTAAAAATTTTTTATATGAAACTGATCGTCTACAAAGTAAAGTATTTTAGTTCTTAAAGTTACAAATTTTTAAAGCAACTATACAAATAAATTAATTTTATTTGTAATTTTTTTTTATTATTTCTGTTGAATTTAAAAACAAAACAAAAAAATTTTTATCTTTGAAGGAGGATCGAACTCAGAGCTATTTACACCGTCAGCCACTTTGCTAACCACTAAACCATACAATTCTTATAAATTTCTGGTCAGATTTCTAATATAAATGTATCACTAACTGACAGAATGAAAAATAAAGCCATAAACACAGGCAAGTTCAATTAAAAGTATATAATAAATCATTATTGAAACAAAGTAAACCTTTAAAAAATATTAATTCTTTTATTAACAAACAAATATTTTATCAATTGGCATATTAATATAAAATTTAAACAAATAGGTACTTAAATAAAAAAAAACTTTTAGTTATTAAAAAAAAAATTTCACAATGAAAAGTATTTGAACCAACGACCCAACATTTTAAAAAAATACGAAAAATAGAAAAAGTAGACTACTAACTTATTCATCTTCAAATTTTAAAAATGCAACAGTGCGTAATACAAAATGTAATAGTGTGAAATGATTTTGTTTTAGGGTTTGTTATTGATATGCAAATACAAAATAATGTTTGATCTTTGTATATGTATATACAGTTAGTAAAGTATACATTATTATGTGTCTAATGTAAGTTTAATTGTTTTTGTTTCCGATAGAAAATAAATATATTAATAATAATATTACATGAATATGCGTGTGCGTATTTTGTTTAAAAAAAATATTTTAATATTTTTATGAATATAAAAATATGTATTTTTATTAATGAAAATAATATGTCTAATTAGATTACTACAATGTATTGTCAGATTATTATCAGCATATGCATGTGTGCATGTAAAATAATATTAAGAGACATAAACAAAGAACTAGGTCAAAACCTTCGACAGTGTGCGTATACACAAGCCATGCACAACACATTTACAAATCGTTGGTTTAGTCTGACTGAAATGTCAAAAAATACTTTCAGTATATGAAAAAAGTAAATAAGAAGAGTGCGCGGTTTTTTCATCTATATTTAAAATAATATAAAAAAGGTAATAAATATCATTTTTTTTAATAAAAAGTAGATATTTAAAAATAATAATTTGTGCTTTATGTAATTTTGTGTATGTACGGTTCAAAAAATTTAAAAATCGTACATAATATGTAAATAAAAAATTTTGGTAAAATCTATTTACATATTTAATATAAAAATTTTGTAGGTATGGAATAAATATAGTGTAATAAAGATTGTTTTAAATTTGTAAAGTGAATAAATTATAATTTTTTTAATTAATAAAGGTATTTTAAGTACCGAAATTAAATAAAATAAATTGATATGTAAAATTGGTACATATAAATATGTAAATAGTGTTCTATGTACCTACATAAAAGTTAGTTCCTATCCTACTAAGTGCAATTTATATTTAGTTTAAGTTTTTTTTTAATATTAAATTAATACTTAGTTAGTTAGTTAGCTTTTTTTAAAAAAGTTTTGAAGTGCAATTTGTTTTAATAGTTATTTTTATAAATAATTTTATTTCTTGTAAATAATATATTGCTTGTAAATAATATTGCAATTTAAAATAAATAATGCCACGTCATTGTGTTGTACCAGGTTGTAAATCTAATTATGATTCGACTTCGCAAAAAATTTCAACATTTTCTTTTCCCAAGGATGTTGAAATAAAACAGAAGTGGATTCATGCTATTCATAGGGCAAACTGGGAACCTACAAAATATTCCTCAGTTTGTGCTATTCATTTTCGGGAAACAGATTTTCAACCTGATTTTAAATATAAAAATCCCAGATTAGATTACCAAGCGGTTCCGTCCGTCTTTCCCAATTTGCCACAATATTTAACAAAAACCGAAATAAAATTGAGAAAAGATCCTGAAATTCGAAGAGAAGAATTCAACACTGTAATGGAAAATAAAGTCGAACAATTCCTTCAGTCGGATATTATTAAAAATTTTGAGTATTTTAAAAGTAATTTTAGAGATAAAATAAAATTTAGTGATTATGTAATTTTTGAAAATAATGATAAATTAGTTTTTGTTCTATTAGAAAACAGTGTGGATTTAGATTGTAAATTTGCTGTTCGAATTTCAGTTAATAGTAACTTATTTATTAAAGTAATTTTAAAAGATTCGGAAGTTCCTCAAAATGCACTTAAATGGATTTTGCCGGAAAATTTAAAGTTAACACTTTGGTCGCAATTAGAAAATATTTTAACGTATTATAAATTTAATCATGAAGATTTAACTTTTGAAAATCGAAATTATTTTTTAAATCGTGCATTATATTATTTAAAGAAAGCTCAAAATTGTGATGAAGATTTTCCAAATTGTGGCAAATTGGATATAGTAGCTAATCAGGTAGATATTTTAACTAAAATTAAACCAAAATATGAGTCGGACACACTAATTATGTCTTTTTTAATTTGGTCTCATTCCTCCGCTACTTATGAGATTTTAAGAAAATTTTTAATTTTGCCATGCAGAAGATATTTACAAAGCATATCTTCTAAAATGCATATTAGTCCAAATTATAAACAACCAAACAATGACGAGCATTATTTGCAACATGTTTCTAAATCATTAACAGACAGAGAGAAATATGTTGCTCTTTTAATAGATGAAATATACATTGATAAAGGTTTGCAATACAAAGCAAACAATATTTCGGGTATGGCAGAAAATAAGCCATTACAATGTGCTAGAACTGTAATGGCATTTATGATTAAATCAGTTTTTGGTAATTATAAAGAAATAGTTCGTTTATGTCCTGTAATTCGCCCGAGTGGCAACGAAATTCATTCCTTAACTTGTGATGTAGTTAAATTTGTACAATCACTCGGCTTTTCTGTAATAGTAATTATTACAGATAATAATAGAATTAATCAAAATATATTTAAATTATTTAGTTCAGACAGTAATTTTTTTTTAAATCCAGATTTTCCTAATAATAAAATTTACTTGCAATATGATACCGTTCATTTATTTAAAAATATTAGAAATAATTGGTTAAATCTTGGAAATTTAGAGCAGACATTCATATATCCTAATTTCGAAACTTTGGAAATACAATACGCTTCTTTTGAAGATTTTCGAAAAATATATGAATCTGAGCTAAATTTACCAATCAAAAGAGCAAATAAATTAAATCATAAAACACTATTTCCGAATAATTTAGAAAGACAGAATGTGGGCCTAGTAGATAACATATTCCACGATTCAACGATTGCAACTCTGCGAGATCATAACATGATTCAAACTGCAGAGTTCTGTGAAATAGTTCGTAAATGGTGGAATATTGTAAACACTAAAGGCACTCTTAAAGGACATCTTAAAAGGAATGAATTTTGTAAACCAATAAAATCTGATTCGGATATAAGTATTAAATTTTTAGAAGAATTTATTATATGGCTTGATGTTTGGAATAAAAGCGTTAATAATATTGGTACTCTAACTAAGGACACCTGTGAAGCACTTATATTAACAACGAAAACTGTAATAGACATTGTAAAATTTTCATTACAGCAATTAAAAGTTGACTTTGTTTTACTCGGGAAATTTCAAACAGATGATCTTGAAACTCGATTTAGATTATACCGTTCTCTAGCAGGATGCAACTATAAAGTTTCTTACACTGAAGTAATTGAGTGTGAGAAAAAAATTCGCATTAATAACATATTTGTTCACAACAAAAAAGATTTTTCAAAATTACTTTACAGTTGCAATGATAATTCTTTCTATGATTATTCATATGAAATTACAGATTTTGATTCAATCTTAGATTCAAATTCTTATTTAGTTAACGCTAAATTTGAAAATTCTTTTTACTTACATGTAGGCGGATATGCTTCACATAACGTTGTTAAAGATATTAAGTGCTCTTCTTGTTTAAATTTAATTATAAAAGATAATGGTGTACAATCAAAATACAATTATTTCAATTATTTACAAAGAGGCGGCTTATCGCAACCTTCCAACGAAGTTGGTTTTATCTTATTTCACATGTCCGCTATATTTTAAGAAATTCTAAAACAAGATCATTTAAAATTAAAGTTTTTTCAAAGTTCCAATCAAAAAGCCATTTTAATTGATTTAACTATAAATAGTTTACAAAAAGATGACGAATGCCTAACTGATATTGATTTAGATTATAAATGTCTTTGTGGTATAGTAAGTTTCGAAATTTATTTTAAAATATGCAAAATTTTTGCTAATATTCTTTTAAATAATTATATTAAAAGTGTTAATGATTTAGAACATAAAAAATCAGCAGTTTCTAATAGAAAAATACTAACATTAAAATAATTTTTTTGTTAATATTTTGTGATATTCATTTTTGTTTTTATTTATTTTTTAGTTGTGAATTTATATTATCTATATTATTATTTTAAATATTGAATTAAATTTTATTTTCTTAAAATATGTTTATTTAGTCATGAAGACATATTTTTAGTTGTGATATTTATAGCATTATGCATATAATTAGAAATACAATATTATTTTTTCTAAGTTATTATTTATTTCGTCTTGAAGACGTATTTTAATTTGTGATATAATATTTTACATACATATAATATAAATTTGAATTATTTATTAATAAATTTTCTTTTATTTTATGTGAAATTGTCTTGGAGCTTCATACAAGAGGACAACTTCTATTTTCAAAATAAACTATTCGTAATTGGAGCTTGGCAAATTCAATTGGAGAAGATTATATTTTCTATTTATGTTTTTTTTTATTTTTAATTATTGTTTTTGTTAATTTTTTATTTATTGTTTTCGTTTATTATTTTGTTTTGATTTTCTTTTTTTTTTATTATACTTGAATTAAAAAAAATTATTAATTAAATTAAAAGGAAATAAAATGGTTTTTTTATTATTAAAAATACTAAATTTTTGTTTTTTAAATTATCCTTGAAAAATTTGTTCTACAATGTGTAACTTAAAATAATAAAGTTCAGTTATGCTAAATATAAATATTATATTTTTATTTTATGATATTAATATATATCAAAATTGATCCAATTTCCCTTGGCACGGCTTTTTTATACTCTTCCATATTATTACGCTTTGAACAGTTTTGTTTCCACATACCCACAATTCTTTGCAAATCAATTTTTAATAATCTTTTGTCGTGAGATACCAAAATTACACCGCCCTAAAATATTTTATAAATCTATTATATATGTTCTAATAATCATAACGTACCTACTTTAACTTTATTAATAGCAATTCCCAAGGCATCTATGATTTCTAAATCTAAATGATTTGTAGGTTCATCAAGATCTAAGAAGTTTAGCATAGCTAAATTTTTAACAAATACAAGTTAACAACTATATTTTGAAATACGAAAAACGTTTGAAAATTACACATGCACATTTTAACGAAAGCAACTCTAGACTTTTGTCTTCCAGATAAATTGCCTACACTTTGTAAAGTTAATGGTCCGGATATTCCAAAATTTCCTAACTCTCATTTATATTCTTCTTGAGACTTTCCCGGAAATTCTTCTTCAATTATGCCCACACAACTTTTGTTAAATTAACTACATGATTTAATATCCTACTCGTAAATCACGATGCAGAGTAACAATACCAGATTGTGGTGATAATTGCCTATGATAATTCTAAGTAATGTTGTCCATTTTCACCAACCTAAAATTATAATTTTTAAAAAAACAATATATCATAATATTTAATCGGCTTATTTTTTCCCATACAAATATAAACATCCTTTTTCCGGATAAACTATAAGACCAATTTTAATGAAACAACAACCAAAAGAAAGGTTTTTATTGTTTTCATAGGACAATGATATTTTTTTTTTAGAATATTAGGTTTTTTCAGGTGAAAACCCGTCTTTAAATTAACGTAAATTTGAATTTAACGGTCACGCTGTTAAAAGTTAAGGCTTATGACTCTAATATTATGCGCCGACTTTCTGGGTAAAAGTAATGCATTTTCGGTTGTATTTGCAGCTCAATCAAACTATATATTATAGACGCCGACTTATGTATATCTTTCTTTTTTTTGTATAGTTCAAATATTCAATGAACAAGGAGATTTAAATTTTTTTAAAATTTTTTTTTTGTTTTTGTTTTTTCTTTATCTTAAAAGTGAACGAAAAAAAAAGGTCTCTTCGAAATGAAAGCAATACATTTGGTTTATACAGTAGTTTTCATTTATAACGAACTCGGTGCAATTTTAATTATAATAAATTTTACACTTTTTGCCAAAGAATTAAATTTTACCTAAAAATTAAAGTTTTTTATTACATTGATATTTCTTTTATTTAAAATTATTATATCTAATTACGTTGCTTGGTGATTAATTTAGTATTTTTTTATTTATTTTTGAATATAAAAAGAATCATAATAACGCATCAAAAATACAAAAAATATTTCATTAGAAGAAAAAGCACTATACATAGGCTTGAGGCTGACACATCAAATAGAATTTTAGCAAATGAGTTCGAAGTGTCCATTCTAGAATCAGCACATTCTACAATGTTCAAGTTTTATACTAATTTTTCAAAATTCACAGCATTCTTTTAAAACGACATTCGTTTATTACGACGAATATTTTCTGTCCCATCGTGGTCGTTATAACCGAAAAGTACTGTACTTTGTTTTCGTTTGCTTAAAAATTTTTTTATTTAAATCGTATATTGTTGTTGGTTTTTGTTAAGTTTTTTGTAAAATAGGAAACCAACTTCTGATAAATAATATTTCTTAAGAAAAATGATTTGTTACTTATGGTCAACCAAATTCAGCGTGTACGGCGTTCAGTTTCTGTCAAAAAATTTTGAAATAAGTTGTTATGTAAATAAATTTACATGAAAGCACACGCGACGTACTCGGAGTTTTAAAATTTAAAAATTGACAAAGCGTATAAAAATATTGTAATTGTTTTTTCTTATGTTGCTACGATTAAATTTTAAAAATAAAATATTTTAAAATTAAAATAATTTTTTTTAAAACATATATTCAAAATAATTGAAATATGTTTGCAAAAAATTAAAAACGAAAAATCTTTCTTAAAAAAATAATTTGCAATTTAAATGATTTGTTCCTTTGGGCCTAACCAAAATCAACGCTTATGGTGTTTTAAATTAGTAGTTAAGCACGTGATATTATATGAGAATAACTTACTTACCTACCTCGAATTTTTAAAATTTAAACATTGACAAAGCATATAAAAAAGTTATTGTTTTTTCTTATGTTGTTATTGTTCTAAAAATAAAATATTTTAAAATAATATTGTTTTTAAAAATACCTATATTTTTTTAAAAAATACTTTATATATATTCAAAACAATTGAAATACCTATAGTATGTTTGCAGAAACAAAAAAATAACATTTCTTACAAAAAATTATGTGTTCTTTACAGATCAACCAGAATAAACGCGTCCGGCATGCAGTTTCTGTCAAAAAATGTTGAAATAAGTAGGTATGTTGTGTACTGTACTTCGGAATTTAAAATTTTTAAATTTGACAAAGCGTGTTATAATATTGTAATTGTTTTTTCTGATGTTACTACGATTTAGATTTCAAAATAAAATATTTTAAAATAATATTTTTTTTTTAAAAAAACATACATTCAAAATAATTGAAAGTACCTATAATATGTTCGCAAAAAAAAACTAAAAAATAATCTTAAACTTAAAAAAAGTTGACGTATAATTTCTGTCAAAAAATTTACAAATAAATAGGTACATGAATTTTCATGAGAGCAACCAAAATACGCGTAACGCGATGTACTGTAATCAGTTTTTAAAATTTACATATTGAGAAATGGTTTTTGGTTTTTCTTATATTTCTAAGATTATGTTTTAAAAAATATCTTATATTGAAAAAAATTCTAAATATACCTATTATATGAAATTAATAAAATTTTTTGTTGTAAATTAAAACATTCAAATAAATATTTTTGTGTGTACGCGTGTATCAATTTACGGATATATAGATAGACATATTGACGTACTGCCGTATAAAAATTGTACGTCGTATGCTTTAATTTAGATAAAATAAATATTTAATTATCTACTCCTTTCATCTACTATTCTTCAAGAGGCGGTGTGGTGTAGCTGTAAAAAGAGGGGTTCACTCCTATACAAATAGGTATAATATAAAGTAAAGTAAAGAATTCAGAACCATTTTTTTGAACCATAATAATACAGTAGGTACTAAAAAAAATTTTTTTTGTAAATCGTAAATTGTTGTTGCTTTTTGTTAAGTTTTTTGTAAAATTAAAAACCGAATTCTGAAATATGCAGAAACTTAAAAAAAAAAAAACAAATATCTTAAGAAAAATGATTTGTTTCTTATGGATCAGCCAAAATCAGCATGTAGGGCATTCAGTTTCTGTCAAAAAATTTTGAAATAATTAGTTATGTAAAAAAATTTACATGAACATATGCATAAGAAAAAACAATTACAATATTATAAAAATACATATTGTAATTGTTTTTTCTTATGCTGCTGCGATTAAATTTTAAAAATAAAATATTTTAAAATAACATTTTTTTTTAAATAATTTAGTTTAAAACATACAAATATTCAAATAAATTGAAAATATCTACAGTACAATATGTTTGCAAAACTAAAAAAATTATCTTTCTCAAAAAAAGTTTTTTGTCCCTTACTTCCAAACCTAAATAAAAGCGTGCAGCGTATAATTTCTGTCAAAAAATTGAGAAATAAATAGGTACATAAATTTACATTAGAGCAGCGAAAATACGCGTAACACAATGTACTGTTTCTCGGATTTTTAAAATTTACAAATATTGACAAAATGTATAAAAATATTATTATTGGTTTTTCTTATATTTCTAATATTATGTTTTAAAAATAATATTTTTTTACAATAATTTTTATTAAAAAATATCTTATATTTAAAATACCTATAATATGAAATCAAATAAATATTTTTGATAAATTAAATATTGTACGCGCGTATCGATTTACCGATAATGGATATGTAGACAGACGTATTGACGTACTGCCGTATAAAAATTGTACGTCGTATGTTTTGATTTCATTCTAATAATTGAAAAGTTTATTTCACACTTTCAACATCGAATAATGTTTTTTTATAATAAAAAAAACTATTTTTAGTTTTACTTTGACAAAACGAACGAATTTTATATATCAACAAGTGATGAAAAAAACCAAGGGTTTTTAAAAAAGCACATTTTCAAAATAATATAGTGTTTCATACTAAGTATTTTATCGGTATATAATGTTGAAGTTTCAATATTAATGTTTAATTTAGGAAATATATAAGTCAGTGACTAAGTTACTGCTTACTTATAAAAACAGTAAGTTTTTAATTTTCAAGCCATATTAGCCCCTCTATATGGAATGTTGCTAAATTTCTCAAGGATATAATCCTCACTACTCCCCATCCCACAAACTTTTTTAGGTTCTAGGAATTAAATTGTGAATTCCACCAAAATTTGAAATATTACTTAGAATTTTACTATTTAAGCAAAAATGGTAAAAACTGAGAGACACTTTCTTCAATTTAAAGAACCCCTTTTAAATTTAAAAAAATCTTTTAACATATGTTAAAATATAATGTTGGACCTTTAAATTTTGTATATTAAGGAAAAAATATTTAAACAGGTATTCAAGTTACAGGTGTTTAAAAACAGCAAAATTTCATTTTTCGAGCCCTTATAGCTCCTGCACATGGGGCTTGACAAAAAAATTTTGTTAACCGACTCCTACTAATTTCTAAGGATCTAACTCCTCCCAAAATTTCAGAACCCTAGCTGGTACCGTTTAGAAGATATGTGGGGCCAAAAATTTTGCAAAAATTGAGTTTTGCATAATGGTAAATGTTGGTACCGTGTGGCAACCTTATACTACTTAACGATATTTTTCTGTAAAGTTTATAAAAGCAGCTCTCTTCTACCGTTTTTTGATTGAAAATAAACCTAACAGAACTCTTGTTATATCAATTTAAATATAGGGCTTTTTTTGGAATTTTCAGGGGCTGTAGCTCCGTCATCCTTCAAAATTAAGAAAAACCTTTGATACATGTTGAAATATAATTATAGAGCTTTGAATTTTGTATATCACTAAAAAAAAATTTAGACAGGCATTCAAGTTACAGGTGTATAAAAATAGCAAAATTTTAATTTTCGGGACCTTATAGCTGCAAAACATGGGACGTGACAAAAAAATTTTGTTCACCGCCTCCTACTAATTTCTAAGGATCTAACTCCTCCCAAAATTTCAAGACCCTAGCTTGAACCGTTCAGAAGATATGTCTGGCCAAAAATTTTGTAAAAATTTAGCTTTGCGTAATGTTAAATTTTTGTACCGTATGGCAACCCTAAACATTTGCATTTTAAAAATTTATAAAGTTTATAAAACCAGCTATCGTTTGCCGTTTTCAGATTGAAAATACATTCAGCAGAACTCTTGTTATAACAATTTAAATATAGGGCTTTTTCCAACTTTAGGGGGCTGCAGTTCCGTAACAGGTGGGGCTACGGAAAAAAATTCTTCCACGAAATTATTTTTTTTGTAATACCTACTCGTGGTTAAAATTTCTTTTCTCTATTTCAAACGATGTAAAAGTTTTTGTAAACATACGGACAGACAGACAGACAGACAGACAGACAGACAGACGGACGGACGGACGGACAGAGTGAAACTATATAGGCACATTTTTACAAAATTTTTTGAAAATGTGCTAAAAAGTGTACATAAAGATTAGATAGGCGTAGTTTGAACGCTAATTTTTGTTTCAGGAGTGCATAATTGTCAGATTAATCGTCATATATATATTTGACATTTTAAAACTACCTGTCATTTGAAAGGTTAATTGTATTTAATAGTATTTAAATATTAATAAAGTGAAAAAATTAAGGTTTATTGCTGATATAAATATAAAGAATATTTTTTAAAATGGAAGGGGGTAAGTGCTTATTGGTTATCAAATAAAAAATATGATTTAACATAACCTATTCAAGAGAACTTTAATTAAAGCCATCTGCCGGAAATTATTTATCTACTCTGTCATATACTCTTTTACAAGGGCTGAAGTAGCTGGCAATAGTTGAGAGTAGAAAAGAGTTTACTTCTCATAAAGGAATAAAAGCAATAATATTTATTTGTATATTTACTTATGAGTCATGGCTCATGACCATGTATAGAAATATATTTTTGTCAATAAAAAACTTAGGAAATATTAAATAAATAAACTAGACAAAAAGGTATAAGGTAAACTAAGGAATTCAGAATCATTTTTCGCATGTTTTCAGAACTTTAAATAGGCATACATTTGTAGTAAAATTTACCTATGTAGCTATTAAATTTAAAAATGAAAAAAGGGTAGGAAATATTTATTCTTTGATTTATTGAAAAACTTTTTTTTTTTGCTATAAATCTTAAGATTGAGATTTAAAAAAAGACTTCGGTTAACTTGACTATTATTTGTACTTCTGGCAGCTTCAATATAATATAATACTAAATACTAAACTTATGAATTATGATATGTTAAATTTTGTTGTACATATTATGTATTCATAGAGTTTTTTAATTAGGATACAGAATACGTACAACATAGGTATCAAAAATCGGTACTTAACAACGTTTTAATAATTAAGAAAAATTATAAATTTTTTTTAAGCAAATTTTAAGCGCAAGAATTGTTGACAACACTGTTGGTATAATTTTTATTATATATAGTCTAATGTAATTTACACAAAACGAATTTTATATGTTAAAAGAAAAAAATAGCTCGAATTTCGAGCACAGGGCGATACTAAGTATTTGTTTACACTTTTAGTTTTGACTAAGCACTAAACGTCAGACTACCACTTGCTTGAATGTGTTAGTTTAAAAATGTAGTGCATGGCTTGTGTATACGCACACTGTCGAAGGTTTTGACTAGGTACATATTTATCGTTTTACTATTATAGAAATTATCACAAGTAATTACTATCAAATAAAATTTGAGTATTTGTACCAAGTTTCTCTAAAAGCGAATAAATAGGTATGTATGCCTATATTCAAAGTCATAAGTAAAAGTATTAATTAAACAATTTTGACAACTAATATCTGAATTGGAAAGGTTTTTAGTTTTGAAAAACGAAATAGTTTCGGAACAATTTTGAAAACATATTACATAAGTATGTATATCTGATACGTATACATATCTAACAGGTAGGTTTAATATAACCTACATAGTGTTATATTAAACGTGGAACATTATTTATATGTGCAAAAATGTATTCAGACTAAAAGATACCTATTAAATATTAAACAATTTTATTATACCCGTGCATACATATATGAACATCGGGTATATTAAAATTACTCCTCCGTTTGTAACGCATCGATCTAGACGAGCTAGATATAGTGTCAAGGGTACGTATCGAATCAGCATCGAAAAGTGAATCGATCTAGCTATGTGTGTCCGTCCGTCTGTCCGTCCGTCAGCACGATAACTCAAAAACTAAAAGGGCTAGAGTCTTGAATTTCACACAAAGTCATTTTTAGACAATTTCTAGGTTCCCTATTGTTTTTGGTTAAAATCGGACCAAGGCTTCGGGGAGCTGCCATACAACTTTTTTGCACCAATATGAATTTCTTCAAAACTATTTATACTACGGGGATGAAAATAACACACGGTTAGTTTTATAATGACTCCGGCACTTATATGAATTTTCAAAATGTTAGGGCCCCATTTTCGGGGGGCTGCCATACAACTTCTTTGCACCAATATGAATTTCTTCAAAACTAATTATACTACGCGGATGAAAATTACACACGGTTAGTTATATAATGAATCGAGCACTTATATGAAGTTTCAAAATGTTAGGGCCCCATTTTCGGGGGGCTGCCATACAACTTCTTTGCACCAATATGAATTTCTTCAAAACTAATTATACTACGAGGCTGAAAATTACACACGGTTAGTTATATAATGAATCGAGCACTTATATGAAGTTTCAAAATGTTAGGGCCCCATATTCGGGGGGCTGCCATACAACTTCTTTGCACCAATATGAATTTCTTCAAAACTAATTGTACTACGAGGCTGAAAATTACACACGGTTAGTTATATAATGAATCGAGCACTTATATGAAGTTTCAAAATGTTAGGGCCCCATTTTCGGGGGGCTGCCATACAACTTCTTTGCACCAATATGAATTTCTTCAAAACTAATTGTACTACGAGGCTGAAAATTACGCACGGTTAGTTATATAATGAATCGAGCACTTATATGAAGTTTCAAAATGTTAGGGCCCCATTTTCGAGGGGCTGCCATACAAAGTTTTCAATTCAATAACTTTGAATCTAATGAAGCTACAAGGTTAAAATTAAAATTGGGCAGATAAATTAATAGGGCAAGTTACTTGGCAAAGTTGGACATCACTCGGACCTTCGGACTTTTAGAGTGGGCCAATTTTTTTTTGTTTTTTTTTTTTTTTATTTTTTTTTTTTTTTTTTTAAGCTAAAGTTATGGGACAATGAATGAAAATTTTGTTTTTTTTTTTTTGTGATGTTTTTTTTTTTGTTAATTTTTTTTTTTTTTTTTTTTTAAGCTAAAGTTATTGGACAATGAATGAAAATTTTGTTTTTGTTTTGTGATTTTTTTTTTTTTTTGTTAATTTTTTTTTTTTTTTTTTTTAAGCTAAAGTTATGGGACAATGAATGAAAATTTTGTTTTTTGTTTTGTGATTTTTTTTTTTTTTTGTTAATTTTTTTTTTTTTTTTTACGTCAAAATTATGGGGTAATGAGTTAAATGTATAAGGGAAGTAAATTACGGTTTTTTTTTATACACCATAGTGGGTATGCACGGGTATCTAAAAGTTGACAAGGGCAACTATAATCTTCCTCGTTTAAGTTTAGTTTAACCACCTAGATAAAGATTTTATCAAATACTTATAACGTTTTTATATCATATTTCCAGCATCTCTGAATATTCGTAAAGTGTATACCAATTTGTGATACAGTTTAATAAAATTTAAATAAATTAAGTTAAATTTACTAGGAGGCATAATTTTAATAATCAGTTTTTAATATTAATGAATTGGATCCAACTTGGAAATAGTCAAAATATTTAAGTGTAAAGAACTTAAAATAAAACTAAAAAGTATAAAATAAAATAAAATAAAAAAAATATTTTTTTCAATATAGGTATACTTTTATTAAAATAGTACTAGCCTCCTAAAATGTAGAAAATAAAAAATTGAAGGTAGATCTTGGGAGTTTGTTACTGTTTTAATATAAAAGTAAATTGCTGGTATAAGAAACAGTTCTTTTAATGTTTGAAAATTTTTAAGCTTAAAATATTAAAAATTTTCATTAACCAAAAATTGATTGTATATCTTTTGCATTTAAAAGTGTTTTAGTATAAAAGTAAATTGCTGGATTAAGATTACCTGAAAGAAGAACTGTCTGGGTGAGGGCAGGAGGGAGGTGGGCAGATCCATCATAAGTTTGCGAATCAAAAATTTGGGAACCTTCCCCGTTAAAGGGCTACTAGGTCTTATAAAATTAAAACTTTTATGCCAGTGTAAGTTTTTCCAAAATTAAACATTAACATTGAAGCTCCAACATTATATTTCGCACTTATTAACATTATGTTCTTGAGTGCATTGCGGTTTTGTTCTAAGTATTTCGCTATTAGTCATATAATTAATAAATTAATGAAATAACTTATCGAAACTAAAATATTTTCATGTATTTTTATATGTATTTTTATAAAAATAAATGATAAAATACTCAGTAAAAAAACCCTATATAATTTTGTGCTTTTTAAAAACCCTTTGGTTTTTTCCTCACTTGTTATTAGTTATTTCTAAAATAAGACTAACTGTATTCATACACAAAAGATTACAATCCTGTTGAAAATTTTCTTTCATATAATTATAATAAAATTCATAAATTAATGTTTTCTTCATATCTAATGTTGTCATGTGATGGGTTTGTCAAAAATTATTTCTGTTTTATATAGTTGTATTGCAACTAAATTTTCGTTAAAAATAGAAACCGTCCGTGTCAATACGTTTTGAGTTTTACATCACACCGTTTTGTAACATTTTCTATTGTTTTACCAAAAATTGAAATTTTACCAAATATGACTATATAGTCATACGGGTATAAAAAGTTTTTTTCTGGTAATACTGATTCTAAAAAATTTTCCGGACTATCAATATAATCATAAGGGTATATTCCTTTCTGTTTAAGTAAACTATATCGATAATCCGTTAAATTATCAAATTGAGATTTTAAATTGGGGAATTTTTTCACATTTTCAGCTAATATTTCTAAACTACTACCTAAAAATTTATATGAATATATAAACCTAAATTAAATAATAATAATTTCTATATATTTGGTAAAGCTAATAATATTTTTCATTATGCAATGGAAGTAAATCTATATTACCCAAGATTACTGAATTTAGTTGTTTAATATTAAAATGTGAATCATAGCTATATTACTTTTGCTATGTGTTGCACCTCGATATTTCCCACTTATATGATCATGATCTTTACATTTAACTTCGTTTGTTAAAAATGATTTATTACATATAAAGCAAATCTCAGCGCTTTTAAATTCAGCTTGTTGTACGCTTGTTAACGATTTCATACTTAGTGGTGATCTTAAATCTGTCTCCAAAAAGATTGCAATAATTTTTAAATCATTTAAAAACCATTCAATACAATTTTCTCCTCTATGAAAATTATATTTCGTAGTTTCAATATAACTTGATTTTACATAGTAGCCCTTAGAATATGAAATATGTTCTTGATAACTTTTATCTGAATTGATCTTTTTCAATATACGTTCAATATCTGCATAAAATACACATGGCCCCATTAATTTATTTTTGAAATTCTTAAATTTGAGATTATTTTTATTTTTTTCTGGTAAGACGATAGCACAGTTGCTAACTTTTTCACAATATTTTGTATGACATAATAATTTTTCATTTGTTGATATATTATTTTTGCATCAAATTTTAGTAATTACTGCTGCTGTTTCTGTATCCACCTTATTTGATGCGTTTGGTGGTACAATTATGACGTCGTCTAGTATCTCAATTGATTCTATTGTTCGAATAACGAAATAATTAAATTTTTCGTTTCTTTTATGCAAAATCCCATATTTGCGTAGGTGTTTTCTCAAAAAGCATTTTCTATTATTGTAAAGCTCTTCAATAATATTCTCTGTTAACTTATCAATTTTAAATTGTTTTCAGTCAAAACCGCTCTTCCCTAATGTTCAAATTGATGGTGTTTTCCAAATAATATTTTTTATCAAATTTTAATGCTTTTCAGACAAAACCGCAATATTCCTAATGTTCTTTAACAAAGTTCTTTCAAAATAGAATTTTCAATTATTTTAAACTTATCAAATCTAGACTTTTTTCAGTCAAAACCGCAACATCATAATTTTTTGTTTTTGTTTTTTTTTTTTTTCATCCAAAATAAATCAATGTTAGTACTTATTTTTTTCCTTCATACAGATTAAAAAACAAAACAATTTTTAGCAGTTTAAGTACCAGGCTAACAGTTTTATTAGCAAAATTTAGTAAAATAATTTTTGTTAGATACAAACGAATGAGAACAAAATTGAAAAATTAAGTTTTTTTTAGCTGATAAGAAATTGTGATTTAAGATTTTTTTTTTAGTTTTAAATAACAAGACATATAAATACTTCGAAAACAAATAACAACAACAACAACATTAATCTATAATTACTGTACAGTCATCAAAAATACTTTAATCATACAGGAGATTGCCTGGCGTCATATTTCTAAAAAAACTTTTAAAATATATTTCATATCTACAACAAAATTATTGTATTGTATTTTTTCTCTTTTTTCACAATTTAAAATCGTAAGAACCAAAAATGTTTTTATCACCAAAACATAATATTCAAAGTGGAAAAAAATTTATAAAAACTTTTAATTTAATTTTTTAAAAAATATTTCAAATTTGCGCGCCAGTTACGTATACTCCACCTAATATTACCTGTAAAAATAATGCAGCACGTCAGCATTTCCCGTTTACAAACTGTGGGAACCGTTAGTTTCCCAACAAAATAATTATAATAAAATTTAATTTCTCTAATTCTTTTCTACAACAACAATTTCCCTATAATATATAAACTAAATGCAAATGCTCTAATAACATAGTTTTTTGTGTTAAAGTAAAGTAAATGCTGAATAGGTTAGCCTTGAATTATAAGTCAAAGTGAACAGTGTATTTATTTGAAAAGTTAAATAAAAGGTTTTTCTACAAACAAAATAAACAGTTTTTATTGATTTCATATTTTTTTTTTATAAATGTCTAAAATCAATTATATAAATTAAATTGGCGCAGTCGGTAGGATTGCTAAAAATAAATTAAAAGCAATCCAGTGATCGATCCAGTGAGCAATCCAGTGATCGAATCGAAAAACAAAATAAATTAAAAACAAACTCTAATAAAATAAAATAAAATTTTATTAAAATAAAATAAAAATTTATTAAAACAAAAAATATTCAAGAACAAACTAATTCGAGAAAGTAAATAACGAAGCACAATTATTTAATTCATTAATAATAAACAGTGCGTAAAAACAAACTTCTCAGTAATATAAAATTGTTTATGAGAAGATTAAATAAAAACGAACTATTTGACTTAAACCGCAAAATGAATTAAAAAATAATAAAAATGCAAGAATTACAACAACAAATCCAAGAAAGAGATATAATATTAAATCAAATGGCAGCAGCTCTTGAAATGTACCAACAAAAAGACTCAACTAATTAACAAAAGGAAAGAGTACTTAGAGAAGTACGATTTTTGTCCTGTTTCACCGGCATAGGTGATATATCTATTAATTCATTTATAAGCAACGTGAATTATTATTTAGCTGAAACAAATAACATCGATTTTTTTAAAAAACTTATGACAAGGACTATATTTCACGAGAAGATACAAGGAGAAGCGAAGAACGCTATAATCAATAATCCTCAACCAGACAACTGGGACTTAATTAAAAATACATTGAAGCTGAGATAGAAACCGGACATCGAACCAACAGAAATTTATAGAAGAATTGGTGACCTCAGAGTGAATACGATAAGTGAATTATTAATTGAAGTACAAAAAATTAAATTTAAAACAGATAAATTAAAAATTTACTACAAAAATGATAATTATATAAATTTAGATAACGTAGATTCTATATTAATCAATACAATTAAAGAAATAAGTCAAGAACATTACTTGACAAAATTTATGAAGAGAATAATTTAGACAAAATTTTACATATAATGAATGTTAGAAGATTTGAAGACCTTTATATTAGGTCTGAATTTAAAAAACCAAATAATGTAAATTTTAATAGAAATAATGATACTAATAAAAATATGTCAAATAATTATAAAAATTACTGTACTCAAAATCACACAAAGAAATATAATAAAAATTTTTCAAATTCAAGAAACTTTAATAAAAGAGATCATGCTAGAAAAAATCTTAATAATCGGGAAGAAATAAATAAAAATAATAATAGACAAAATTTTAGAAATAATTATTCAAACAATCATTATTCCAGAAGGGAATCTAATGATAACCAATATAATACAAATTATAATAACAATTACTATCAAAATAGAAATAGGTCAGGTAACCTTAGGGCAAATTCGGGCCAATATAGCCATATAAAACAGAATACTTTTAGAGAAAATGACCAACAGAGGGACGACCAGATGGAAGTTTAAACATAGAAAAAACTGACGAATCCAACAATATCAATTTTGTTTAAACTAGCCTTGAAAGAATTTCCCATTATCAAAATAATAATTAATAAAATAAAATATTTAGCCTTAATAGACACTGGCTAAACGTTTTGTATAATCGATAAAAAAATAAAAATATTTAAACAAGTTGAAATATCACCTTTCAAATTCTCCACTATAAAGAGTAAAGATTCCATAAAGTTAGATCTCATAATTAATTAAGTGGAAAGTAAAAGACTTAAAAGACAAAAAGAAATCGACTTTTGTTACAGCTCACGGACTTTTGTTACAACGCTACGAATTTAACGATACGAACGGAATCTTAAGAGAACATATAAACCAAACTTGTGTTGTTTACTTGGACGATATCCTAATATTCAATACAACTTTATAGAAACATATCAGAGCAATAACGGAAATATTTACAGTTTAAAAAAAACACAACCTAAAAATACAGACAGACAAATGTAATTTCATGAAGAAGGAGACAGAGTTTTTGGGACATATATTAACCTAATCCTCATAAAATAAAGATTATTGAAAGCTTAACAATTCCAAATACTCAAAGACAAATTAAGAGCTTCTTGGGCCTAACAGGATTATATCGTAAATTCGTTAAGGACTACGCTAAAGTAGCCCAACCGATTACGAAATACTTACGAAAAAATATGAAGATCAACAGGATCCAAATTACATATATGCATTCGAAAAACTAAAAACTCTAATAACCAGCCATCCTATACTTAAATATCCTAATTTTGAAAAACCCTTTGTTTTAACAACAGATGCGTCTAACTACGCGATTGCAGCTTTCTTATCTCAAGCTCGACATGCAGTTTGAATTACTTGCCATAATTTGGTCGGTGAATTATTTCAGACCGTATTTGTATGGAAAAAAATTTAAAATCCTTACGGACCACCTACCTATCAAATACTTACATGCGAAATATAACGATAAAGACATCTCACGTAGACATCAGAGATGGCTACTAAAATTAGGGGAATATCATTTTGATATAGAATGTCTCAAAGGAAAAGAGAACAAAGTAACAGATTTTCTAAGTCGTATTGAGCCCATGAAAAAGGGGAAAATAAAAATTAAATAGATAAAAACACTAATATAAATGAAGAAGATTCATCAAATTTTGGTTTATTTAATATCGAAAATTAAAGTATTAGTGAAGCTTCGGCAACAGTACATTCAGCGGAAGAGGAACTATTAGAGCACATTCCAATTAAAGAAGAGATTGTCAACAAATATAGAACGCTAGAAATTATCTTAACCAATAATAAAACTGTAGAAATAGAAACAATATTAGGAAGAACAAGTAAAGAAACAGTCAGTCGGTGCAACTGACTTAGAAATACCCTACACCTATTTGGTTCAAATTTAAGGACATATCCATAAGTCGTTTTAACACCATAAGAGCTGTTATTAATTTGATCGTAAGACATAGCTAACCAAATTAACTTTACAATACTAAAAACATTTTCTAATTACACTATCTACTAAAAAAATATTACAAATTCTTACTAATTTATCTATTTAAAAATATTAAAACAAAAAAACTTGAAACAAATGAAAATATATTTATTCCAATTCAATTACTAAATGAAAAAATTTAAACTATTACATTTTGTGATAAAAAGCTAATATATTTAATAACTAAAATTTTTCAAAATTGCAATTATTTTAAATGGCTTGTTTATATACCTAATAGAAAAGCTTATAAACGCAAAATATGCAATAAATGTATTTCTAAAATACATATACAAATTTAGACCTTTTCATATAATTCATTTAAATATAAAAATAAATTTTACATAAATGCAGCAAGTACCTTTGAACATAGCTGAACCACTACAATTAAGTCAAAATTTCGGGGACACATAGGAAATAGGAAATATATTCTTTGGCTTCGAAATTGAGCTCGACAAGGACCAATTCCCATGGTACTTTCATTACTAGTAACCTAGAGTTTAAATTTCATCAAAATAGCGGCATTGTTTTTTGAGTTATGGTGCTTTAAGATATATGTTTGTTAACCCTTGAACTTTGCAAGGGTTTCAGAACCCGGAACCATGGTACGAAGTCGCCCATACGCAGTCCCCGTCATACTTACAATACTAGTTAACTCTTGTACACAATTGGAACGTGTTATCTTAATTTTAAGTTACTAGTTTTATTAATTTCGATGATAAGCTTTTACACATTGGTGGGTCTAAGAGAAGTTCTGAACCACCACTCCAATTGATCCAAAATTAAAGGGACACGCAGGAAATAGTAAAGAACATCCATGTGTTAAATTTGAAACTTCTACTTTTGTTTCAAGTTATTATCTTTATTAATTGCAAAAATATGCTTTAAGGTCCTCGGAACTGACTGGCTGGTCCCCACCCACTACTCCAATTGGGCTCAAATTTCAAGGAGACTAAGTAAATCGAAATCGACACTCTGATACCAAATTTGGAGGTTCTATCTTCATTGGTTACGGAATTATGTTAGTTTGGCCTAAATTCGATCAAAAAGTTCTAAGTTCCGAACCCATTGTCCAAACCTCACCGTGCGGAATTGCCGCCGTAGTTTCATTACCAATAACCTACAACACAAATTTCATGAAGATAGCGTCATTAGTTGTTGAGTTATCGTGATTTTTTACATATGTTCGCTAGCCCTGAAACCGATTAAAAGGTCCAGAATCCGAAACTTTGGGCTGATTTCGGTTTTATACAGTCCGCGCTTTACTTTAAGTACTAAAATTTGAACGTTCTATCTTAATTTTAAGTTACTATTTTTAGTAATTTCGAGTATAAGCTTTTAAAACTTTGGAGGTTTAAAGGGGTACTGAACCACCACTCCAATTGATCCCAAATTAGGGGGACATGAAAGAGATAGTAACAAAATATGAAGCTTCTACATTTTTTCAAGTTGCTATCTTTATTAATTTTAAAGATATGCTTTAAGGTTTTCGGAAATGTGTGGCTGGTCCCCGACCCCCAACTCCAGTGGGGCCCAAACTTCAAAGACACTTAGGAAATAGGAAGGGACACCCTGATACCAAATTTGGAGGTTCTATCTTTATTAGTTTCGGAATTATGCTTGTTTGGCCTAAATTCGATCAAAAAGTTCTAGGTTCCGAACGCATGATCCAATCCCGAACTTACGCAGTCCTCGAAGTAGTTTCATTACTAGTAACCTACAGCAGAAATTTTATGAAGATAGCGTCATTAGTTGTTGAGTTATCGTGATTTTTTATATATGTTCGTTAGCCCTTCGATCGATTAAAAGGTCCAGAATCCGAACCCATGGGCCGATTTCGCCCATATGCAATCCCCGCCGTACTTTCAGTCCTAGTAACCTACAGTTAAAATTTCATCAAGATAGCTCCATTATTTTTTGAGTTATCGTGCCTACGGACGGACGGACATGGCTATATCGACTAAGGCGGTCACGCTGATCACAAATATATATACTTTTCCATATCTAGCTCACTTCCTTTAGGTGGTTACAAACACCATACCAAAGTTAATATACCCTTTTACCTATTCTATAGGTATAGGGTATAAAAATAATATAAATAGCAGAGGATGATTTTGAAAGATTAGAAGAAATTTTTAGAAAATATATAGGAAATGGGAAAATTGGTATATTCTCAGAATTATCTAACAGTAAATATAATGAAGTACAGCAAAAATTAATTGAGTTATATTCCAATAGTAGAAAAATAAAATTTATAAGATGCTCTTATAGGGCACAAGAATTAAAAACAGAAACTGAAACTGTAAGACAAATTTCTTTGTACCATGTAATGGAAAATTTCCACTCAGGAATTCAGGAAACTTATAATAACATTAAAGATAAAATATATTACCCTAAATTACTAGAACTTATTCAAATAATAAACTTATTCAAGTAATAAATCAGTATGAAGTATGTCAAACAGTAAAATATGACAGAAAACCGATTAAACCTAAATTCGAAATCAGTGAAACTCCATCAAATATAAACGAAATAGTACATATTGACACTTACTTATTTATGAGACATGTTTTTTTGACAATAATTGACAAATTCTCAAAATGTGGTACTGCATAATATATGAATGACAGAAATCATATTACTATTTTAGAAAAATTAGAACAACATTTTATCCAAATAGGGAAACCAAAAAAAATCATATTAGACAATGAATTCAAAGCAATTCAAATTAGAGAACTACTAAACAATGAAGGAATTTCTTTACATTTAACTAAACCCAATAGCTATACGGGAAATGGAAATATTGAAAGATTTCATGACTCCATCGCAGAAAATTTTCGAATTCTAAAATTAAATAAAAATAATTTCTCTGTACAAGTTCTCATACAACGAGCAATTAGAAACTATAATAATAGATATCACTCGACAATTAAATGTACTCTAAATTTGTACTTCATAATCGACAGGTAGATTTTGAATAAATTAAAGTAAAGATAGAACAAGCAAAAATACTTAAAATTAATAAGTTGAATAAAAATCGCGAAAACTATACAGATCCACAGGCTTCATAAAAAATTACAAGGCAGTGAGAAATTTAAGAAAACTAAACTTAATAACATACATAAAAGTAACATTAAACGACCTCTTAAATTTTCAGATATGGATGATTCAATTGCTGAAAACAACTAGTTTAGCTTCATTATAAGTTAATAACATAAACTCAGGATTTGCAGAAATCAATCTGGACAAAACGGACTTAGTAACACAAACTAGTATTATAATCCACATTATTAATCCTGACGAAATTATCAATGTACTAAATACAATTATTGACAAATTGGAAAATCTTGGTTTAGAACATAAAACCATTTTACAAACTGAAATAAATTACCTAATAAATAAAATTAAAACTATTACACCCAAAACAAAACGAATTAAAAGAAGACTCGTAAATGCAATAGGAATGACGTCAAAATGGATGTTTGGAACTTTAGACGAACAGCACAGATTAGATATAGAAAATCGTTTTAAAATTTTAGAATACAACCAAAATTATCTTATAAATAATGCCAACGAGCAAATTAAAATAAACCATCAGTTTAATAAAACTTTTAATAATTTAACAACTGATGAAAAAAACCAAGGGTTTTTAAAAAAGCCCATTTTCAAAATAATATAGTGTTTCATACTGAGTATTTTATCGGAATATAATGTTGAAGCTTCAATGTTAATGTTTAATTTAAGAAATATATACGGTAGTGACTAAATTACTACTTACTTACTTATAGAAACAGTAAATTTTTAATTTTTAAGTCCTAATAGCCCTTCTATGGGAAAGGTTGCCCAATTTCTCAAGAATCTAATCCTCACTTTACTATTTAAGCAAAAATGGTTAAAACTGAGAGACACTTTTTTCAATTTAAAGAACCGAAAGAAAGTCTTTTAACATATGTTAAAGTATATTGTTGGACCTTCAAATTTTGTATATTAATAAAAAAAAATTTGAACAGGTATTCAAGTTACAGGTGTTTAAAAATAGCAAAATTTCATTATTCGTCCCCTTATAGCTGCAAAACAGAGAACGTGACAAAAAAATTTGTTAACCGACTTCTACTTATTTTTGAGGATCTAACTACTCCCAAAATTTCAAGACCCTAGCTTGGCCCGTTTAGAAGATATGTGGGGCCAAAAATTTTGCAAAAATTGAACTAATGGTAAATTTTAGTATCGTATGGCTACCCTAAACATTTTTCTTTTAAAAAATTGTAAAGTTTATAAAACCAGCTATCATTTGCAGTTTTCAGATTAAAAATACATTTAATAGAACTCTTGTTTTAACAATTTTAATATGGGCTTTTCCCAACTTTGGGGGGCTGCAGCTCCGTAACGGGTGGGGCTACAGAAATAAATTCTTCTACGAAATAATTTTTTTTGTAATACCTACTCGTGGTTAAAACTTATTTTCTCTATTTCAAACGATGTAAAAGTTTGTGTAAACATACGGACGGACAGACGGACAGACGGACAGACGGAAAGACGGACGGACGGCCGGACAGAGTGAAACTGTATAGGCACATTTTTATAAAATTTTTTCAAAATGTGCTAAAAACGGTAATTGAAAATGACTGATTAACGATCATTGAAAATCAAATAAATAAGATGAGTAAACCAATACTTCAACAAAATTTATATCATGATTTATTATTCAAAACACAATTAGTCAAAGGAAAAATAGATGCTATACAAAACAATTTAACTTCTGCTAGACACGGTATTGTACATCCGAATATATTAACCAATGAAGAAGTTTAAAATTATGAAATAGATTTTTATAAATTACAGTATATTAAATTAGGAGTAGCAAAATTTCAGTTCATTATTATTATCCATTAAAATTCCGCGTAAAATTAAACAAATTAAATTAAAGATCATAATTCCTTTACCAAATAAATTTGGTAAAGAAATCGATTTTATACAAGAAACTGTTTTTGAGTACGATAATTTAACATATCAACATAAACCATTTAAAATTCTAAATGAATTAGAAATAAGTAAACATTGCACACTTAAACGAGGAAGAGTGTAGTAGAGTAGACTGTGTCAAATCTGGGATACCCGTATGACTGTAACATATACATTATATCATCCGGTTAATTACTTTTGGCAAAATTTCAAACATACAGCTTTATTAGGTGTAGTGCTCATATAAAAGAAGGAGTTGTATGGCAGCTACCCGCACCCATGGACCAAAATTGCTGGATTTAAATAGCGATGACGGTTCTTGCAAAAAAAACGAATTTGCGAAAATTTCAAGATCCTAGCTCCTTTAGTTTTTGAGTGACAGACGGACAGACGGACAGAGTGACGGACATACATAGCTTAATCGATTAATTTTACGATTCTGATCCGATCCATACACTTGGCTCAATATCTACCCCCCTATATAGTCATACGGGTATAAAAAAAATTGTAAATTTTTAAATCTAATGTATTAGCAGATTTACCCGGCGTTGCCCGAATAAATCAATTTTTTGAAATACTACTTTGCTTATAAATGAAGCCACAAATAATATTTGTGGAGTTCCGTTAACCCATTGTTGCCCAACAGCTTTTTATAGGTTTTTTTGTTGCTTTCCTAAATATTAGAAATGATTTAACCGATTAACTTCAAATTTTGTACGTGTCTTCTTCTTTGAAAATGAAGTTCACTTTACTAACAGATTTGGAATTTGTTAACCCCAGCCGACCCGACGGTTGTTCAAAAAAAAATTTGTTAGTAAATTACGTCCAATTTTTGAAAGTGGGTACAACTTCTTTGAATTAGAGGAATGCTTAAAAAAATATTTTGTCCAGTTCTTTTAACCGATTGCGAAACAAAAACTTTAAAAAACAGTTTGCAAAACAGTTTGAACGATTATCTCTAATTTTTCTATACATGGTGCTTCTTGACAAGTTGGTGCTCCTTGACGATAGAGTTGAGGATGGTAGGTTTCAGGCAAATAATGTTAACTGAATTAAAATTACTATAGGTCAAAAGGGTATACTAAATTTGCCATTATGTCATTATACTATGTCAATAATAGTTTTCTTGAATTGCCAACAACATTTGTGTAAAATATGGTCGATGGTTTAGAAAAGGTTTAAAAATCTGCTTTTCAACTTATATTATGTTTAGTACTTACCGGTAAATTGTACTACGCTCTTGCTCGTTTTTTTTTAAGATTTTATGAGAGAAATATAGGCTTCTTTTTTGGAAAAGATATTTAATTGAATTTTTTTATTTTTAGATTTCCAATTTCACACTGAAATCTATTTCTAAAAAGCAACAACTGCAAGGTAGATAAAAAACAAAGACTTACGAAAAAATGTGGAGAAGGAAAATGTTATGTTATTTAATTTTAAAGATATTTTTGTTCGGATTCTTTATTAGCTTTATTTTTATTATTATTAATCCTTGTGTCTATACCTTCATACCCGGGTATGTTTTCCAACTTTTGTAGTGAATACTTTCACCGTTAGACATTCAAATGAACTAAAATTTCATAAGTCCTCAAATTGGGTTATTACAAATTAGTTCTTGGAAAAATAAGTCTGAAATTCTGTTTTTAGGTCCAACT
The DNA here is from genome assembly GCA_963082915.1 of Dolichopus griseipennis. Lineage (NCBI taxonomy): Eukaryota > Metazoa > Arthropoda > Insecta > Diptera > Dolichopodidae > Dolichopus > Dolichopus griseipennis. The sequence goes on from OY720441.1 coordinate 209,581,058, forward strand.
TTAGGACCCTTAAAAAAATTGCGATAATGCCACATCTAACATACCTGGGTATGTTCATACATTTTCCATGAAATATACAGATTTTTTTATTATAATCGTTTAATCCATAATATAAAATAAAATTTTTTTTATTTTTTTAATTATTTTATAGTTCAGATTTACATAAAATGATGAAACAAAACAAAATAATAAAAGTTTTGAAAATAAATTCACATAATGCAAATACTTAAAACTCAAAAACAAAATTGCTAAACTCAGTCTTATTAGTAATTATGTATAAGAAAAACATTCTTCAATAGTTGTGCTGTGTTCATTACAAATAGGCCGATTACATGTATGACAAGCCTTTCTTGTTGGCCTGCTTTTTTCTTCTGATGAGCTACAAGCGATACAATTCCCCAAAATTTTTATTTTGCCACTGCCATCTCTTTTTTGCAAAGCAGATGGTTGTGCTGGGGCAGGTAGATTTATGGGTGGGCCTATTAAAATTGCGGAAAACATGTGAATTTTTTGATCTGGAAGTTACATGTGGTAAACCAGTTGCCGACCCAAATCATTCAAAAAATTTTTGCGTTCGCTTATATCTTTTTTTTCTTTTGGATTTTTTTTTTTTTTAATTATGAAAGCTGCAAGTGCACAAATATCTATAATGTTGTAAAATAAATCTAGTTGATATCTTCTGGTTTGACGTTTTGTGGTGTATTCACACAGCATTTGGTTCATTGTATCAACACCTCCCTTTCTTTTGTTATAATATAAAATAATTTCAGGTTTATTTTTTGGACCACATACAGTTGGTTTTCTATGCAAGCTGCTAAGCATTTCGACATTTTTCTTTTTCTTTAGTAGATACGAACATGCTGTAACTTTATCTCTATACCCAAACATGCTAGACTGTTCTTCTCTATCATCAAAACTCAGAAATTCTCTTGGGTTGTACTGTTTATTTTTCTTTAGAGTTCCTACCAAACCAGTTAGTTGCAATGACGTAAAAAAGTGATTACAAACCACAGTACGTCCTGAACCTTTATATTTTCGCACCAAATCCTTGACTACTCTTTCACCCTGATTTTTCTCTGGAGCAGGACCATTTTACCTGTGTAAATTTGACCTTTTAGAAGATAAGAAGAAGTTGCGTCACACACCCACCAAATTTTGATACCATGCGCTGCGGGCTTTTGAGGATTATAAATTGTAAATTTAGTTTTGCCTCTAAATGGGAAAACTTGCTCGTCCACTGTCAAAGCTTCAGATGGCTTATATCCAGGTTGTGATTCATCATTTGCCAAATTTCACTTATGGGAGCAGCTTTATCATCTTTCAATCTTTCTCGTCTGTTATGTGGATTGTCGAAACGAATGAACCTACTGATGGACCAAAATCTATTAATTCCCATACTGGGTCTGTACAACGGATATGAATCGATTTTCCATAAGGCTTTCGTATGTTCAAAATTTGAATGATTTACACCACCAGTAATTATTACACCTAAATAAGCTGTAAATTCATCGAAAGTTAAATTACTTCCATTCTTTTTTATCTTTTTCTGGATTAAGACGATTATATTCTGCATAAGTATCCACGGCTTTCCTATTCCTTTCTCCAATTATAATGTTGCACATATTATTATCCAATAAATTTCTAAATATTTCTGAGATACTCATCATTTTAGTGCGCGCTGCTGGACCGCTTTTTTCGCGCATGATCAAATGTTGACTTAGTTTAAGTGCAGACGATTCAGCAAGATCTTTCTGCCATGCAATAATATCCTTGCAAGACCAGAAACTTCTGCAAGTTGTTTCTGTAGTATATTCTTCATAAATTTCGTTACCGTCATCAACAATATTATGAATTTCTACCGGGCAATTTTCATCATACAAATCTTCAATGTCGGACTCCTCCGATCTTAAATATTTTTTGATTTCAGCATCAGTAAGATATTTTCTTCTAATAAATGTATCTGCATTATCAGACTCAACATCTGATATCTCATTATTTTCTTCAAAAACTTATTTTAGAAAATTTTGTTGCTCTTCTGCCGACATGCTAAGAAACAAAGCGAACATGCTAACAATTAAAAAGTTCTAATAATAATTATTTATAAATACCCAAAAAAATCATCATCATCGGATATTTCATCCATTATGTAAATCAGTTTAAAAATTAAGACCATACAACCGACAAGTTATTACTAAACTAAATATATTAATTCTAATAACTCAAAAATTTAAAAAACAAAAACAAAAAGGGAATTCCCCAAATTATATAACTAAAACAAAAAAAAACGATAACATTTTGTTGTTGTATTTTTGATAAACAAAAAAAAAAAACGATACGGAACATTTGCAACTGAAATTTTAAATATTTTTCATATACATAATATACATACCGCGGTATGTTAGGTGTTGACTGAACGTATATTTTTTAGCTATAGACAGAAGGGTAAATATTATCTCCTTTTAACTATTTGAGACTATTTAAGGAAAAAAATTAGTCTTATTAATTAAGTGAAATTTTGGAATAAAGGTTAACTTGCGTTCGTACCACAAATTTGAAAATTTCATTGAATCTTTCTTCAAAAGGCGCAAACAGGCCAAAAGCAAATTAATTCTGTGGGTTTTAATTAAAATGCTGTAACAAAATTTTCAATAAAATTCTTTGAATCGTTTAAGCAATAAAATTTATAAAAAACTTCATGGCGTCGTCGTGGAAAATGGGTTAATCGAACTTAACTAAAACTTTTTGCAGCCTCTCTTTTGGACTGCAAAATCAACCTGGACACAAATTGGACAAAAATATATCTCCTTTTTCTCCTTTTAACCGGAATACAAATTCTAAATCTAAAATACAAAGCCGATGAGCTTCAGGTGTATTATAGCGATACTAACTACAAAGATTTAAGTAGTATAGATAGTTTTTTGTTGAACACTATAAAAAAAAATGTCACAGGGGATAATATCAAATAATAAGAATTTTAATAAAGATAGGGATAATTTAATCAATCTCATACGCTCGATGAAAATGCTGGAACTCAAGACAGTACTCATGCCAAAATCGCCCAGAACAGAGATACGCTAGACAAGGACAGATAGAACCAATGGAAGTCCAGAACAACCAGACAAAAAATTTCGAAAATAACAGTGAATGTAATAATTTAACTTTTTTTCTAAAATGGGGAGAGTGATCAACTTTCGACCCTAATTTTACGGTAATAAGTTTAAAATATTGACCGATCACCAACCAATAAAATATTTACATGCTAAATATAAAGGTAAAGACCTATCACCTAGGCATCAAAGATGGTTGTTAAAATTAGGAGAATACCAATTCGATATTGATTATGTTAAAGGTTAAGAAAATCATTTCGCAGATATTCTTAGTAGAATAGAACATAAAGTAAAAGAGGGAGAGGGTGATAAATGCTCTACTCAATCTCTTGGGAACTTTAATATTGAAGATGATAATACAATGGCAACAGTTCATTCTGTAAATGAAGAACTATTAAGCCAAATTCCTATAAAAGAAGAAATTGTAAATAAGTATAAAACCCAAATAATTTTAACAAATAATAAAACAATAGAATTAAAAAATATTTTTGGAAGAAGAATTATAACTATAGCCGAATATGATTTGAACAGATTAGGCGAGATATATAGAAAATATCTTAATAAAGGTAAAGTAGGATTTTTTTCAGAAATTCCAGACACAAAGTATAATATCGTACAACAAAAACTTACAGAAATATTTTCAAATAATAATGAAATAAAATTTATAAAATGTTCATTTAGAGCAAATGAAATAGAAACCGAAATCGAAACGGCTAAACAAATATCTTTTTACCACGTTAGTTTACCACGAAAGTTTCCATTATTAAAATTAAAATTAAAATATATTATCATAAGTTATTACAATTGATTCAAATAGTAATTAATCAATGCGAAATTTGTCAAACTATCAAGTATGACAGAAGACCAATAAGACAAAAATTTAAAACGAGTGAAACACCATCGTAAATGAAATAATTCATATTGACACTTATGTCATGATGAGAAATGTTTTCTTAACAGTAATTGATACATTTTCTAAATTTGGTACAGCATACTATCTTAAAGATAGACACGATATTACAATTATAGAAAAGTTAGAACAACATAACGCTCAATTTGCCAAACAAAAAAAAAATTATAGCCGATAACGAATTAAGAGCAATTCAAATTAAAGAATCTTTGATAGACGAAGGAATAAGTCTACATCTGTAAAAACCAAACAGTCATACTGGAAATGAAGAAATAGAGAGATTCCACAATACTATCGCAGAAAAATTTAAAAAAATAACTTTTCATTACAACGGTTAATCCAACAAGCAGTTGGAATATATAATAACAAATACCATTCAACTATTAAATACTGTCCAGTTGAAGTACAAAGTCGTTAAAATAAATTCGAAAAAATAAAAAAAAATTTAGAAAACGTAAAATTAAAGAAAATTGAAAAATTAAACAAAAATTTTGAAAATTATATTGAAACTTGACCAATAGGAATCGTTAAGAACTATAAAGCAGTTAGGCACAAAGAACAACCAAAATATAAAAGACTAAAATTAGACAATATTTATACAACAAATATTAAAAGACAGTTTAAATTTACAGATATCGTTAATAATAAGTAAAGATAGTTAGTAATTTCATTTTTCATTTCACAATGATGACAATACAGACGGTGAAGTGTAGCCTATTAGATATAAACAATCACACAACTTAAGTTAATTATAAAAAATTATAGAAATATATTGTGAAACGAAATCAATAACTTACAGAAAGAATTAATTCAAAAAAATTATATTTAGACCTATTTTTTAAGATACAATTCATTAAAGATAAAATAAATATAATTCAAGATAATCATGTTTTGGTCCATTTCAATAATTGTACTTTAAAAATATTAGATTATAATTTTTCAAATTTAAAAGAAAATTTTCAACAAAGATTTTATTATTCTGTAAATCAAACTTATTATTTTAAGAATAAAATTACATTTAATGAAATTATTATAGAAACAGAAAATAATATGATAAAAATTAATAAATTAAAATATGTATAAAGAATTATCTTAAATACTAGATTTAATACTATTTGTTATTGGAATACTTAGAGCAATCACGTTATTTAAAAAATTTGCTTATTTTAAATTTAATAAAATCCAGGAGAATTTTAATCTAAGTCAGGAAGAATTTTAATCTAATTACATACCTATGTATCAAACTCTATTCCCACAAAAATAACAGACACTACGTAAGCACTTCCTATTATTTTAAATAATTAAATTAAAAACAGTTCATATTTCAATATGTGAAAATATGATAAAATATTTTCCCATCAAATCCAAATTTACGCAATTGCTCGAGTTACACCAAACTTAAAATTTATTAGAATAATATATTTGTATAATTTGCTGAATTGACATTTTGTAATAATATAAATACCTGTAATTTGTTAACTAAATTAAGTCACAATCAAAGTCTTGATTAAGTCATGTTAAAAAATATTAATAAATAATTACTTTTTTAAATAAATCGTTTCAATTCAAATCAATATAATCCTAGAGATTATTCAATTTTTTTTTTCGCAGATAATTTTAAAATAAATAATGGGGGCAGAAATAGGAGAAGCACTAAATATTTAGTTGAAAATACTCATAGAACTGAATATGGAAAAAATGAACCAATAAACACATGTTGCATTACATTCAATAAACATAGTCATCTTTTTACTACACAAATTTCTAGATACACTTTTAAACGTAAATTAATATTAAAATTTCTTAATGACCTAAGACAATAATTTTAAACTTCAATATATTATGTTACACTTCAAGTTCACATTATTTAATAATTTAGTAATTTCTTTTAACTTTATAAATTGCATTTTAACTGTGTTTTTGTTATGTATGCATTTTTTGCGAGTACAATCTACAAATGCTTTGTAAGAATTTTGTGTAAAAACCTTGTTTTGGTTCAAATAAAAATAAAATAACAATAAAACCAGTGAAGAAAAAAACCAAGGGTTTTTAAAAAGCACATTTTCAAAATTATATAGCAGCTGTGTCCAACAGAAATTCGATTGTAGCCACAATCGCTATTTTTAAATAATTTCATTCGCCACATTAAAAATAAATATAAAAAATATGTTTTTTTTATTAAATTTTATTAAAAAAATTGTTTGTTTTATTAAATTCATTACATACATATATATTGTAGTTCACAAGTTATTATTGATAAGAAATTCCAAAAAATATGTGATGTTTGGCAATTTTTTTCTTGAACCATGCGCTTAAAATCTGGTATAAAATCCACGTTAACTGCACATTTTAGTTCTGCCTCCAAATTTTTATCAATAATATTGGATCGATACTTTGATTTTATGAAATTTACAGCTGAAAATGTGGATTCGCACACCCATGTTGTTCCAAATATACTCAACAGCTTTGCAATACCTGAGTCCAGTGCCAAAAACTCATTTGGTTTTAATAAGCGAGCCCACATTAATAAAACAGACTCTTCGTTTCTATGATAATCGTTCTGGCTTTGAAGCAAAAGCATATCTGATTCAAAGTTACGCCGGTCCAAACTTAGCATATTCGCGATATCTGAACATAATTGGGAATTGGTGATGTCAAAATGGAAAGGATCTTGCATGAGTTGAAAAGCCGGTCTGAATTTTTATTTTGGTTTAGAAACTAGCTAAATTTTTTTATTACTCGAAGAAAAGAAATATAATAGTTTTTCGTAAAAAAAAATTAGTGCTGCATTCGCCACATTCTCATACTATATTCGCCACATGTGGCGAGTGGCGATGGTGTTGGACACCGCTGTTATATAGGGTTTCTTACTGGGTATTTTATCATTTCTTTTTATAGAAACATATATAAAAATAAATGATAATATTATAATTTAGGTATTTCATAAATTTATTAATTATGAATAATAGTAAAATCAATGCTTAGAATACCATCGGTGTTAACAAGTGTGAAAAATAATGTTGAAGCTTCAATGTTAACGTTTAATTTTGAAAAAACAAAAAAAAAAACACTCATGAATAAGTTACTGTTTTATAAAAGCATAAAAGTTTCAATTCTTATAACCTAGTAGCCCTTTAATAGGGAAAGTTCCCAAATTTTTGCTTACCAAACTTATGATGGATTTGCCCATTCTCCCTGTCCCCACCCTTCCATTTTTTTAGGTTCTAGGAAAGCAATGGTGAACTCCACCAAATTTGGAATTTTACCCCTAATTTTATTATCTAAGCAAAAATGGCTAAGACTAAGAGATAATTTCTTCAATTTAAAGAACCCCTTTTAAGTTTAAGAAAAACCTTTAACATGTGTTAAAATGTAATGCTGCAGCTTTAAAAAAAAAAATCAATTTTCGAGCCCATATAGCTCCTAGACAAAAAAATTTTGTTTAGAAGATATTTGGGGCCAAAAATTTTGCAAATATTGAGTTTTGTATAATGGTAAATTTTAGTACCATTTGGCAACCTTATACAGTATAGCAATGTATTTTTGTGAAGCCTAAGAAGCAGCTCTCTTGTACCGTTTCTATATTGAAAATACATCTAACAGAACTCTTGTTATAACAATTTAAAAATAGAGCTTTTTCCAACTTTGGGGGGGCTGTAGTTCCGTAACGGCTGGGGCTACAGAAAAAAGTTCTTCTACGAAATTATTTGTTTCAGGAATGTCTATCTGTGCTTAAAATTTCTTAACTCTATTTCAAACGGTGTAAAAGTTTTGTAAACATACTGACGGACGGACACAGTGAAACTATATAGGAACATTTTTATAAAATTATTTGAAAATGTGATAAAAAATAGAGCTTGCCGCTATGCAGCTATGTCAATGGATTTACACTCAAAATGATAGAATTTTCGTGAAGCAATAAAATTCGTCAATCAAATAAGATTATATATATTAAAATGAATAATTAAATAATAAGTTCAATAAACATTAAAATTGAGAAAATATTTTGCTGGTCGGACTCAACAATAGTTATATGCTGGATTGATTCAAACTCTTAACAGTGCGGTCAACTTTCTTTAACAACCGAATATTGAAAATTCAATCGTTAACCTAAAATTGCACATAGTTGCACGTCCCAGGCGAACCAAGTCCCGCTGACTTAATATCGACAGGTTGAACTCCAAAACAACTGTTTCAGGATGAATCGTGATTCAACGGCCCAGCATTTCTGTTTCATATCCACTCATTTTGGCTAGCTCAACTAGACTTTGGAAAAAAAGAAGTGCCAGAAGAGAAAATCTTTATATTGTGTCACAAAACCAATTGATTTAATTTCTAATAATAAATTTATTATTAACTTTTTTCTTCTACTTTTAATTTTGTCTATGTCAATCGATTCATTTCCAATTGCAGAACAAAAGAAAAGAGAGCTTGGTTTTCTGGCCAAATAAGTCCAGCAGAAATTCAACAATCTCTAAATTATATAGTTCACAACCTTCAATTAGATTATTTTTTTGATGATTTGAAGACTCTAAAAAACCAACAGTTATTGAAGAAAATATATTAATCAACGTTGATTTTTAATTTCTTTTCGGCGAATTCGATATTTTTTTTTGAACGAAGATTCAATTTTATGTTTTGAATTTAAGGAAAAAAGAAGAATAGGTGCCGATTTTGACTATTGAGTATTGTATTTTATAAAAACAAAAATAAAACAAAAAAAAAAAAAAAAACAAAAAATTGAGATTACTTTTACTTATAATTTCATAATAGAATAAATAGTATACCAAATACCAATAGTATGACTTATGAGAGATTCCTATATTGAATATAATTTTTTTTTAGTTGTATATAATATACTAGCTAATACCCGGTGCGCGTTGCTGCGCCTCTCAATGAAGGTTTAATTGAAGTTGATGTAATACAAAAATTACACACGGTTTACATATGTAAATTTTAAAATGTATGAAAGCAATCTTTTTAAATCGATTTTTCTAGGATTATTCTAGTAATTTTTGAAACTTTCTGTAATTCAAAGCAGTAGAAACTACTTTCCAAAATTTGACGTAATATACTTCAAAAAGAAATTTTTTGTACCAATCGTAGGACCGACTGTTAACAGACTCAATTCCATTTTCAAGTTTCTTCACACATATAAAATTTGAGGTAAACCGGTCAAATCGTTTCTAATTTAGAGTTAAGCAACGCAAAAATCTATTAAAAGCCACTGTGCCCCATTGGGTTAAAGGAACTACACTTTCTCTTTGGGCAAAGCAGTATTGCGCAAAATTGGACGTAATTGGCTTCCAAATCTTTTTTTTTTGTCAATAGTCGGGCCGGCATGGGTTAACCAATTGCAAGTCTGTTAAAAGAGTTGATTTCATTCTCAAAACGGAACACATATACAAAATTTGAAAAAAATCGGTTAAACCTTTTCTAATGTAAAGTAAAGTATTGAAAAAACCTATAAAAATCTGTTGGGCCTTAATGGGCTAATGGAACTCAACATAATTTTTTTATGGTGCTTTATTTTTAGCCAAAGCAGAACTTCGTAAAATCGGACAAATTTGGACCCAAAATATTTTTTGACCACCCGTCGGCCCGACATGGGTTAACAAATTCCAAAACTGTTAATAGTGTCAACTCAATTCTCAAGGAGCATCACGTATACAAAATTTGAAGTCAATTGGTCAAACCGTTTCGAATTTAGAGTAAAGTGTTGAAAAAACCTATTAAAAGCTGTTGGGCCGCAATGGGTTAATGGAACTCAACAAAATTTTTTTTGGGGCTTTCTTTTAAGCCAAAGCAGAATTTCGTAAAATCGGACAAAATTTGGACCCAAAATTTTTTTTGACCACCCGTCGGCCCGACATGGGTTAACAAATTCCAAAACTGTTAATAGTGTCAACTCAATTCTCAAAGAGCATCACGTATACAAAATTTGAAGTCAATCGGTCAAACCGTTTTCATTTTAGAACAAAGAAGTTTAAATAATTGCACCACAGCCCCAACTTGGCGGTCCGTTAGAGCAAAATTTTTGGGCCACGATTTCTTTCCGTACCCAAAAACCCCTATATACAAATTTTCATGAAAATCGGCTGGGCAGCTTAGGAGTCTATTCGCTACAAACAAACAAAAAAACTTTCGCTTTTATATATATAGATTATTCACATATGAATAAAAAAATTACATTTCTCCTAATAAGAAATACATCAATCAAGAAAGATTCAATTGTATATTTTGAATCTAGGCAAACTTATTTTTATAAGTATCAAAATAACAAAAATAAAAATAGAAAAGCAAAATAAAATACTGAAAAATACGAACCAAAATAAAAAATTATTCAAAATTATAATTTTTTAACTAATTTTAAACTATTTTTTTTCAATCCAATTTCTTCTATGGATTTAAATAGTATATAGTTGCTTGTAATTTGCATTTCCAACTTGTTGTCATTACAACCAGTGTATTTCTATGAGTTAAATGTTTTTGTAGCTTTGGTTTTTTTTTATTGAAAGTTTAGTAGAGTTTGATATTTTTAAACAATTTAATATTAAAAATTTCCAATTAGCTACTTTAATTCATTAAAAGATAATTTTCTTTCAATTTTAGATATTAGTTCTTTGACAAATGATTTATTTTAGTTTATAGAATACTTTCAAAATATTGCAGATTTTATAATATATTGTAAACAAAATGACTTGGTGGACAATATAAAAGAAGCATTCAAACTTGCATTACTAAGAGAAGCTATACCAGCTTCTTTTACATCAGCAGAAAGATCTTTTTCAAGTTTAAAAAATATAAAAACTTAGACAGAATCTCTAGTTTGTCATTGATTTATATTGAAAAAAATATGTCGCAAGAACTCATACTTTTTATTAAGATGTAATAAATATTTTTGCAACTAAAGAAATAAGAGTAGAAATAAAATATAAGACCAAAATCAATTTTCAGTTTTATTTAAACTTGTTTTTTATTTTGTATCAGTAGGTGGCCCTGCGGTAGGGGAATAGAATACTTCCGCAGTACGAACTGCTTGTCGTAAAAGGCGACTAAAAGTTCAAACAAAAATCCCGAAGCGACTGACTCGGAACGAGCGGCTCTCTGGTCTGCGTCTGATCCCTGAGGGACGGCAGTTAAACTCCTGGCAGTAGGTAAAATGCAACCAATATATAAAATAGAAAATATGAATAACGATAATAAAGAAATAAATCCGGTAGGGATATCTACCAAAGTGTCGGCAGAAGCCACGGCTGCCGGCGAGGGCTTTGCTGATCTTATAAGAAGGTCAGAGGAGTCGCCAGTGGCCCAAAAATCAAAAAACAATATAGCGGACCCATTTAAGAAGAGCGGAAAAATTAACAGATCACCACCGATTAGAGAACTCCAAAATGAACAAGCACTGTATAACAAATGGCAGAAGGCTGTCGAGTCGCCAGTGGCCCAAAAATCAAAAAACAATATAGCGGACCCATTTAAGAAGAGCGGAAAAATTAACAGATCACCACCAATTAGAGAACTCCAAAATGAACAATCACTGTATAACAAATGGCAGAAGGCTGTCGATGAAACAACACAACTAAAGAAGTTGATAAGCAATATGGAAAAACAAATACAGGATCTTAAAAATGAAATTACTTATTTAAAGATGCAGAAACCACAAGATGCAGAAACCACAGTTCTACAAGCTTCACAAGTTCAACACTTATCAAAGTCAGAAAACAGTAAAAAAATAGTATACTCTACAGATGAGGAAGAATTAGCGAAAGAGACTGAATGGGTAAGGGTGAAGCAGAAACAAAAAAGGAAGTTAAATGACTCACTTACCCCTCCAAACGCAAAAAAGATGGACTATATTCCAAGTAAAGAAACTACTCCAAAAAAGGTTATTTCGCCAAAAAAAATAACCGATCCGGAAAAAGTTAAGAAAAAACAATCTCCACCGCCAATAATTGTGGATGAATTTAATAACTATAACGAATTCTGCGAGAGAGTAAAAAAAGTAATAACAGAAAAACAGTTTGAGATGAAACTCCTTGGAAAGAATTGTATAAAAATCAATTTGTTAGATGAAGATGCTTACAGAACATTAACAAAAGCGCTATCAGAGTACAAATATAGTTGGCACTCATACGAAAGCAAACAGCAAAGGCCAATACGAGTTATGGTCAAGAACCTGCCTCACTCGTGTAAAACAGAAGAAATAATTAAAGATCTTGAAAATAGAGAATATAAAATAATAGGAGCTGCAAATAAACGTAGCTGGAAGAATAAAGAACCATTAAACATGTTTATGTTAACCTTCAAAGCAGAAGAAGATATTAGCAGAATATACGAGATTAAAAGTATTCTAAAATGTATTGTGAATATCGAGCCTCTAAGAAAAAATAAGCTTGTAGTACAATGTAAATCATGCCAGGCATATGGTCACACACAAAAATATTGTGGAAAAACCCCAAGATGTGTAAAATGTGCAGGTAGGTACCATACCAGGGAATGTTTGAAACCTAAAACTGAACCACCAAAATGTGTTCATTGCGGAAATCAACATCCAGCTAATTATAGAGGCTGCATAATCGCAAAAGAAATGCAAAAAATCAAATTTAAGAATATGAGCCCAAATTCACAACAAAGGAATACTCCACAATACGCTAAAAAACAAATCAGAAACCATCTGCAAACGTCGCAAGTGAAGCAAGATTTCCAGACAAATAGAAGCAGTAAAACTTATGCCCAAGTTGTTGCGGGTAAAAAACTTAATAATAATAGCGAACAAGAAAATGATTTAAAACAATCCATTCTGCTTATACTAAAAAAAGTAACCAAAATAGAAAGTTCTATGGTCGATACGGATTGTAGAATAGGAGCACTAGAGGGCAGTACCAAAAACCTGCTTCGAAATCGAAAAGATGAATGAACTAAAAATTTTTTCATGGAATGCCAATGGACTGCTACAACACCAACAAGAGCTACAAGCAGTCCTTGACATAAATAATATAGATGTTTGTCTTATAGCAGAAACACACTTTAACAAACAAACGCATATTAATTTTCATGGTTATAAAGTTTATCATAGCATACATCCAGGTAACTCTGCTAGAGGAGGAAGTGCAGTAATTATAAAACAAAGTATACAACATTTTGAAGAAGCCAAATTTGAAACAGAAGAAATACAAGCTATGGCCGTAAACGTAAAATGCAAAAACTACTTTATTGTAGTAGCAAGTATATATTGTCCACCTAAGTACTCTCTGAAGAAACATCATTATTTGGATCTTTTTAAGAAACTAGGAAAAAAGTTTGTTATAGGAGGTGATTTTAATGCCAAAAATACACACTGGGGATCACGGCTAACAACAACCAAAGGCAGAGAATTATTCCAAGCAACAAGCGAATTTGGGTGTGAAACCATATCAACAGGAAAACCTACATATTGGCCTACAGATCCAAATAAAATACCTGATTTAATAGATTTTTTCATTATTAAAAACATTTCGAATAATTTCATACAGATAGAAGATAGGCAGGAAATGGACTCTGACCACTCACCAATTCTGCTAACTGTAAGTGAAAACGCTATTGAAAAGCAGAGCATTCCGATTCTCGCCAATAAATACACTGACTGGGAAAGCTTTAAAGTGTGTCTGGAAGAAAAAATACAACTAGCTGTACCGTTGCAATACAAAGAACAATTGGATGCGGAGGTGGAAAACTACATTAACGATATACAACTTACAGTGTGGGAAAATACTCCAGTAATTAAACAAAGAGTAAAAGAAAATAAATATCCAGCCGAAATCTTAGAACTAATTGCAATAAAACGCAGAGCAAGGAAAAAATGGCACCAAACTAGAGCTCCACAAGATAAAACTAGGCTGAATAATCTCACCCAACAACTAAGAAGAAGAATTAAGGAAGTGAAAAACAAATCGATAAATTTATATTTGGAAAAGCTAACAAATGATAAAAGTACTGATTACTCTCTTTGGAAGGCAGCTAAAAATCTGAAAAAACCTATTGCAGCTATTCCTCCAATTAGAAAACTGGACGGAAAGTGGGCGAGAGATAATAAAGAAAAAGCCAAATTATTTGCGGAACACCTAGAAAAGATATTTCAAGTAAACACTGGTGAAGAAGAGGAAGATCTAGATGCAGAACAAATTCAAGAGCAAGAGGAAATCGCATTAACAAATCCAGCTGAAGTGAAAAAAGAAATTAAAAACAACATTAAATCTAAAAAAGCTCCGGGATATGATTTAATAACCGGACAAATTCTGAAGCAGCTACCAGAGAAGGCAATAGTTAAAATAACAAATCTTATAAATGCTGCATTCAGGCTGAAATATGTGCCGAAATTGTGGAAAGTGGCCGAGGTCATTATGATACCCAAAGCAGGAAAACCACCAAATGAGATAACGTCTTATAGACCAATCTCATTGCTACCTATAATGTCAAAACTATTTGAAAAAATTTATTTGAGAAGACTAAAACCGATTATTGAAAGGAAGAATCTAATTCCGGACCACCAATTCGGCTTTAGAGAAAAACATGCAACAATAGACTAGGTACACAGAATAACAAACACTATTGAAAAAGCTTTAGAGGAGAAGAAAGTCTGTTCAGCAATCTTTTTGGATGTGACTCAGGCATTCGATAAGGTGTGGCACAAGGGATTGAATTGTAAACTGAGAACAATCCTTCCAAAAGAGCATTCGGAAATGATAGAAAGCTATCTATCAGACAGATACTTCTACATAAAACAAGAAGGAGAATATTCCGATCTTAAAGAAATCGGTGCTGGAGTTCCTCAAGGAAGTGTACTCGGTCCAATACTGTATCTGTTGTATACTTGTGATTTTCCTGCACTTGAAAATAATATAATTGCGACGTTTGCTGATGATACAGCGGTTTTGGCTGTCGGAGAAAATAATGAAGAATCTACAGAAAAACTGCAGAGAGCTATGACAAGAATCCAAAATTATACTAAAAGGTGGAGGCTAAAATTAAATGAAGGTAAGTCAATTCATGTGGATTTCACAAATAAAAAAATTGACCATAAACCAGTATATATAAATGGTCAAGAAATACCTTATTCAAATACTGCCAAATATCTTGGTATGACATTAGATGCGAAGCTTCGCTGGAAAGCCCACATCAAAAACAAGAAGGAAGAGTTACAAATCCGTTATAGAAAAATGTACTGGCTCATAGGTAAGCATTCTACCTTGACAATACAAAACAAACTTCTGCTCTATAAACAAATATTAAAACCAGTATGGTCATATGGCATCCAGCTATGGGGATGCAGCAAAAAGAGTAATAGAGATGTTATTCAGAGGTTCCAGAATAAAGTTCTAAGAAATATTGTGAACGCGCCCTGGTTCATCAGAAACTATGACCTACATAGAGATATGCAAATAGAATTTGTAGATAAAGAAATCCAAAATTTTGCAAGAAGTCACGAAAAAAGACTCCAAAACCATGTAAATGTCGAGGTAGTCCAGCTTCTGGATAATACAAATATAGCCAGACGACTCAAAAGAGTAAAGCCTTTTGAGTTAGTGTAGCTATAATAAGAGAAAGAAACAGTTAGATAGACATCGCTGGATGGAATCTACATTTAAAACTAAAATAAAGCCAGAAGAAAAATTGCTCATTAGCCCTATCGGACTAGATCGCAATAGAGGAAAGGTGTGGTTTAGTGGGTAAGAATCCCACACGCAATGTCAAGCTACGGGGCTCATTGTGTCTTTTGAAGATTCCATTCCAACCTACGTAAAAATAAAAAAAAAAAAAAAAAAGTAGGTGGATTCTCCTACAAATTGCGTTAAAAGCATGCAAACAGATTTTGCAATTTTACATAAATTTGGGACCCAATGGACTAATGATGAATGGAGTGGAAGAATCACCAAGCTAATGGATTGTAATAAATCATCAATCGTCAAAGATAGTAACTATTCGTCTACTTTTGTAAAGGGCGTTCCTTGCTCGTTTGATGAAAATAAGTTAACTCAATTTATAAAAGAAGAATTTAACATTGGTTCGGTAGTGTGTACTAATTTAACACCTAACCGTATAAAGAAGAACAAAAAGAAATATTTATGCTTTCTTATCACTGGTTCTGTTTATTCTATGAGAATTTTACAACATCCTAGCAACGTCAATATATGGAATAAAATTGGTGCAGCTATTGAATTAAGTAAGCCTCAGGTCAAAGGTAACCTAAACAAAAATATGGAAACAGTTTTACAAGACACTAATACAGGTTATACAATAAGAAATTCTAAATTAAATTACAAATCCTCTTTAAACACTAAATCTAATTTAACAAATTTACTTGATTTATCTTTTCCTATACCTCCTACTAATTTTTCTAAATCAATTGATATTTCAAATACTAAAACACTAATTAATCCTAACAAATCTGATATTATTGCACAAACTGATACTAATACTATTCCTATTTCGAATATTAATATAAAAAATAATTCTAAAAACATCATTTCTAGTAATTCAAATGATCTTACCAAATCAGGTAATAACAAACAAATTAGCGATTCTTATCTAAAAAAATAAATTTACAAAATTCAAAAAGTCTGTATCAAATAAATTTAATAAATACCAAAATTTTGTTCAAGGTGAAACTATCATGCCCCAAAGTAAACCTTCTAGCTTAACTGTAGCAAAATCTTCTTCTAATAAAATTAATAGATCAACTTCTTTATCTTTACATCCTGAATCACAAGCTAATCCCTTATTAGCTAATTCTGAGGATATTTTATTATCTAACTCAAATACAACTCCACCAATTTTAGATCCTCTTTTACCGCGTGTTGTAAAACTTACTCAAAAAGCTCTTCATGAAAGTAAAAATAACAGTAGGTACGTTTAAGCTAGACTAAGGGACAGTAAAATTTATGATAATGTTAGACTTTACCTTGCATATCTTCACGATAAATCAAATGATGTTTGTATTGGTGGTAAAACAAACACATCGCTTAAGATAGCTATTCAACAGGAAGGACTTCCTACTGATATTAAGGACTTACGTAATATTTTTGTAAAATATCATGAAACATATAATATTTCAGCTGAAAATGCTCTAACTGACTTGAAATCTTTTGCCTCACATATCTCATCTAATAGAATTAACTATCTTCAACGTGTGAGAGAAAATCATGATAAGTACTTTCGTCCCCTTCAAAGCGAGAAAAAGTCTAGTTAATATTAGTCTTGCGGAACCCACTCATCCTAATAATAAATCTTTTAAATTAACTATTTATTATCAAAATGTAAGAGGTCTACGCACAAAAACTAAAAAAGTTTTCTTAAATTCTACTGCTTTAGATTTTGATCTATTCGTTTTAACAGAAACCTGGCTTTATTTCTTCAATAAATAATCTTGAAATTTTCTCTTCTTCTTACACTGTTTATAAGAAAGATAGATATGATTGTCTTTTATCTTATAATGTTCCTAAAGGTGGTGGTGTATTGATAGCTGTTAAAAATACTTTTTGTTCATCGCAATTGTTACTTTCTCAATGTGATCCTACCGATATTATCGAAGTAATTGCTGTTAAAATTGAACTACAACTAAAAAATGTTATTATTATAAATTGTTATATTCCTCCAGGATCTAGTATCGAAGTGTATACTAAATATATTTTAGAAATTGATTCACTAGTCAGTAAACTTAATGTTAATTCTTTCATTCTTTATGCATTCTTTATTCATCCAGGTTTATTCATCCAGGTTCATTCTTTATTCATTCTTCATTAAGTTTAGACGTATTTTTTTTTACTCTAATTTTAATATTTAATTATTTTTAATAATAATAAAAAATTCTTTTAAGGTTATTAAAATTAAACCTAATTAAGAACTTAAATATAATATTTAAAATTTAAAAATAATATTTAAAAATAAAATTCTTCAAGTGCAAATAAATAGTGACCTACTTAATTTCATTAACAAGTAAAGTCACAATATAAATAAACAGTTAAACAATAAATAACTAATAAAGTAAATTAAAATCAGAATACAAATAATAAGTGATTCATCATCTTTATTTTTTTTACTTAACATTATATACAATTTACAATGGATTTCAAATGCAGCGTAGAAAATTGTTTAGTCACCGATATGAAATTCAATATTAAATGCAAAGGTTTCTGCAATCGTAAATTTCATGGAGTCTGCTTAAACGCTCCGAGAAACTGGTACAGCAGCTTTTTATCGCAGCACTTTGTTTGTGAAAGTTGTCTGGATCAACAAAATTCTCTCGGACAATTTTCGCGGGAAATCAAAAAGAATATTAATGATGTCAGGGACAACTTCCAAGGAACAATTGTTAAATTATTGGAAGTTGTAAAAAATAACTCCGCCAACTTTTCAGAAATGGAAAAAAATTTTGAATCGCTAAACAATAGCGTAATTAGTTTCAACACAGACAACAAAAAATTTATTAGAGATATAATAAAAGTTGAAATAGGTAAATTAAAAAATGAAATTTTAGTTTCCAATAAATTACCTCAAGATACAAATAACTCACACAATATGGAACTAAAAGATTCAATTGATAACTTATCTAAAATATGTGTTTCTATTTCTGAAAATGCGAGCAGGAATGAGATTTCATTGAGCTTCAGGGATTTAGTTTTGGCTGATTTAGATATTCTCAAGAGTAAAATGGAGGAGATGCAAGAATTTATGAAAAACCACAATAATTCTCATCCAAATCAATACAGCTCAAATAAGTTACCTTAATCATTGTTTGACGAATTTAACGAAATAAATAGCGCTGGGTCAGACAAACTCAAAAATGTAGCAAAGGAAAAACAGGACGATATTTCAATGGATATCGAAAAAGAAACAAAAGTTGTCGATCCACCAGATGCTATAAGTAAGCCGAAATTTAACATAAGAATTTCGAATCTTAGCGTTAACACAACTGAAGTCAAACTGGCCAAATACATAAGAAGCAAGTTGAAATGCGATGATGTTCACTGCAAATTAATAACACCGAAGTGGCTGAAGTATAAACCGAACTATCACACATTTAAAGTTAGTGTTCCGGAATCAAAAGTGAATGAAATTAAAAACAGGAGCTTGTGGCGTATAGGAACCAATATCAGCAGTTTCAAAAGTTTAGGTAAAAATAATTTAAGGACAAACACACAACATTCAATAAACACAAAACATTCTAAAAATAATAAAACAAACACTAAAAATTCAAACAATAGAAATACTAATTTGCCAAAAATTATTAAAACAAAAAATAAACAAATCAAAAAAAAGGATAATAATAATAACAATAATAACAATTATAATAATAATAATAATAATAATAATAATAATATTAATAATAATAATAATAATAATAATAATAATAATAATAATAATAATAATAATAATAATAATATTAATAATAATAATAATAATAATAATAATAATAATAATAATAATAATAATAATAATAATAATAATAATAATAATAATAATAATAATAATAATAATAATAATAATAATAATAATAATAATAATAAGAATAATAAAAATAATAATAATATTAATAATAATAATAATATTTTAAATTCAAACAAAACACAACCCATTTTATTAACACAAACACCTATTAAATTTCAAAACTATTTGCCTCCGTCGAACTTAGTTACATATTCACTAAATAAGCCCAATTTAATTGAGACTCCAGCCATTAATACAAGTTCTAGCACAATGTGCAATTCAGTCATTTCTGAAAATTCATTTTCAATTTCAAATCCAAATTCAAATTTAATTACAACAACACCAATTACGTCTAAACAAAAATATTCTAACTTCATTCAGGGACAAACCTTTAATGCTGGCACTCCGGGTACTCAGAGCTTAAACGTAAACTGTAACACGACTTCAATTAACGATAAGCCAATTGCATCGGTTTCATCCCAATCTATTGCAAGTTTTGTTAATCCTATGTTACCTCCTATAGTCAGATTAACGAAAAGTGCTGTAGCTAATGACGATCATACGTATGTTTTATCACGTTTTAGAGATCAAAAAATATACGAAAATGTAAGGCTATATTTAGCTTACTTACATAAGGAGGATGACGACCTTTGTGTAGATGGTAAAACCAAACTCAATATTAAAATTTTTATTGATCAAGAAGGTTTGTCTTCTAACCCTAAGGAATTAATGAAATTATACTTAAAATATCATGAAGGTTTCGGTGCTTCGTCCAAATCGGTTGAAAAAGATTTACAAGCTTATTGTAGTCACCTTAAAAGTAAGAGAATCGATTATTTGCAAAAAGTTAGGAAAAGTAGTAATGATTTTTTTCGTCCCCTTAGCGGAAGAAAATAACATTAACACTAATCTTATTTTAGTAAATACAAGATCTAGCTTTAAGAAGTTAAAACCAACAGATAATAAATGTAATCTTAGTGACAATCTCAAAATCTTCTACCACAACTGTAGTGGTATGAGAGGTAAACTAAAAAAATTATATGTTGATGCTAAGTCTTGTGACTTCGTTGTGCTTGCTATTACCGAAACATGGCTAAACGATTCCTTCATAAATGAAGAAATACTGGACAATAATTGGTCGATTTATAGAAAGGATAGGGACTTTTTCTCTACAAACTGCACCCGTGGAGGCGGTGTTTTACTTGCAGTAAATAATAACCTTTCTAGTATTCCACTAATCACTAGGACCTTCCACACTTTCGATCACCAATTTATTAGAGTAAACTTAGGTAATAATTTTCTTTACCTAGGAATTGTTTACTTTCCACCAAATTCTGACAATTCCTCATATTCTGAATTTTTCGATATTTATCACGATATTATATCTAAAATAAATGAGGATGATTCAATTTTTATTTGTGGCGATTTCAATCGTCCATCATTATCTTTTATAGAAGATGATTCAGATAATTTGTTATTACCAATTAACTTTCATGATGAAATTGATTTTGACATTATTTCGGAGTTCTATGGTAATGATTTACAACAAATTATAAATTTTCCAAATAAAAACAATAAGTGGCTAGATCTTGCATTTTCAAATGCATATGACAGAGTGGTGGTAAAACTCGCTGATGATGCAGTCAACCTGTTCACTAACACTCCTCATCATAACGCAGTCATCTTCGAAATTTCCACTTCTATGCCTCAATTTGCGAAATCTTACAATAATAATATTGTATATGACTTTTTTAACGCTGATTATCAAAGCATTAATAATGCTTTATCAATTTTAAATTGGGACGACCTGTTAATACAACAGGATATTAACTCTTCAATCTCTATCTTTTACTTAAAAATATTTGACATAATTAACTGCTTTGTGCCAAAAATTCGTAAAAAAGATAAAACAACAGAACCTTGGCTTAATAGAGAAATTAGGGCATTGCGTAATCAACGCAACAAACTTTACAAAAAAATTAAAGTTACGAAGGATCCTAATGTTATTTTACTTAACAGGTACAACGATCTTGTTTTAGAATTTAAACAGAAATCAAATCTAGCATACGATAATTATGTCAATGAAATTGGTAATAAATTAATTACAGATCCAAAAAAGTTTTTTGACTTCATTAATACAAAGCGAAAAACATATGGATATCCAAATTCTATGTGTAAAGATAATGTTTTTTCTTCTTGCCCTAATGTAATCTGTAATTTCTTTGCAGCTTGTTTTCAAAAAGTTTATAGGCCATTAGATTCGCGTATCAATTTCGCTTTTCCTATTTCACTTAATAGATCTAATTCAATTATTACAGATCTATATCTTTCTGAAAACGAAATATTTGAAGCAATTACCAACCTTGATACAAAAAAAGGTGTTGGACCCGACTTGATCCCACCTTCTTTTTTATATAATTGTGCCAATTATTTGACGCAACCGCTTCATTTTATTTTTAATCTATCGCTTTCGACAGGCATTTTTCCGTATGCGTGGAAATCTTCTTTTTTGACCCCCATTTATAAAAAGGGTGACAAAGCTTCCGTCGAAAACTACCGTGGTATAGCTATCTTATCCACTATTCCAAAATTGTTCGAAAAAATTGTAGTTAGTAAAATTACACCCGTCATAAATACAAAATTAAACGAACAACAACATGGATTTAGAAAAGGTCGTTCTACTACAACTAATCTTACGGTTTACACATCGGAAATACTAAATGAAATGGAAAATGGTTATCAAGTTGATGCTATCTACACGGATTTTAGCAAAGCTTTCGATCGTGTGGATCACAATATTTTGCTTAAAAAGCTTGAAACTTTAGGCATTTCAGGTTCTTTCCTCGCTTGACTTTGCTCTTATCTTACTGAAAGAACTCAAAATATTAAATTTCAAGGTTATTTATCAAACACAATTAATATCACCTCAGGAGTGCCGCAAGGTAGCCATTTAGGCCCACTTCTATTTAATATTTTTATTTCAGACCTTTCTAGAAAATTAGAGGGTGTATCACATATTGCATTTGCTGACGATCTTAAAATTTACCACGTTATCAAAAACAGTTCTGATTTGGCATTACTTCAATCAAATTTACATTCTTTACAAGAATGGTGTTTCTACAATAAATTAGAACTTAACATAACGAAATGCAAGGTCATAAGCTTCACACGTAAAAGATCTACAATGTTTTTCGACTATGCAATAGATAACATAGTTCTTGAAAGGGTGTCCAGTATAACCGATCTTGGCATTCTTCTGGACTATAAGCTTAACTTCCATATTCACTATGATCATATGATTTCCAAAGCAAGCAAAATGTTAGGTTTTATTAAGAGAAGAGCTAAAGAATTTAATAACCCAGCAGTAACAAAAGCTCTCTATTGCTCGTTAGTTCGATCTATTCTAGAATACGGTAACATCGTATGGGATCCAGCGTTTCAATTACATTCCAACAGAATAGAATCCGTTCAGAAACAATTCCTTTTGTTTGCCTTGAGAAACCAATATAATCCTACAGACTATTCTACTCTTCCAAGCTATGCTGTAAGACTTAATTCATTGAATATGTTAACCTTATCTTCACGTAGGCAAATGCTTTCATCTTGCTTTACCTTTGACGTCATAAAAAAAAGTATTGACGTTCAATTCTTAGTAAATAAGATTAGACTAAACAATGTAGTCAGAAATACAAGAAACACTAAATTTTTATTAGAAAATACACACAGAACAGAATGCGGAAGAAATGAGCCAATAAACAGATGTTGCACTATATTCAACAAACACAGTCATCTTTTTTCATCAGACATATCAAGAAACTCTTTTAAACATAAATTAAAACAGAAATTCCTAAATGACCTAAATACTTAAATTACCTAATTACTTTGTAAACATTTAAAATTTTTTCAAGTTCAAATTCATATACATATCACATACATTCCAATTATTTATATCTCATACTGTGTTTTTGTCCTGTAAGCATTTTCGTTTTTTTGTTTTAAAATTTAGTATATAGTACAACTTTTTAATTTTTCATTGTAAATTTTTAACTTAGTAATCAAATTTGTATTTTTTTTTGTTTGTGCATTTTGTTAGCTTTAATTTTTTTTTGTTTTTTTCAATAGCTGTAAGATATTTTTTGTAAAAACCTTGTTTTGGTTTAATAAATAAAATAAAATAAAATAAAAAATAATGATGATGTAATTCTCTGTGGTGACTTTAATCTTCCTAACATTAAATGGGTTCCGCACGATGAGGATTCCTACTTCATTCCATACGAATTAGTTAGTAATACGGAGTGCTTTGTAATTGACTCTTTTAATTCTTTTAATTTTCAACAAGTATCTTCAATCTGTAATAATCGTGGTAGACAGTTAGATCTTTTATTTACGACAAATTGGATAAATTTTTCTATTATTAACTGTCCATTTGAACTAGTTGAAATTGATGAGCATCATCCTCCAATTTGTTCGTCTCTCTGTTTTCTCATACCTCCAATTATTGATTCTGAACTTTCTTATCGTTTTAACTTTCATAAAGCTAATTTTGATGCTATTAATAACTATTTAAGTTGTTATGATTTCTCATTTTTAACCTCTTTTAATTTAAATGATGCAGTTAATCATTTCTATAAAATTGTTCATTCTATTATTTCACAATATGTTCCGTTAGTTGTTGACAATAGTTATAAATCCAGTCCGCCATGGTTTACTAAAAGTCTTAAAAAATTAAAAAATAGAAAAAATAAAGCCTGGCGTAAATTTATTAAAAGCAATAATAATTATGACTTTAATGTTTTCATAAATTTATTTAATGAATTTAAAACAATGTCTGATAATTTATATTCTAATTATGTGCAAAACATGTCTTTAAATATTAAAAATAATCCAAAACTCTTTTGGAAATTTGTTAATTCCAAAAGAAAAAGTGATCAATATCCAATGTGTATGAATTATAAAAATTCTAGTAGTATAGATTCTAATGTTATTTCAGAATTTTTCCGTGATTTCTTCTCAATTAGTTATTCTTTGCCCGCTTTCTCGTTAAATGAAGATAATTTTTTGCATTTATCAAACTTTCCTAAAACTACTCTGGGTAATATTCATATTGACTCTAATTTGGTATTTAACTATTTGACAAAACTTGATTTTAACACTAGTCCTGGGATTGACGGCATCCCTAACATATTTTTAAATAAATGCTCATCTTCATTATCTGGTCCTCTTTCTTCTTTATTTAATTCTTCTTTAGCTTCTGGTATCTTCCCTTCTATTTGAAAAACTGCCATAATTAAGCCAGTTCATAAAAAAAATCTTAAAAACGATGTTACTAACTATCGTCCAATTGCTAAACTTTCTTCTATACCTAAGCTTTTTGAACTAATTGTATTTGATTCTATTTATGATCATTGTACTTGTTTTTTATCGCCTTTCCAACATGATTTATTTTATAGATTGGATTAATTCCTACCTCTCTGATCGTAGATATAGTGTTTCTTTTAGATCCTCGATATCTTCTGAGTTTGCAGCTCCCACAGGGGTGCCTCAAGGTAGCCATCTTGGACCTTTACTTTTCATTATTTCTATTAATGATGTTTCTTCTTTAATAATTAATAGTCATATTAAAATTTATGCCGATGATATGAAGCTTTTCAAAAAAATTGTAAATTTGGAGGATGCATTAGCCCTACAAGCTGATCTTAATCGTTTTTACAATTGGTGTTCCCACAATAATCTCCAACTCAATGTTACCAAATGTGCTTCAATCAGTTTTACACGCCGCTTAAGTCCAATTTCTTATGTATATTCTTTTAATAATCAAATCATTTCAAAAGTCACTTCAATTCAAGATTTAGGGGTACTCTTTGATAGTAAACTTTCATTTCAACTTCATTATTCTGATATATTAAATAAAGCCAATTCTATGCTCGGTTTTATTAAACGTTGGGCAAGAGAATTTGAAGACCCTTATGTATTGAAATCTCTTTATACCTGCCTGGTTAGACCTAATTTGGAATATGCCAGTCAAGTTTGGTGTCCATTTTATGATGTCCATATAAATAGAATTGAATCGGTCCAGAAAAAATTTCTCAGGTATGCTTTACGTCTTCTTCCTTGGGAGGACCCTTTTAGATTACCTCCTTACGAACATAGAATAAATTTAATACATCTCAATACACTTGAAATGCGCCGTAAAGTTGCAGATATTGTATTTCTAATTGAATTAATTAAAGGCAACATTTCTTCTTCTCAACTACTCGCTAAACTCAATTTTTCTTCGCATTCTAGATTAAGATCTGCTAATTTGTTTAATTTACAGTTTCACCGAACTAACTATGGTAAATATGAACCAATTAATAGAATGATGTCTCTCTGTAATATATATAAATCCCATATTAACTTTTCCCAAACTAAACAATCATTAAAAAATAATTTGTATTTGTGTTCTTGAAATTTTTGGACTTACATTCTTCGACCTTTGTCTTCTTAATTGAAGCTTTTTTGTTTTTTTTTTAAATATAATTAGTATAATTTTTAACTTTTTTTTCACACTTTTTTTTTTCTTAAATTTTTTTTTATGTAAAATTAATTATTAAATTATTAATTTCTATAATCTTTACTTTCTTTTTTGTTTTTTTAATGTTTAATTTTAGTTTATTAATTTAATGTAAATTTTGTAACTTGCTTGAATTAAGCTCGGAATAAATAAATAAAAAAAAAAAAAAAAAAAAAAAAAAAAAAAAAAAAAAAACCCTTTAGCCGCCACTGGAGGAGATGGTAGGGTTACAAATGCAGGCCTTGTATTTAACGTCAAAAACCAAATGCTTCTTCTAAAATCACAAATATTCACTGATAAAGTAATTCGTTATCATCATGTAGCAAACCTACATTGTGGTATTCAAAATTTGTTAAACATCATTAGACAACAATTTTGGATTATTAACGCTAAACAAACAATTCGAAGAATAATTCACCGTTGTTTAATATGTTTTCGTACAGCTTCAACCATTTGAACTCAAATCATTGCTAATTTATGAAAACAAAGACTAGCGCCCTTTAGTCCATTCTCTGTTTTTAGTGTTGATTTTGGTGGGCTATTTTACATAACATCTAGAATTCGAGGGAGACTTCCATGGAAATTATATATATCGGTATTTATTTGTTTTTCTACAAAGGCTGTCCACATTGAACTTGAACCAGATCTTTCAACTAACTCATTTATATTTGTATTAAAGCGTTTTTTTCGCCAGACGAGGAAAAGCAATCAAATTATACGAGTACTCTGACAACGCTACCAATTAATTTCATGGGAACAAATGAGTACCTAAAGGAGCTAAATAATTTAATATCTTCCGAGAAACAAAACCTCACTTTGGTGGGTTATAAGAATGTGTGATAAAGCTAGGAAAGACTCATATATAAAAAAATTCCAAATGGCAATCATTCACCTTCGATGAGATACATATGATTCTCTGTCAAGTTGAAGCTCTCATGAGTTCTCGTTCTATATTACCGCTTTCATCAGACCCAAACGACATTAAAGCACTCACATTTGGGCACTTTTTAATCGGTACTCCAATCTGTGGAACACAAGTTACCTGAACAATCAGTAATATCGTCGTAAATGGAATAATCCAAATGAGAACATCCAAGTTGGAGTGATTGTAATTTTGGAAGAAGACAATACCCCACCCTTAAAACGGCCACTTGGGCTTATAAAACAATATCATCCTGCCTAGGATAATATATATTTCGATAATAGTATATTTTATCTATACTGTTCTTAATTATTTCTATATTTAATATTATTAAAAATTGGAGTGATAATTATAAGGAGTATTGGATTCATTTTTATATTTATCAACCGGTTTTGTATATTTTGTTTATCAGTTGTCCAGTTTTTGCGATCTTCAGGAATCTCCAAAATTGATGTTTTTGCTTTGCTACCACATAAGGACTCTACGCCCACCACTGTTTTTAAAAATGTTTTTAATTTGAATGAATCCTCACCCGAGAAAGGTGGGATTTTATTAAAATTTCTAATTATTTGATCCGCTTTTAGAGCGAAATCAGTTTGATTTATTGTATTTATTCTAGCACAAATTCTATTTTGTTTTATTATAGTTTTATTTGATTCTATATATTATTATTATAGTTAAAATTTGATTTAAAAATTAATTTTTTATATTATTTTATTATGGTTTTTAATATAATTTTTAATTATTATTATAGTTAGTTAAAATTCAATTTTTTTTTATTTTATTTTTGTCACTAATTAAGTTAAGAATTTTTTATTTTCTTTACAAGTTGAAAAGAAAAATTTTAAAGCATACTGAGTTTTAAACTCAATCTTCAGATTGCTATCCTACCGACTGTGCTAGTTATTTATTTATTTAAAGTTGACAATAAAAAATTTTTTTAAATAAATAAAATACATTGATTTATATATAAACCTTTTAATATTTATTGATGTAAATTTAATTATAGAACCGTTCTAATAACGATACAAAACAAACTCTGCTTATTTACTAAAATTAAGATAATTTATATTTAATTAAGTTGCTGATTAATTAGATTTTTTTTTGAAGTTGTATGGCAACTGCTTGAACCCAGTTCAGTACACCAACCAAATTTTGGAGAAACTTTGGCCAGAAAACTAAACCTTTTTTTGGAAAAAAGTTCAGACACCCAGCATTATTGAGTGTAGAGTAAAAATCATATATCTTACTTTGCTTTACCATGAAATAGCTATTTTAATTATGTTTATTTTATCAACATTTTCCATTATTTTTCGAAACACGGAATTATTCATTAATTTAAAAAAGTTTTTTTCAAAGGTTTTTTAGCATTTTTTCTATATTCAGTATTTAAATCAATATATTTCATAAAAAAATCACCCTGTTAAATTGAAACCTCCGTGCATTTTTAAAACTAACCCGTTTTAAAGACATTGTTTCAGATTTCTAATGGATTTAAAATTGTCTCCCATTATTTAAATTGGTTAACAATTTTCTCGCTTTTCCTGTTGGAATACAGTTTTTAGGGCAAAAAGGTAAATCATTGTGGACGTCGTGAAGGTTCTCTGGATAATCTAAATCTACTTCTAATATATAACAAACATCCGAATTATTATATATTTCTAAAAGGTTTATTAAATTATTAACCCACTCAAAATCTTAATATGTTATGGCTGGGGACATAGCCTAACCGTACAAATACTAGCAGATTTACCCGGCGTTGTCCGGAATCGTGCAAATTGTGAAAAGCAAGTTTTGGCAAATTTTCCAAAATACTGCATTGGTTTAAAAGAAAGCCTCAAAAAATATTTGTGGAGTTCCGTTTATCCATTGCGGCCCAACAGCTTTTTTAGCTTCTTTATTTTGCTGTAAATTAGAAATGGTTAAACTGATTGACTTCAAACTTTGTATATGTGTTCCTCTTTCATAATGGTGCTCACTCTATTAACAGATTTGGAATTTTTTAATCCTTGCCGCCCGACAATTTTCTAAATACAAATTCTGGAAGGATATTACGTCCAATTTTGCAAAATATTGCTTGGTCAAAGTCTATAAAACAGGTTTGTTGAGTTCCGTTAATCCATTGCGTCACAGCAACTTCTTACAGATTTTGTTGTTACTTTACTCTTAAGCAGAAACAGTTTCACAAATTGACTTTAAATTTTGTATGCGTACATTTATATACTTGTCATTCCTACGATAGGTGAAAAAAAATTTTTGTAAGGAAATTACGTCCAATTTTTGAAAGTAGGTAGGACTTCTTTGAATTAGGGGAATGATTAAAAAAAAAATTTTTCGTGTTCTTTTAACCGATTGTGAAACAAAAACTTAAAAAACAGTTGATGATGGTGTGCTTCCGGCGATTAATGTTAACTGAATTAAAATTTTTATTATTATTATTATTTAGTAATTATGAAAAGTTTTAAGTGAAATTGGATAAATTAGTTGACAAATTACAAGAATAATTCTAAAAAAAATCGTTTTAAAAAAAAATTAACATGTACACCGTCTGTAATTTTTGTGATAACTATTTTCAATAATATCAACTTAAAACTCCATTGAGTAGCGGGGCAACGTGCGCCGGTAATGGCTAGTTTATATATTAGTTTTATTATACCCGTTTGATTATAGGTCAAAAGGGTATACTAAATTTGCCATTATGTCATTATAATATGTCAATAGTAGTTTTCTTTAAATGCCAACGTTTGAATAAAATATAGTCGATGGTTTAGAAAAGGTTTAGAAATCTGCTTTTCAACTTATATTTTGTTTTGTACTTACGTGCAAGTTCTACTATGCTCTTTCTCGTTGTTTTATGATTTTATGAGAGAAATGTAGGCTTCTGTTTCGGAAAAACTGTTTTAAAATACTATTTATTTACCTAATCATAATATTTACGAAACTGAATTTTTTGGTTTTTAGATTTTATTTGAAGAAAACTGCAATTTTACACTGAAATGTGTTTTTAAAAAACAACAACTGCAAAGTCGATAAAAAAACAAAGACTTACGAAAAAATTTAGGGAAGGAAAATGTTCTTTTATTTAAATTTAAAAATATTATTATTCGGATTCTTTATTAGCGTTATTTTTATTTTTATTAATATTATCTCATTTAGCTTTTGCACTATTTAAGCCTATTTAGAGAGAGCAAAAAATTACTCTTAATAATTAAGTGAGCTTATGGAATAAAGGTTAACTTGCGTTAACACCAAAATTTTGAAAATTTCATTGAATCAATCTGTTAAATTGGACACAAATCGGAATTACAAAATTTTTTGGAAACCCGCCGGGCCGAAATGGGTTAATTCATTCCAACCAAATTTATACAACTAATTCCGGTTGTTAACATTTGTGCAAAAATTTCAAGTCAATCGGTCAAACAGTTTTGACTCGACAGCAAAAAAACGAAAAAGCTTAAAACGGTTCTGGAGCCGCAACCTGTTGACTAATACAAATGTGACAATGCCTTGGTCACCCCCGGGCTCACAAAATTATTTATTTAAAATTTTGTGACAATCAGACCAGTGGTTTTCATGTGAATCCTGGACAAACAAATAAACAAATAAACAAATTTTCTTTATATTATTAGATTTGGATGTATTATTTGTATTGAATTTTTCTTTCGTATATTTATTTTGGCTATAGAATGACGCAAAGAACATTAACTGATTCCTTCACGTATTCCTGGATTAATAAAATTGTAATTGTTTATAACTGTAAATAATGGTAGCTATATATCTGTGTATCTTGTGGTGGTAAGTGTTCTTCTTCTAGTTTTTTATTTTTCCCAGCAGTTCAAATAAACATATGGGAAGCCTGCTTTTGAGAGCATAAGATCAGAATTATTACCAAAAGAATATAAAATATTTTGCATATTATTTTTATCTATATCTTTAGCAATACTGTCAAACTAGCGCCCAAAAAACGAAAACTATATTATACCATGTTCACACTATGAACTAGAAAAGTTTGGTTTGTAAAAAGGTTTTCCATATCTAAAATTGCTGGCAATATGAACCAGGATTTTGAAAGTGCTAGTTAAGTTTAAGGGTTGTAACAAGATTTTTGATTAAAATTTTTTGATTTATTCGATTATTGTTTGAATGTTTTAGTATTCCTACGTGATTTATATTTTAAAATAAAAAAATAGCCTGTTATTTTTTTTTTTTTTTGAATTTTAAAAGAAAAATTTTATTTATTATTTAATAAAATTTCGTAGAAAATTGAAGTGCACGAAAGGATAATTATTTTACTTTTTAATGAAGACCGTTGTAAATAAAGAGGCATTGTTGTCATTAAACGAGGAAGATTATAGTTGCCCTTGTCAACTTTTAGATACCCGTGCATACCCACTATGGTGTATAAAATAAACCGTAATTTACTTCCCTTATACATTTAACTCATTACCCCATAATTTTGACGTAAAAAAAAAAAAAAAAAATTAACAAAAAAAAAAAAAAAATCACAAAACAAAAAACAAAATTTTCATTCATTGTCCCATAACTTTAGCTTAAAAAAAAAAAAAAAATAAATAAAAAAAAAAAAAACAAAAAAAAAAAAAAATTGGCCCACCCTAAAAGTCCGAAGGTCCGAGTGATGTCCAACTTTGCCAAGTAACTTGCCCTATTAATTTATCTGCCCAATTTTAATTTTAACCTTGTAGCTTCATTAGATTCAAAGTTATTGAATCGAAAACTTTGTATGGCAGCCCCCCGAAAATGGGGCCCTAAAATTTTGAAACTTCATATAAGTGCTCGATTCATTATATAACTAACCGTGTGTAATTTTTATCGTCGTAGTATAATTAGTTTTGAAGAAATTCATATTGGTGCAAAGAAGTTGTATGGCAGCCCCCCGAAAATGGGGCCCTAACATTTTGAAACTTCATATAAGTGCTCGATTCATTATATAACTAACCGTGTGTAATTTTCAGCCTCGTAGTGTAATTAGTTTTGAAGAAATTCATATTGGTGCAAAGAAGTTGTATGGCAGCCCCCCGAAAATGGGGCCCTAACATTTTGAAACTTCATATAAGTGCCGGAGTCATTATAAAACTAACCGTGTGTAATTTTCATTCTCGTAGTATAATTACTTTTGAAGAAATTCATATTGGTGCAAAAAAGTTGTATGGCAGCTCACCGAAGACTTGGTCCGATTTTAACCAAAAACAATAGGGAACCTACAAATTGTCTAAAAATTACTTTGTGAAAGTTTCAGAACTCTAGCTCTTATAGTTTTTGAGTTATCGTGCTGACGGAAAATAATGATAATCTTTGCTTACTCCGAACTAAAGCGAAAAAAAAACTTTAATAGATGAGGACATGAATTATAAAAAATTCCCAAGATACACAGAAGATGCATAAAAATCTAGCATTAGAGATGATGGCAAATAGCAAAATTAAATATAATGCAAGTTCAGGAATTTCTGAACTTAAAAAAATATAGGTTCATTTTGGAGAAGAATATAACATCGTTGTTATGCTAATTATAAGAATATAGTTTTTGAAGGTAAAAACAATGACAAAAGAAAATCACTTTAACGTTATTATTTTGCTGGCAGGAGTTTTTTGCATTAATCATGACTGTGGAACATGTAATGTAGGTTACAAAAATTATCATAATTGTGAAAGTATCTGCTGTCGGCAGTCTCCTGACTGTAATTATAAACCCACAACTATTATATGCAATATTTGCAAACTATCATTTCGAGGTGAAAAATGTTTTGAAAATTATAAAACAATTACTAAAGGTCAAAAATTTCACAAACGCTTAATTTGCCTTAAAACATATTTTAGAAAGATTGATACATAAATGTTATACTGCTCTTTGTAAGACTTGTAACAAAAGTGTAGAAAAAAATCATTTTGGTTAAATTAATGTAGATAAACGCAAACCAAAAATTAATGATTTTGAAACAATAAATCCCTTTACGGAGCTACAGACCTCCAAAATTAGAAAGAGCCCAATTGTAATAACAAGAGTTCTGTAAGGTGTATTTTCAATCTGAAAACAGCACAAAATAGCTGGTTTTATAAACTTTATGAATTTTCGAAAGCCAAATGTTTAGGATTCTTATACGGCACTAAAATTTACCATTATGCAAAACTCAATTTTTGCCCACACATATCTTCTAACCGGTTCCAGCTACGGTTTTGAAATTTTGGGAGAAGTTGGATCCTCGGAAATTAGTATGAGTCACTTAATATAATTTTTTTATCAAATTTTGGAGCTTTAAGGGCTCGAAAATTTAAAGTTTGCTATTATTAAACACCTGTAACTTGAATACCTGTTCAAATTTTTTTTAGTGATATACAAAATTTAAAAGGGTTTCTTTAAATTGAAGAAATTGTGTTTCAGTTTTAACCATTTTTGCTTAGATAATAAAATTTTAGGTAGAACTCCAAATTTTGGTGGAGTTCACAATTGATTTCCTACAACCTAAAAAAATTTAAAGGTTTGAACAATACGGGATTGAGTAGATCCATCATAAGTTTGATAAGCATAAATTTGGGAACCTTCCCCAATGAAGGGCTACTAGGTCTTCAAAATTAAAACTTTAATGTTTTATATAAAACAGTTACTTAATCACCAATTTATGTTTTTTCAAAATTAAACGTTAACATTGAAGCCCCAACATTATATTTCGAACTTGTTAACAGGTTTTCTTGGGTATATTGGGATTATATCCTAACTATTGATTTCACAATTAGTGATAATTAATAAATTGATGAAATAACTAAATTATAATATTATCATTTATTTTTATATATATTTTTATAAAAATAAATTATAAAATACTCAGTAAGAATCCCTATATAATTTTAAAAATATGCATTTTAGAACCCCTTGGTTTTTTCATTACTTGTTTTGAATATTTTGAGTATGTCATGAACAAACAAGGCTAAAGCGGCTATTAGGGAATAACCAGATTATACATATAGATATGAAGCGTATATTTTAGTCAGTTTGAAGGTATCGCGGAGGTGCCGCAAGAACGCCAAGAGCCCCGCTCGCCGCAGGCGAGACAGACCCCTGACCAAAAGTGCATGCCAACCGCGGGCGGACTATTTACCGTACATAATAATTTGCTATGTATTATTAATATGCTATATACTAGAATTTTTGGGTGTATTGTCTCATTTACAGGGAGTCTTAATGCCCTAATAATTTTGAACATTAATTAAAAATTAACTTAAATGTTTGGTGGATCATAAGACCCTAAAGATTTTAGTGATGATATAACCCATAGCTGGTTGGATATATTGCACTTCAGTTTTAGCTGAGCCATTAAATCCTAAATTTCGTTTACAGTAATGTTGTGTCTCACCGACTGTGGGATATATTCAAAAATATTTGGGCAATATATCCCTCCTCTGGTGAGACATATTGCCCAAGGGCTATACGACACGTCATCGCTCGTAGCATTATGTTTTATTTAGGTGAAAAGTTTTTAAAGATTGGTTTCAATATAAAATTACAATAGTTTAAACTTAATTTCATATTTATTTGGAAAATTATAAAAAATTTTTAAAGTTTGTTTTGAATTAAAAGCTCATAAAGCTCGTCCATTATGTTTGAAAATTAAGCTCCCAACTGTCATTTTAAAGTTGAAAGGTTTAAAAAACTGATGGAAGTTTTTTGTTTGATTATTAACCCATTTTTGCCATCTGATTTTTTTCCGCATCACCAAACACAAATACTATTCTACTTCTTTGGTGAATGTTGAACATGTTTTGTTTTGCTGGCATATGTTCAAATAAAGAAACACATCGTCAATAGTAATAGTGAATTGAATTGGTCACTTGAATTTTTTCGTAAAACGAAGATGGATTCAATAAGTAAACAGTATTGGTAAGTGATTAACAGATAACGTTTTATATTTTTTATTGATTATTAATTTGAGCTGAATTATGAACAATAAGTTATTGGATGTTATATATGAATTTTTGAAGTCCATTTTAAAATTGGTTCGCAACCCAACATTTTGGATTAGTACAACAAAATTTTTTTATAATAGGAAAAGGCTTTTAAATGATGCGGAAATATTAGATGCAATAGAAAACTTGTCAGATAAAATTTTAGTGGTGGAAGATATCAGAATTTATTTGGAACCGCCTGAACAAAATTACATTATAGATGAGGCGTTAAGCGATGAGGCACCATTTTCATAACAAAATGAATAACAACCAATTTCATGCAGCTGTAGAAATAAATTTTTATTGCGACGAAATAGATCGAATTATACCCGATATAGCATTGAATGAAGGAAAAATTAAGCAAAATGGGTGCCCAGTTGATGAAGACAATCTCTCTTTAGCACCGTTGTTACACAAACATTATGATCGTTTCTGGACCGGGACCAAGCCTTATCCTTTAAGTTGGGACCTGACACAGAAAAATAGACTACTTTCAATTATTTTTGAACAAATTGTTTACAGAAAAAATAGTTTATGACACTTTGAATTATGCATCTCGACAGAAAAACAAATCGATCAGCTTTGACGTTGATGATTTTAATGCGTTTTGTGGTGTACTGTTTGTGTCAGGTTATAATGTATTACCCCAAAGATGTATATATTAGGAAAAACAAAGTAATGTTCACAATGAATTAATATCTAAATGGATGCGCCGGAACTAATTTGAAGACATATTTACATAAATATTTATTTTGGTTTGCTTCTATAATACATATTTACATACATATTTATGGACCCGAATCTTCTACGTGCACTAAAAAACATTCAACTTGGTGAACAGGAACTCTTAGACAAAATTGTTTGCAAAATATTTATATGAGTGACAAGAAATAAATAAATAAGGAGTCAAGAGAATATTGTGAAAACTATGTGGATAATAAAAAGGAAATTGTGTTGACAAGATGGAAATATAATCAAACTGTGTTAGTTTTGTCAAACTGTTTTGGCAGAGAACCAGTTTGAACAGCTCGTACGCATCTACATTCAGAAAAAGTTGATATTCTCAAACCACATGTTTTTAAAATGTACAACAAAAATATGCGCAAATAGGGAAATAGTGGTATACGCCTGCAGTTGTTTGAATGATTAATTTAGCAGTGTTAAATGTATGGAGTTTGGCTAGAAAAAACGGTTATGAAATAGACCAACTTGAGTTTCGGCGCCGCCTTGCTAGAGCTTTACTACTACAACACGGAAAGTTAGTTACTCAGGGAAGAAGCCACGCCAAGCCAGATATTTTATCAAAAGGTGCACATGTTGCAGTACGAGGAGAAACAAGGAAGCGTTAAAAGCATTGCTATTCTCAAAGCGCCTACTTGTGTGGTGTATGAAGTATTGCTCTTCATACAAATTATTTCGAAGTTTTTTATAAAAATTTAAAATAACATTTTTAATAAGTAATAAATAAGTAATTAAAAGTAAGTGAATACTAGTGAGTTCTAAATTAAAAAAAGACGAAAAACGCCCAGGGTTTTTTAAAAGCTCATTTTCAAAATTACATAGGGTTTCTTAGTGAGTATTTTATCATTTATTTTAATAAAAATATATATAAACATAAGTAAAGATTTTACTTAAACTTACTATATTGCCCACTTTTGAAAATATTTAACTCTATTTTTTTTTTTATTTAATTTTATTTATTTTATTGTTTGTTAAAGAAAAGCATTTTAATTTCATTTTAAAACAATAAAAGCTTTTAGTTTGATCGTAAGACGTAATAGCTAACGAAATTAACTTTAATATTCTAAAAACATTTCCTAATTATTTTATCAATTAAAAAATATTAAAAATTCTTACTAATTTATCTATTTAACAAGTAAAGAAACAGTAAGTCGGTGCAACCGACTTAGAACTACCCTACACCTATTTGGTTCAAATATAAGGACATATCCATAAGTCATTTTAACACCATAAAAGCTGTTATTAAATTGATCGTAAGACATAGCTAACCAAATTAACTTTATAATACTAAAAACATTTTCTAATTACACTAATTTATCTATTTAAAAAAATTAAAAACAAAAAAATTTGAAATAAATGAAAATATATTTATTCCAATTCAATTACAAAAATTCTAAATATTAAATTTTGTGATAAAAAGATAATCAAAGCATAATATATTTAATAATCCAAATTTTTCAAAATTGCAATTATTTTAAATGGTTAGTTTATATACCTAACAGAAAATCTTTCAAACGAAAATATGCAATAAATGTATTTCTAAAATACAATTACAAACTTAAACCTTTTCATATAATTCA
The DNA here is from genome assembly GCA_963082915.1 of Dolichopus griseipennis. Taxonomy (NCBI): domain Eukaryota; kingdom Metazoa; phylum Arthropoda; class Insecta; order Diptera; family Dolichopodidae; genus Dolichopus; species Dolichopus griseipennis. Next base: position 209,618,292 of record OY720441.1, read on the forward strand.
TTTAAATATAAAAATAAGTTATACATAAACGCAGCAAGCACCTTTGAACATAGCTGAACCACTACAATTAAGTCAAAATTTAAGGGACACATAGGAAATAGGAAATATATTCTTTGGCTTCGAAATTAAACTCGACCTGAACCAATTCCTTATTTAAAACTTAATTGACAAACTTAAGGCACAGAACGCTAATTTAGAGCCCAGTTCCATGAAGTAGTGAAAATATATCAAGCAAAAAATTTGACAAATGCTAAATATAATGCTATAATAGAAGTTGATAAAGAATCTTTCCGAAAAGTGATTGAAAATAAAAAGGTATCAATAGAATGTTAGCATTGTAAAGTTTTCGATGCTTTGAGAGTTTTACGACGCTACAAATGCAAGGGGTTTAATCACAAAGCTGTAAATTGTACCAAAGAAGAAACGTGTAGCAAATGCCATCAAAATCACAAAAGTAAAGATTGTAATAAAGAAGAAGTTAACAAATGTAGTGACATTGTAAAGTCTAATAGCAAAAGCTTTATTAATCCAGTAGTTCACGCAGGAAGTAGTAAAGAACACCCATGTGCCAAATTTGAAGCTTCTGCATTTGTTTGAAGTTACTATCTTTATTAATTTCGAACATATGCTTTAAGGTCCTCGGGACTGAGTGGCTGGTTTCCACCCACTACTCCAATTGGGCTCAAATTTAAAGGAGACTAAGGAAATCGAAAGCGACAGCCTGATACCAAATTTGGAGGTTCTATCTTCACTGGTTACCGAATTATGCTAGTTTGGCCTAAATTCGATCAAAAAGTTCTAAGTTCCGAACCCATTGTCCAATCCTCACCGTACGAAATCAACGCCGTGGTTCCATTACCAATAACCTAGAGCACAAATTTCATTAAGATAGCGTCATTAGTTGTAGAGTTATCGTGATTTCTTATATATGTTCGTTAGTCCTGAAACCGATTAAAAGATCTAGCATCCAAACCCTTGGGCTGATTTCGCCTTTATACAGTCCGCGCTGTACTTTAAGTACAAGTTAACCCTTGTACACAATTTGAACGTTCTATCTTAATTTTAAGTTACTATTTTTAATAATTTCGATTATAAGCTTTTAAAACTTAAGAGGGTCTAAAAGGGATACTTAACCACCACTCCAATTGATCCCAAATTAGGGGGACACGCAAGGTATAGTAAAGAACACCATTGTGCCAAATTTGAAGTTTCTACATTGTTTTAAATTGTTATCTTTATTAATTTTAAAGATATGTTTTAAGGTCTTCGGAAATGTTTGGCTGGTCCCCGACCCACTACTCCAATGGGGCCTAAATTTCAAAGACATTAAGGAAATAGGAAGGGACACCCTGATACAAAATTTGGAGGTTATATCTTCATTGGTTTCGGAATTATGCTTGTTTTGCCTAAATTCGATCGAAAAGTTGTAGGTTCCGAACCCATGGTCCAATCCCGAATTTACGCAATGCCCGAAATAGTTTCATTACTAGTAACCTACAGCAGAAATTTTATGAAGATAGCGTCATTAGTTGTTGAGTTATCGTGATTTTTTATATATGTTCGTTAGCCCTTCGATCGATTAAAAGGTCCAGAATCCGAACCCATGGGCCGCTTTCGCCCATATGCAATCCCCGCCGTACTTTTAGTCCTAGTAACCTACAGTTAAAATTTCATCAAGATAGCTCTATTATTTTTTGAGTTATCGTGCCTACGGACGGACGGACGGACGGACGAACATGGCTATATCGACTCAGGAGGTCACGCTGATATCAAATATATTTACTTTCCCATATCTAGCTCGCTTCCTTTAGGTGGTTACAAACACCATACACCATATAGGGTATAAAAAGTGTTGTGAGTTTGCTAATATGGCCGCATCTCCAATGGCGGCAAGTTAAGTATATTTTTTTTTTCTTATCTATTTTTATACCCTACACCTATAGAATAGGTAAAGGGGTATATTAACTTTGGTATGGTGTTTGTAACCATCTAAAGGAAGCGAGCTAGATATGGAAAAGTATATATATTTGTCATCAGCGTGACCGCCTTAGTCGATATAGCCATGTCCGTCCGTCCGTCCGTCCGTCCGTATGCACGATAACTCAAAAAATAATGGAGCTATCTTGATGAAATTTTAACTGTAGGTTACTAGGACTGAAAGTACGGCGGGGATTGCATATGGGCGAAATCGGCCCATGGGTTCGGATTCTGGACCTTTTAATCGGTTTCAGGGCTAACGAACAAATATAAAAAATCACGATAACTCAACAACTAATGACGCTATCTTCATCAAATTTGTGCTGTAGGTTACTAGTAATGAAAATACTTCGAATTTAGGCCAAACGAGCATAATTCCGAAACCAATGAAGATAGAACCTCCAAATTTAGTATCAGGGTGTCCCTTCCTATTTCCTAAGTGTCTTGTGAATTTGGGTCCCATTGGCGTAGTGGGTCGGGGACCAGCCACACATTTCCGAAGACCTTAAAGCATATCTTTAAAATTAATAAAGATAACAACTTGAAAAAATGTAGAAGCTTCCAATTTGCCACAAGGGTGTTCTTTACTATCTCTTGCGTGTTCCCCTAATTTGGGATCAATTGGAGTGGTGGTTCTGTACCCCTCTCAGACCTCCCAAGTTTTAAAGGCTTATAATCGAAATTACTAAAAATAGTTACTTAAAATTAGGATAGACCGTTCAAATTGTGTACAAGGGTTAACTAGTACTATAAGTACAGCGCGGACTATATAAGGGCGAAATCAGCCCAACGGTTCGGATTCCGGACCTTTTAATCGATGTCAGGGCTAAGGAACATATATAAAAAATCACGATAACTCAACAACTAATGAGGCAATCTTCATGGAATTTGTGCTGTAGGTTATTGGCAGCGAAACTACGGCGGTGATAACGTACGGTGTGGATTGGACAATGGGTTCGGAACTTAGAACTTTTTGATCGAATTTAGGCCAAACGAGCATAATTCCGAAACCAATGAAGATAGAACCTCCAAATTTGGTATCAGGGTGTCCCTTCCTATTTCGTAAGTGTCTTTGAAATTTGGGCCCCATTGGAGTAGTGGATCGGGGACCATCCACTCAGTTCTTAGGCCCTTAAAGCATATTTTCGAAATTAATAAAGATAGTTACTTGAAACAAATGTAGAAGCTTCCAATTTGCCACAAGGGTGTTCTTTACTATTTCTTGCGTGTCCCCCTAATTTGGGATCAATTGGAGTGGTGGTTCAGAACCTCTCTTAGACTCCCCAATGTGTAAAAGCTTATCATCGAAATTAATAAAACTAGTAACTTAAAATTAAGATAGAGCGTTCCAATTGTGTACAAGGGTTAACTAGTATTGAAAGTATGACGGGACTGCATATGGGCGAAATCATACCATAATTTCGGGTCCTGGAACCCTTGAAAAGTTCAAGGACTAACAAACATATATCTTAAAAACACCATAACTCAAAAACTAATGCCGGTATTTAGATGAAATTTAACAGTAGGTTACTAGTAATGAAAGTACCATGGGAATTGGTTGTGGTCGAGTTTAATTTCGAAGCCAAAGAATATATTTCCTATGTTCTATGTGTCTCCGAAATCTAGACTTAATTGTAGTGGTTCAGGTATGTTCAAAAGTACTTGCTGCATTTATGTAAAATTTATTTTTATATTTAAATGAATTATATGAAAAGGTGTAAATTTTTAATTGTATTTTAAAAATACATTTATTGCATATTTTGCTTTTATAAGTTTTTCTATTAGGTATATAAACTAACCATTTAAAATAATTGCAATTTTTAAAAATTTGGATTATTAAATATATTATGCCTTGGATATCTTTTTATCACAAAATTTAATAATTAGAATTTTTTCATTTTGTAATTGAATTGGAATAAATATATTTTCATTTATTTCAAGTTTGTTTGTTTTTTAATATTTTTAAATAGATAAATTAGTAAGAATTTGTAGTATTTTTTAATAGATAGGGTAATTAGAAAATGTTTTTAGTATTATAAAGTTAATTTGGTTAGCTATGTCTTACAATCAAATTAATAACAGCTTTTATGGCGTTAAAATGACTTATGGATATGTCATTAAATTTGAACCAAATAGGTGTAGGGTATTTCTAAGTCGGTTGCACCGACTGATTGTTTCTTTACTTGTTTTGTATTGAAGATTACTTTTCATCTATAATCTACTAGTTGTAAACAAATCAATTAAAATATATCCATTTCATTCCCTCTCCCTCGGATGATAATATTCTAAATTCGCTTATTAATTAATACCATCAATAGTATGTCACCGTTTTGTTATACCCTACACCTATAGAATAGCTAAAGGGGTTTATTAACTTTGGTATGGTGTTTGTAACCACCTAAAGGAAGCGAGCTAGATACGGAAAAGTATATATATTTGTGATCAGCGTGATCGCCTGAGTCGATATAGCCATGTCCGTCCGTCCGTCCGTAGGCACGATAACTGAAAAAATAATGGAGCTATCTTGATGAAATTTTAACTGTAGGTTACTAGGACTGAAAGTACGGCGGGGTTTGCAAATGGCGAAATCGGCCCATGCGTTCGGATTCTGGACCTTTTAATCGATCAAAGGGTTAACGAACATATATAAAAAATCACGATAACTCAACAACTAATGACGCTATCTTCATCAAATTTGTGCTGTAGGTTACTAGTAATGAAACTATTTCGGAGATTGCGTAAGGTCGGGATTGGACCATGGGTTCGGAACCTAGAACTTTTTGATCGAATTTAGGCCAAACGAGCATAATTCCGAAACCAAAGAAGATAGAACCTCCAAATTTAGTATCAGGGTGTCCCTTCCTATTTCCAAAGTTTCTTAGGAATTTGGGCCCCATTGGAGTAGTGGGTCGGGGACCAGCCACACATTTCCGAAGACCTTAAAACATATCTTTAAAATTAATAAAGATAACAACTTGAAAAAATGTAGAAGCATCCAATTTGCCACAAGGGTGTTCTTTACTATCTCTTGCGTGTTCCCCTAATTTGGGATCAATTGGAGTTTTGGTTCAGTACCCCTCGCAGACCTCCCAAGTTTTAAAGGCTTATAATCGAAATCACTAAAAATAGTTACTTAAAATTAAGATAGACCGTTCAAATTGTGTACAAGGGTTAACTAGTACTATAAGTACAGCGCGGACTATATAAGGGCGAAATTATCCCAAGGGTTCGGATTATGGACGTTTTAATCGATCGAAGGGCTAACGAACATATATAAAAAATCACGATAACTCAACAACTAATGAGGCTATCTTCATGAAATTTGTGCTGTAGGTTATTGGTAATGAAACTCCGGCGGTGATTGCGTACGGTGGGTAATGTACAATGGGTTCGGAACTTAGAACTTTTTGATCGAATTCAGACCAAACGAGCATAATTTCGAAACCAACGAAGATAGAACCTCCAAATTTGGTATCAGGGTGTCCCTTCCTATTTCGTAAGTGTCTTGGAAATTTGGGCCCCATTGGAGTAGTAGGTCGGGGACCAGCCACTCAGTTCCGAGGACCTTAAAGCATATTTTCGAAATTAATAAAGATAGTAACTTGAAACAAATGTAGAAGCTTCAAATTAGTCCCAGGGTGTTCTTTACTATTTCTAGCGTGCCCCCCTAATTTGGGATCAAGCGGAGTGGTGGTTCAGTACCTCTTTTAGACCCCCAATGTGTAAAAGCTTATCATCGAAATTAATAAAACTAGTAACTTAAAATTAAGATAGAACGTTCCAATTGTGTACAAGCGTTAACTAGTATTGAAAGTATGACGGGACTGCATATGGGCGAAATCGTACCATGTTTTCGGGTTCTGCAACCTTTGAAAAGTTCAAGGGCTAACAAACATATATCTTAAAAACACCATAACTCAAAAAAAAATGCCGCTTTTCTGATGAAATTTAAACTTTAGGTTACTAGTAATGAAAGTACCATTGGAATTGGTTCTGGTCGAGTTTGGTCAATGAGTTCGGATTCTAGAAGCTTTTGATCGATTTGAGGCAAAACGAGTAAAATTTCGAAACCAAAGAATAGAAATCATATCATATGTGTTCCCGAAATTTAGACTTAATTGTATTGGTTCAGCTTTCTTCAAAGGAACTTGCTGCATTTATGTAAAATTTATTTTTATATTTAAATGAATTGTATGAAAAGGTGTAAATTAGTAATTGTATTTTAAAAATACATTTATTGCATATTTTGCGTATAAGCTTTTCTATTAGGTATATTAACTAGCCATTTAAAATAATTGCAATTTTGAAAAATTTGGGTTATTATATATATTATGTTTGATCAGATTTTTATCAAAAAATTTAATAACTAGAATTTTTTCATTTTTAATTGAAGTGGAATAAATATATTTTCATTTATAACAAGTTTTTTTGTTTTTTAATATTTTTAAATAAATAAATTAGTAAGAATTTGTAATATTTTTTAAGAGATAGTGTAATTAGAAAATGTTTTTAGTATTATAAAGTTAATTTGGTTAGCTATGTCTTACGATCAACTTAATAACAGCTTTTATGGTGTTAAAATGACTCATTCATATCTCATTAAATTTGAACCAAATAGGTGTAGGGTATTTCTAAGTCGGTTGCACCGACTGATTGTTTCTTTACTTGTTTTGTATTGAAGATTACTCTTCATCTATAATCTACTAGTTGTAAGCAAATCAATTAAAATATATCCATTTCATTCCCTCTCCCTCGGATGATAATATTCTAAATTCGCTTATTAATTAATACCATCAATAGTATGTCACCGTATTGTTATACCCTACACCTATAGAATAGCTAAAGGGGTTTATTAACTTTGGTATGGTGTTTGTAACCACCTAAAGGAAGCGAGCTAGATACGGAAAAGTATATATATTTGTGATCAACGTGATCGCCTGAGTCGATATAGCCATGTCCGTCCGTCCGTCCGTAGGCACGATAACTGAAAAAATAATGGAGCTATCTTGATGAAATTTTAACTGTAGGTTACTAGGACTGAAAGTACGGCGGGGTTTGCAAATGGGCGAAATCGGCCCATGCGTTCGGATTCTGGACCTTTTAATCGATCAAAGGGTTAACGAACATATATAAAAAATCACGATAACTCAACAACTAATGACGCTATCTTCATCAAATTTGTGCTGTAGGTTACTAGTAATGAAACTATTTCGGAGATTGCGTAAGGTCGGGATTGGACCATGGGTTCGGAACCTAGAACTTTTTGATCGAATTTAGGCCAAACGAGCATAATTCCGAAACCAATGAAGATAGAACCTCCAAATTTAGTATCAGGGTGTCCCTTCCTATTTCCTAAGTGTCTTGTGAATTTGGGTCCCATTGGAGTAGTGGGTCGGGGACCAGCCACACATTTCCGAAGACCTTAAAATATATCTTTAAAATTAATAAAGATAACAACTTGAAAAAATGTAGAAGCATCCAATTTGCCACAAGGGTGTTCTTTACTATCTCTTGCGTGTTCCCCTAATTTGGGATCAATTGGAGTTTTGGTTCAGTACCCCTCGCAGACCTCCCAAGTTTTAAAGGCTTATAATCGAAATCACTAAAAATAGTTACTTAAAATTAAGATAGACCGTTCAAATTGTGTACAAGGGTTAACTAGTACTATAAGTACAGCGCGGACTGTACAAGGGCGAAATTATCCCAAGGGTTCGGATTCTGGACGTTTTAATCGATCGAAGGGCTAACGAACATATATAAAAAATCACGATAACTCAACAACTAATGAGGCTATCTTCATGAAATTTGTGCTGTAGGTTATTGGTAATGAAACTCCGTCGGTGATTGCGTACGGTGGGTAATGTACAATGGGTTCGGAACTTAGAACTTTTTGATCGAATTCAGGCCAAACGAGCATAATTTCGAAACCAACGAAGATAGAATCTCCAAATTTGGTATCAGGGTGTCCCTTCCTATTTCGTAAGTGTCTTGGAAATTTGGGCCCCATTGGAGTAGTGGGTCGGGGACCAGCCACTCAGTTCCGAGGACCTTAAAGCATATTTTCGAAATTAATAAAGATAGTAACTCGAAACAAATGTAGAAGCTTCAAATTTGGCCCAGGGTGTTCTTTACTATTTATAGCGTGCCCCCTTAATTTGGGATCAAGCGGAGTGGTGGTTCAGTACCTCTTTTAGACCCCCAATGTGTAAAAGCTTATCATCGAAATTAATAAAACTAGTAACTTAAAATTAAGATAGAACGTTCCAATTGTGTACAAGCGTTAACTAGTATTGAAAGTATGACGGGACTAAATATGGGCGAAATCGTACCATGGTTTCGGGTTCTGGAACCCTTGAAAAGTTCAAGGACTAACAAACATATATCTTAAAAACACCATAACTCAAAAAATAATGCCGGTATTTTTATGAAATTTAAACTCTAGGTTACTAGTAATGAATGTACCATGCGAATTGGTTGTGGTCGAGTTTAGTTTCGAAGCCAAAGAATATATTTCCTTTGTCCTATTTGTCTCCAGCTATGTTCAAAGGTACTTGCTGCATTTATGTAAAATTTATTTTTATATTTAAATGAATTATATGAAAAGGTCTAAATTTGTAATTGTATTTTAGAAATACATTTGTTGCATATTTTGCTTTTATAAGCTTTTCTATTAGGTATATAAACTAACCATTTAAAATAATTGCTGTTTTGAAAAATTTGGATTATTAAATATATTATGCTTTGCTTATCTTTTTATCACAAAATTTAATAATTAGAATTTTTTCATTTTGTAATTGAATTGAAATAAATATATTTTCATTTATTTCAAGTTTTTTTGTTTTTTAATATTTTTAAATAGATAAATTAGTAATAATTTGTTATATTTTTTAATAGATAGTGTAATTAGAAAATATTTTAAGTATTATAAAGTTAATTTGGTTAACTCTGTCTTACGATCAAATTAATAACAGCTTTTATGGAGTTAAAATGACTTATGGATATGTCCTTAAATTTTAACCAAATAGGTGTAGGGTATTTCTAAGTCGGTTGCACCGACTGACTGTTTCTTTACTTGTTTTTATTTTAAATTGTATTGTTTTAATTTTTGATGGTATACGTCAATTTTACTCATTTTTACTCATTTTTTTTCTTTTTTATTTTAATCATAAAAGAAAGTGAAGTACTGAAATTGCAGTTCATTTCTTTCCAACTAACTTAAATTATTTAATTTAAATTTAATTATTTACATATACGTGCGTATTTTTACTTGCACGTAAATTTTACTTATTTATTCATTTTTGTAATATTCGTGGCCTTCAAGCTAATTTTCATGCCGTAGAATGTCATCTTAACTCCACAAAACCAGCAATTTTAGCCCTTGGTGAAACACAAGTCAGTGGACAAAACGATAATTTTAATATTATTGGCTACTCACTTGTTTCACACTTCGTACCCAAAAGAGGAATCGCGATTTACATTAAAAATGACATTGCTTTCAACACCCTAGATAAATATAAACCTTCTAGCCCAACCTTCCATTATATTTGGGTTAAAATTATCGTTGAGAAGCATGTAATACATTTCTGTTTGTTATACAGATCACCCAATTCAAATGAACAAGAAACTGCTGTGGAAATTTACAATCTTTCAAACCAGATCAATGAAATTTTGGAATCATGTCCACAAACCGAAATTGTTCTGGGGATTTCAACGTACACAACAAATACTGGCTTAATTTTTCAAGTAACTCTTCTTTGAGTCAAAACTCAATTGGGAAACAAGTTGAATTATTTTCCACACTGTTCCATCTTTCTCAACTTGTCCAAAATCCCACTAAGGTCCCCGACCGAGCTGATCAAGAGGGTCACCTCTTGGATCTGTTTTTAACCACTCACCCTGAAAAATATGTTGTTTCAGTTGGTTGTCCCCTGGGGGGCTCGGACCACTGCCTGGTAACCACAAGCTTCCCGGTAATCACATTAGCCAGCTGAAGGATTCCTCCCAAAAAATTAGTATGGCAATATAGTCGTGCTAACTGGGAGGGATTAAACAATTTTTTCAAAGCATTCGACTGGTCATTGTGCTTCCGCGGTAAAAATGTCAACTTCGCTGCAAATGCGATTAGTGAAACAATTTTACTTGGAATGAGGTTGTATATTCCTCACTTCATGAAAAGTATTAAACGAGAATCCAGAGCATGGTTTAATCGCACTTGCAAAGAAGCCATTCGTAAAAAGGAGGAGGCTGTTAAGAAATACCGGAACAGCGGGTTGGAGTCTGACAGGGCCAACTATATCGTGGTTCGAAACAGATGCAAGAGAGTTATTAATAAGCAAAAAATCTTATTCAACCGAGGGTTGAAACGCGTAGGAATATGAAACGCGAATAATTTATATGTCTAAGAATAGCAAATTGTTTTGGACGTTTGCAAAAAATCTAAAGGAGGACACTAGTGGGTCCTCCTTCCCTCCGCTTATTGGTAAAAACAACTCAATTGTGTCAGATTCAAAAGAAAAGGCGAACTTGTTTGGCAAACATTTTTCCTTTAACTCAACATTGCCACAGTCAACTCAAAGACCACCAAATATTCCAGAAGTTGGCTGCTCCTTTGGTAGAATTTACTTTAGGACGCGAGCAGTGATGAAAATCTTGAAGAAGCTAGATACAAACAATTCAGCCGGTCCCGATGGAATCACAACGATGGTTCTTAAAAAAACCTACTCTCCATTGCAAAACCTCTACGCAACCTCTTCTATTTATCCTTTACATCGTGTATTTATCCTGCCCAATGGAAGATTGCGCATGTTTTTCCAATTCCAAAAAAAGGTAACAAAAGCGATCCCTCTAACTACCGCCTTATAGCTATAATTTCGGTCCTTTCCAAAGTAATGGAAAAAATTATAAACCAAAAGCTATTGAAATATCTGGAACATAAAGATTTGCTTCATGATCGACCATACGGGTTCAGAGCCCGTCGTTCAACTGGTGATCTCATGACTTACCTTTGTGAAAAGCTCAATATCAGTCTTCACCACTCTGGTGAATCTGATTTGGTAGCACTGGATATTTCTAAAGCTTTCGACCGTGTATGGCATGCTGCTTTGTTAGCAAAATGCAGAGCTATAGGGTTAGGTAGAGTCTTTATCAAATGGATTGGAGATTTCCTTTCGAATCGTATGATTCGAGTTCTGGTCGATGGTTTATCATCTGACAAATTTAAACTAAACGCTGGTGTCCCTTAAGGTTCTGTTCTTTCTCCCACCCTCTTCTTAATATTTATTAATGATCTTCTATCTTTAACTTCCAATTCAATTCACAGTTTCGCAAATGACAGCATCCTTGTAGCTTCCTATGAATTTCATAGCCGCTGTAACATTAATCATCAGGTTAATACAACAGCAAAATATTTCACTGTCAGTGAGCTAAATAACGATTTAGCAAAAATTCACAAATGGGGTGAAAATAATAGTGTTCAATTCAACACGAAGAAAACCCAATGCTGTCTCATCTCGCGAAAAATAGCAACTTCCATTCCCAACTTGATTTTTCAGGGAGAAGATTTGCAACACTCAACAGATTTAAATATTTTGGGCATCGAGTTAAACCAGAAATTGACTTGGTCAAATCACATTTTTGTTATAGCTAAAGATGCAGCTAAGTGCCATTCCGTCCAATGTGTTTCCTAAAGTTGGTAATTCGTGTAAAATTATGTGTACGAATTAAATAAATTTAAGAAGAATATTAACATCTTTCTCCTAAATATCCCTCCAAATTTTCCCCATCCACCATAATCCAAAATTCCCAAATATCCTCCGACAATCCTAAAATCCTTTCATATCCCATCCCTGTAACCAAACTGTACATTTGTATCACAGGTTCCTTCCTAAAGCTTGGTTCAAAAAGGGTGTGGTTTTGGTGCGTTAAAATCGCACACTACCCAACGAAATACCGCACAGTTTCAATGGGTGGCTTTCGAGCGTTCCATTCCCTTGCAAAAAAAAAAAAAAGTCCTTTGCAGAATGACCAGGTCGCAAACAGTTTCCACATAAATTATATTTTCTGCTAGTTGCTATTCTCTGCTGTATACTCAGTAGTTTGAACTTTTCACAGCCTTAAATTTTATGTGATTCTTGACATATCACGCATAAATTAGTAATTGAACTATGATATGATTTGATTTCCGTTTCGTTAGTATTCGTTTCTAATGAAAAAAAAAAAATTCGAGCCGGATTCTATAGAACAAGTGTCTTTAGAATTTGAATCAAAAAGAAAAAACTTTAGAACTAGTGTCTTAAGCTTTTTCATGCAAATTTAATTGTAAAACTAGTGTTTACAATTATATCTATACAACCAGTGTCTATAGAGATAAATTAATATTAAAAAAAAGGTAATCTTGTAGAACCAGTGTCTACAGGAAGTTTTTTCTATGTATCTGTTAATAAGCAAACAGTTACAACTAAAGGCGTTTACTTCAAGACAATAATACAACAAAAAGGCGTTCTCATCAACGAGTCAACGAATTTACATAAAAATCATTAAAGGCCGTATCATCAAAGCAATATGGACAAACTAATCAACGCTCAAAAGCAGCTACATACAAAAATTCTAAGAGTACAGACAAACTTCAAAAAGCATTCTGTAGAAGGAAAAACAAAGGAATATATAGAAGTACGTTTAAAAAATTTACACGAGTACCGGCAAGCTATTATCAAAAACAACGAGGACATCGAGCAATTAAAAGAAATTACCCGGATCATTTATATTTCAAAAACAAGGACTTTGAAAGTATGGGGAATTTAGTAACCGAAATAACAAGTATTTTGGAAACTGCTTTATCAAACGCTCCTGCCAGTATTATACCGACCAAAATATCTAATGCGCTCAATAAACAAATTGAGCTAATAAAGGATGTAGAACGCATTTCAAACAAAGTAAGGGAAGTAATGAAGCAAGAACCGAATTTGGCTTTCATCAACCTTAACTTAAACACTTTAGAAGAGTACTGGAACTTAATAATGAATAATCACTTGAGTCATAATTATTTTGAGAACAATAAATTTGAATAAATCGAGAATATTTACAAAGCCACAATAATAGAACTAAATACAAACCTAATGAATATATCTCCAGCTCCGGCTGCTCGAGCATATAACAGCAGACAGTTACAAGGTAATCAAGATGTTAATGTGAATCTACCAAAAATTTATATACCAAAGTTTTCTGGTAGCTACTCCGACTGGAAATCATTTAGAGATTTATTCATATAAGTTGTTAACAATAACACAAACATAGGCAAAGCTCAAAAATTTTATTATATAAAAGCTAACGTAGTTGGAGAACCTGCAGAGTTAATCAAACATTTTCCAGTTACAGCTGAAAATTATGACTCTGCTTGGAATATTTTAGATAAAAGGTACAATAATACAAGGATTCTTTTACCTACACAATTGAAAACTTTTCTGAATCAACCAATACTAACTAAAGAATCAGGCAGAGCTATAAAACAACTACATGACACCTCAAAGGAATGCTTATTGGCTATTCAAAATTTGAAGATTGATACCTCAAACTGGGATCCAATCTTAAAACACTTATTAACACAGAAATTGGACAAAGAAACTCATCGTTCATATGAGCAATCATTAGTTGATTCTCGAGAAGTGCAAAATACAAAGGATTTCTTTCAATTTTTAGAAACCCGTTTTCAAAGTCTGGAAGCATTAGAAACGAATACTAACGAAACGAAAATCAAATCATACCATAGTTCAATTACTAATTTATGCGTGATATGTCAAGAATCACATAAAATTTATGGCTGTGAAAAGTTCAAACTACTGAGTAAACAGCAGAGAATAGCAACTAGCAGAAAATATAATTTATGTGGAAACTGTTTACGACCTGGTCATTTTGCAAAGGACTGCACAAGTTTTTCAAAATGTAGAGTATGTAACAAAAAACATTATACCTTGTTGCACATATTTCAAGAAAACACGAATAACAAACAGTTTTTCAATAAAAAATCACTAAACAATACAAAATTAATGGATATTAACGCTCACTGTGCAACTAATATTACAAAGATTAAGGTTATTTTACCCACAGCAATAATAAAGGTACAAAAATTAGATGGAACCTGTACTGAAATTAGATCAGGGTCGATCAGGGTTCTCAAGCCACTCTAATTTCAGAAAGTATGGTCCAATATTTGCAGCTGCCAAAACACAAGGTTCATGCAGTTGTATCTGGAATTGGAAATGCAAAATCTGGTATAGTGCAAAATTTTGTGGAACCTTCTTTAAAATCCAGATTAAATCCAAAATTTTCTTGTGTGACCAAAGCATTAATTCTACGAAAATTAACTGGTTATTTGCCGACAGAAAATGTAACATCTTATAAAAATTGGGGACATATAAAAACCTTAGAGCTAGCAGATCCAAACTTTTACAAACCAAGTAGAATCGACATAATCTTAGGAGTTGACGTTTTTAGCCAAATAACACAAAACAAGCTCATAAAAGGAAGACAAGGCACTCCAATAGCACAGAAAACCAAGTTTGGCTACATTTTATCAGGTGAAATAAAAAACGAATTACCAGAAAATACTATTAATTGTTTTATTGGCGAAGTCGACCTAAGCCAGGAGCTAACCAAATTTTGGGAAACTGAAGAGCTTTTACCTGAAAGAACTACAACAGCTGAAGAAATGGAATGCGAAGTTCATTTCAAATCTACCTGTCAACGCCAAAAAGATGGAAGATATGTTGTGCGGTTACCGTTTCGCGAACATTTTAACTTGGACGAAATTCAGGGATCAAGAGAATTCTCTGCAAAAAGAAATTCATCTAAAAACCCAAACGACGTAACAATGATTGAAGAAAACTTGCAGCAAAATATAACAGAAATACTAACACAATGGCGCAAATATAAGGTAGTATTTACAACAGATATCGAGAAAATGTACCGTCAAATTCGAATAGACAATCGCGATCAAGATTTCCAAAGAATACTTTGGAGAAAATCACCTAACGAACCCATTAAAGAGTACAAGTTAACAACCGCCACTTATGGGACTGGACCTGCGCCTTTCTTAGCAATAAGAACGTTACGTCAATTAGTTGCAGATGATGGACACTTATATCCTTTGGCTTCTAAAGCTATGTAAGGATACTTATATGGATGATGTGGTTTCGGGAGCATATACCTACGAAGAAGCAAATTTAAAATGCACCCACTTAATAAATTTATTAAAAGCTGGAGGTTTTAATTTACGTAATTGGAATTGCAGTGATTGTCGCTTGTTGAAACTAATACCATCGGAATTAAGAGACTGTGTAAATAACGAAACTTTTGATGACGGAGTAGCACTTAAAGCATTAGGAATACAATGAGTTCCAAAAACTGACAATTTAAAATTCAACATAAATACTGAGATAAAATCGGAACTGTTTACAAAACGCTCTATATTATCAGAGGCGGCTTGTATATTTGATCCAATTAGATTGCTATCCCCAATAATAATAAAAATTAAATTATTATTTCAACAAATATGGTTAGCAGAGACTGACTGGGATCAACCAGAATCTAACAACATTTTGAAAGAATGGCTACAAAGCAAGGAAGAACTGCACTTATTAAAGAAAATAGAAATCTGTAGATGGATCGATTACGGAAATGACACCAAAGATTTCCAACTTCATGGATTTTCTGATGCATCTGAAAAGGCCTATGGTGTGGTTGTATATCCCAGAACAATAACATCCGTAGGCAATATTACTGTCACACTCATCGCTTCAAAAACAAATGTAGCACCGCTGAGATCTCAACTTTCATTACCACGTTTAGAATTAAGCGGAGCTTTATTATTAGCAAGACTAATGAAGGAAGTTAAGAATGCATTGGACAGACAAAACATTGAAAATTTTGCCTGGACAGTCTCAGCTATTGTACTATCATGGTTGCAAGCAGCTCCACACCGTTGGAAAACATTTGTTGGAAATCGAGTAGCCGAAATTAAAGCTATAATTGTTCCTGAAAATTGGTACCATGTAAATTCATCAAGTAATCCAGCGTCACGTGGAATTTATCCATCGAAATTAGAAAATAATAATCTTTGGTGGGTAGGTCCCACATGGTTAAAACAAAATGAATTCAAGGTGTCCAAAACCCCAACAAGCAATACTAATTTAGAGATTAAAACCAAATTTGCAGTTAACATTGTTAAAACAGAAGTAGACAACTCTTTGATTGAAAATTTACTTCATAACTTTTCATCCTTAACAAAATTAAAACGTGTTGTAGCTTATTGTATTTGCTTTTGTAAAAATTTAAGATGCAGTCCAAAAAACCGCAAATCCGGAACATTAACTGCTGATGAAATAGAAAATTCGTTTATAACATTAATAAAGGTTACACCGTATCAATACTTTTATGAGGAAATTGAGCAACTTTTAAAGGGTAAACCACTACATAAAACAAGCAGATTATTAAGTTTAAATCCATTCTTAGATTGTAGTCATCTCCTTTGCTTAGGTGGAAGATTGTCTAAATCTAAACTTCATATAAACAAAAATATCCGCTTATACTTCCCTACAAGAGTGATTTAACAAATTTAATCAGAAATCATGCACATTTGCATTCATTACATGGTGGCAACAATTAAAACCTAGAATATATTAGACAAAGATTTTGGATATTAAATGCATTAAAGGCAGTCAAGGGATGTATTCACAGATGTACGGTTTGTCATCGATTTAAAGCAACTTCGGCATCTCAACTAATGGGAAATCTTCCTAAAACACGGGTAACTATGTCCAGGCCATTCACAAATTGTGGTGTTGATTACGCTGGACCCTTTACTTTAAAGTCATCAGTAGGTCGTGGAAATAAAACTTTTAAGGGTTACATAGCACTTTTTGTATGCTTATGTACCAAGGCAATACACCTAGAAGTAGTTAGTAACTTAACATCAAGTGCCTTTCTTGCAGCATTTAAAAGATTTGTTAGCAGAAGAGGACCGGTTGCCAATGTGTATAGTAATAATGCCACAAACTTTTGCGGAGCTAGCAAAATTTTGAGTGCTTTGTTCAACCAATCCAATTATAAAAATGAAATTATAGACTCATTAAATAGGGAAGAAATCCAATGGCGTTTTATACCACCCGTTTCCCCTCACTTTGGACGTCTTTGGGAAGCTGGTGTAAAATCAACTAAATATCATATGAAGAGAATAATAAAGGACACAACATTAACTTTTGAAGAACTTACAACTTTAACTGTAAAAATTGAAGCTTGTTTAAAATCTTGACCTTTTTGTTCATTAAATAATGATCCAGATAACTTGGAAGTTTTAACACCTGGTCACTTTTTAATAGGAGCACCATTGTTAACAGTTCCTGAGGAAAATTTGATAAATGGGAATCCTAATATATTAACTAGATGGCAGTTGTTAGATCATCTACACCAGAAGTTTTGGAAAAGATGGTCTAAAGAATACTTGTCCAGATTACAGCAAAGACCAAAATGGACCCAACAACAACCAAATTTAAGGGTTGGAAACATAGTGCTAATAAAGGAGGATAACTGCCCACTAACCAGATGGGCTTTGGGAAGAATTATTGATACAAGCTGTGATGATAATGGTCTTGTTAGAGTTGCTATTTTAAAAACCAAAACTTAAATATTAAAACGCCCTATAACTAAGCTTTCGCTGTTGCCAATTATTGACAACGACGATAATTCCAGCTATGATGAAATCAAAAATAGAAATCCAGAAGCACTTAATTTTACTAATAATAGTATCCCAGGGATGCTTATCAATAAAGAAGAAAAATCTCATTCATCCGTCAAAAGAAAGCATACGTATTCCAACAAAAAGAGCATCAACATGAAATATAAATACACATGATGTTCATCATTATGCTACATAATGCAAAAACCAATTCAAAACCTGCAGTACCACCTACAGAAAGCAATAAAGCGTCAACCGCTTGTGAACATCCAATTAATTATTAATTCATTTCGGGGGGAGAATGTTTGCAGAACATAAGTTTTAACATTATAAACTTAACATTAATATATATAACAACTTTAGAACTAATTTTAATATTATTTATATAACATAATTGTTTAACGTACATTTTTGCTTATGATGCACATTTCTTTGTAACATAATTTAATTGAACTTAACTTAATAAAATACCTTTAAAGTCATTGTACTGACTTACATGCATTATTTTAATTGTTTTAAAGTAAATTAAACATTTGTTGTGTCAGCTAATTTCGTTGCATAATGTATAATAATTATGGAAATAAAATTGTATTTAAAGACGTAATTTTAAGTAAAATATTATCATTAATAAATTTGAATTCTAAACTTAAATAAGTTTTTTGTTTATTTTTTGTGATTCAAACAGTTTTAAAGAAAGTAAAACAAAGTTATTTTAATAGAAAATTTCAAGCAACTGGTAAAAATTAGAAAGATTTGGAATGTTTTGAGTTCTCAGATAGTAAACCAAAAATGGGATTGTATCAAAATAATTAAAGAAATATGATGTAGTGATGAACTGTTAAATAAAAGCAAAGACATAGTCATCGGCTTTAATGAGTATTTTGGAAATGTTGGAAAAAAATAGCTGACAAAATACAAATCCAAGAAGAAAATATTGTAAAAAATCGAATAAAAGTAACCTCCATGTTCGTGCTACCTACTAATTCTTTTTTTTTTGTCTTGGGGTAAGGATGGTGGAAATCGTCGAAAGATACTGAGCGCAACCACAGTTATGTGTGACTTTAGCACACTAAAAACACCCGCCCAGTTTTAAAATATTTAAACTAGTCTTAGAGACTAACCATTAATTTTGCGTTAACTTTTTATGATCTACTGGAATTACAGACCTCCGTTAAGGTGATCTGAATTTATCGCTAGTTGGAGGGGCCTAGTTCTTTTAAGCCTTCTATTGACATTTGAAAATAATAGAAGTTTTGACGCTTCTATGTTTATGTGACCTTCTAAGTGGGTCTTATGTTTTATGGCATATTTTTTTATTTCATCGCTAACAATAGGAATTCCTAGATCCCTATGTAAGTCGGAATTTCGTACGTACCAGGGAGCACTCACCATGTTACGTAGCACTTTGCTTTGAAATGTTTGAATTCTCTGAATATGTGTTCGTTTGGCACACCCCCAAAGTTGTACGCCGTACAACCAGATAGGTTTAATTATTTGGTTATATAACAAAATTTTGTACTCTATTGGCAATTTAGGTTTTCGACCTAGGAGCCAATACATTTCTCTATATTTTTGTTCTAATTCTATTCTTTTCTTTTTGACATGTTCTTTCCATTTTAGCTTGACATCTAATGTCATTCCTAGGTATTTTACCTTGTTTTCATGAGGAATATCTACCCCATTTAATTGTACGGCTGGGGGATTTTGAATAGGTTTATTTGTAAAATTTACTTGCACTGATTTCAGTTCATTTAGTTTAATTTTCCATCTTTTGGTCCAAAGAGATAATTTATCACTTGCTTTTTGTAGTTTATTTGTAGCCTCGCCGACATTTGATTCTACTGCCATTATTGCAGTATCGTCAGCAAAAGTCGCTACAGTTATTTCTTGAAATTGGGGCAAGTCACTAGTATACAGCAAGTATAATATTGGACCCAAGATACTTCCTTGAGGCACACCCGCTTTAATTTCTCTCAGTGTAGAGTACTCTTCATCCTGTTTAATTCTAAACAGTCTATCAGTTAAGTATGATGAGAGTATATCTACATATTTTTTAGGTACTAGTTGCTGCAACTTATAAATTAAGCCTTCGTGCCAAACTTTATCAAATGCTTGTGCTACGTCTAGAAATATTGTAGAGCATATTTGTTTTTCTTCTAGAGCTTTCTCAATTATATCAGTAATTCTATGTACTTGGTCAACAGTAGAGTGTTTTTTTCTAAAACCAAATTGATAGTTTGGAATTAGTTTTCTATTTTCTATTATTGGTTTCAACCTTTTTAATAACAGTTTCTCAAAGTGTTTAGACATAATTGGTAACAGAGAGATAGGTCTATAAGAATTTGTTTCGTTTGGAGGCTTTCATGGCTTAAGTATCATAATTATTTCTGCCACCTTCCAAACGTTAGGTACATAATTTAACCTTAATATAGCATTCATTATATATGTTAACATTGTTATCCCTTTTTTCGGGAGTTGTTTTAGAATGTCTGCAGTAATTAGATCGAAACCTGGTGCTTTTTTTGACTTCAGAGCTTTAAGTTCTATATGAGTAATTAGTTCAATGTCATTTTCTTCTCTTCTGAAATCATTTTCAATGTAGAGGTCTGACTCTATTTCATTGGGCCGAAAAATTTCTTCCAGGTGATCTGCGAATGTTTCGGCTTTTTCTTTATTATTTTTTGCCAATTTATCATCCATTATCCGAATTGGTGGGACTGGCACTACAGGTTTTTTCAAACTCTTTGTTGCTTTCCACAAAGAGTAATTTCTTTCTTTTTTATCTGATAAATTCTCAACATATTTTTCATATGATTTGTTTTTTATTTCAAGAATTCTTCTTTTAAGATTCTGCGTTATTCTATTCAACACAGTTTTATCAGCTGGGTCGCGTGTTTCATGCCATCTTCTCTTTAGTTTAATCGCATTTAATATATCTCTAGGATAATTAAGTCCTGCTGTCATGTATTTACATTCTTTTGTATTATTCCATGCAGCATTTTGGACAATTTTATTAAGATTTTCAATTACTAAATCTATTTCATCTTTAGTTGTTATTTTAACCCTTAAATTTATATTATTTTTCATCTCTTGTTTAAAGTTGAACCAATTTGTTGATTTATTAACAAGTGTAGGCTTATTTTGTTTCTTAACAATTTTTTCATGCAGGTTTAGTACGACAGCCGAATGGTCTGAATCTAAGTCCTCATTATTTTCTAGGCTAATAAAATTTGGAGATATTTTTTTTGTTATGAAGAAATCCAGTAGATCAGGAGTTTTTTTTGTATCAGTAGGCCAATAAGTTGGTTCGCCTGTAGAATGAAAATAGCAACCCAACTCTCTAATAGCTTTCCTTAGCTCTCTTCCTCTTGTTGAGGAGAGTCTTGAACCCCAATCGATATGTTTGGCATTGTAGTCACCTCCTAGGATGAACCTATCCCCAAGTCGGTTCAAGAGGTCTTTAAGGATCATATTCTTTAAATTGTAATTAGGAGGGCAATATAAAGCCCCAATGTTTAAATCCTGTTTAAGGGATTTAACACGTATTACTGAAAGTTGAAATTCATCAGTTTCTATTTTACACTCTTCGTGATGTAGTAAAGAGTTTTTCACCAAAATTGCACTACCTCCTCGCGGTTTATTACTAGGGTGTGTCGCATTATAACATGTGAAATCTATTATTTTTAGTTTTGACATATTAGTTTCTGATAGGAGACACACATCAATGTTTTTAGTTTTAGAAATAGCTGTAATGCTAGTTTTTTATTTAGTACGCCGTTTGCGTTCCATGTAGCAATACTAATTTTATTTTGGGCCATTATTTAGAAATTTTCTCGGAGTACCACTATAGCTTTTGCTAGAATTGTTTTCTAAATTAGTTATTCTTTTAGAGATATCATTCATTGAATTTAACAAATTTAGCATCATCTGCATTAAAATCTTATTATCAGCTTTAGTGTTAGGTTTATGAATGCTATTTGTACTATGAGTTATATTCCTAACGTTAGTGCGCTTTATTATTTTTTCAGCTGATTTTTCTAATGCTACATTGTTCTGTGTTGTTGCACTAATAGGTTCTTTTGCTCTATTTTGTGATACTTGGGCATACGATAAACCGTCGATGCCCCTGCTAGAATTTAAGCTTCTAGATTTAGGGCTAGGTGAATTCGACGCACCTTCTTTGGTATATTTTTTTTTTTTCTCTTTTGTAATTCCTTTGCAACTACGCACCCCGTATAGTTTGCAGGGTGTGCCTCAAGGCAGTTAGCACACTTCGGCGTAACCTTTTTGTCTTTGTCACAATTCGTTGATAGATGTGACTCTGCACATTTTACACATTTAGCTAGACGCTGGCAAAATTTTTGTGTGTGACCATATCTTTGACATTTTTTACACTGAGGAATCAGATTTGTTTTTTTCAGAGCTTCAATTTTCACTCTCATATGCTGAAACTCTATTTTATAAATCTTAACAATGTCCTCAGTATTTTCAAATGTTAACATAAAAAGAGGTAGTTTAACTATAGTTTCTTCCTCATTCTTTTTAATTTTTTTTCTTTTGTTAACAACTTCAATGATTTTAAAACCCTTACATTTAAGCTCTTGCTTTATATCTTCAGGATCGCATGAAGGATGCAAGTTCCTAGCCATAACTTTAATTGGCCTGGTCAACTTGTTTTCATAAGTATGCCATTCTAAATTAGCTTCATTTATAATCTTTGTTAGTTCTCTGTATTCCCCTTCTTTTTCAACATTAATCTTCAGTTGATGGTTATTCATCATATTTATTTTATAGTTAATTTGTACTTCTTTCAGTATTTTATTAACTTTGGGGTATTCTACAACATTACTTAAGATAACCGGAGGAGGTTTGTTTTTTCTTGTAATGATGGGTTTATCAATTGAAATTTTTGGTTTAATCACCTTTAATTTTTCTACACTATTTTCTTTGTGTATTTCTGGTGAGTGCTCCGCTTTTCTTTTTTTCCCTGTACGTTTTACAATCCACTCGGTTTCCCGAGTTAGTTCTTCTTCATCTGTACAGTATTCTACTGCACTTTTAGATAATTGCTTTTTCTTTAGCATTTTATTTTCTTCGGTTAGAGTGTGAATCTGACTCATTAAGTCGCTACACATCTTCTCTACTTCACTTATTCTTAAATGAAACTGTTTCTCTACTGTAATACCCACGTCTAGGGGTTTATTCTGACTGTCATCGTTAGACATAATTTTTATTAATTTCGAACCAGTAATATTTCTAGTGACATTAGCCGGGATTCCCGCTTTGTCAATGGTTTTATTTTCAACTACAGATGGTGATCTTCCCACTAAACCACCCTTTTTAGAAAGGTCGGTTGCGTTGAACGTAGATACATTTTTAACCACTGTCGACTTAACTAGTCCCGTTGTGGAATTAGCCAAGCCCTCGCCGGCAGCCGTGGTCTCTGCCTACATTTTGGTAGATATCCCTACCATATTTTTATCTTTATTTGTGTTCATTATTTTATATTATTATGTTTTGTATTTTATACCTACTACCAGGTATTTTAACTGCCGCCCCTTTGGGGAACCGACGCAGACCAGAGAGTCGTCCATTCTGGATCAGTCGCTTCTGGATTTTCGTTGGATTTTAGAGGACTCGTACCCCAAGCATTCCTTACTGCGGATGTTTCTAAGCCCCAATCCGCCGGGGTAACTAATAATGAAAAAGAAGTATATTATTTTATAATGGATCTGAAAGACAATTCACCTGGCTCTGATAACATTGCAGCAAGAGACTTAAAAGCTGTAGCTAATATAATATCTCCGATAATTAGTAACTGTTTTAATGATAGTTTTCGCACAGGAAAGTCTTCTAATTCATTAAAGTGTAGTACTGTGATTCCAATATACAAGAATGGCTCTCCTTTGGAAACATTTAATTATCAGCCTATAACACTTACCAGCTGTATGAGTAAAATATTCGAAAAAATAATTAATAGACTTAATTAATATGTGACTTTATTAAATGTTCAGGCGGATGTGGACCATCAAATATTGTTGAACAGAATACACGAATTTGGAATAAGAGTTCTGCCCCATGAACTGCTCAAAGCTTATTTGGACAACAGATATATCAAAACCAAAGTTAATGGTGTTTGTAGCAATGAACGTGCCATAACTATAGGAGTGCCACAAGGGTCAGTTCTGGACCCCACGTTATATTTATTATATGTACATAATATGCAATTTGCAAATATTAAAGCTGACTATAAAGTACTTTACTTACTTTAATTCCTTTAACCCCTATTGGGGCATAGGGCAGAAACAAACTCCTTCCATCGCTCGCGTTCTTTAGCCAGACGCTTCACTTGCAGCCAGGTTTTCTGTTGGGACCCTGCTTCAGCTAAGACGGTTGTCCTCCATGTTTTCTTTGGCCTTCCCACTCGTCGTGTCCCTTGAGGATTCCAATCCAAGGCTTGCTTTGCAATTTCTGTATTGTCTTTCCTCAAGGTATGTCCGATCCACCGCCATTTCCGTTTTCGGATCTCGACATCGATCGCGACTTGGTTAGTTTGCTGCCACAGTGCTCTGTTTGAAATAATGCGTGGCCAGCGGATTTTCAATATGCGACGAAGGCATCGGTTAATATACACCTGCAGTTTTTTAGTGATGGTTGCGGTGACTTTCCATGTTTCGCAGGCGTATAAAAGGACACTTTTGACGTTTGTTTCGAAAATTCTTAGCTTAGTGCGCATGGTGATTGCGTTCGATTGCCATACCCTAGAGAGAGCGCCAAATGCAGTACGGGCTTTGCTGATTCTGTTTTCAATGTCAAGCTCAGCTCCTCCATCTGGTGTCAATATACTACCCAGGTATTTAAACTGCTCTACTTCTCCTACTGCTACTTCATTGAAAAGTATGGCTTGATGTGTGCTGCGGCTCGTCCTAATAATCTTTGTTTTTTCAACATTGATTTTTAGCCCAACTTTGATCCCGTTGTTATGTAGGGCTTGACACATTTCGTTGAGTGCGCTACTTGAATGTGCCATTAGACATACATCATCGGCATAATCTAAGTGGCTTAGGCGTTTGAATGTATGCCACTGTATGCCATTTCTCTCATTTTCACCAACAGCGGTAGTCATAACGTCATCAACTACCGTTAAGAACAATATTGGTGAGAGTATGCATCCTTGACGCACACCTTGCTGCACTTCGAAGGGTTCAGTCAGCTGTCCGCAGTGCAAGACGTAGCTCCTTGCATTTTCATAGGAAGCTTTTATGATGGCTACTATCTTTTCTGGAATTCCTCTCCTATTTAAGGATTTCCAGATGTACTCCTGCTTTACGCGATCAAAGGCTTTCTCAAAATCTACGAACATTAGGTGTAATGGTGAGTTTAGTTCTGTAGATTGCTCAATAATGATACGTAGGGTGTTTATGTTATCAACACAAGAATGGCCGCTACGAAATCCTGTCTGGTGCTTTTTGAGCGTTGAGTTAATTCTTTCTTTGATGCGTTCTAGTACTATTCTCGCCATAAGCTTGGAGAAAACGGATAATAGTGATATACCTCGCCAGTTATTGCAATTGGTCAGGCTACCTTTCTTAGGTATTTTAGCAATAACTCCTTCTTTCCAGTCACTCGGGTATATTTCTTCTTCCCATATAGCCTGAAATAAGGGAAGAAGTATAGATGCCGTTGTGTCTGGGTCTGCTTTTAAGAACTCTGCTGGTATACCATCTATTCCTGCTGCCTTGTTGTTTTTTAATGAGCTGATTGCTGATTTGATTTCTTGTACGGTTGGATTGCCCGTGTCAATGCCTCGAAAAGATCTGCGGTTTTGGGGGCTCACGGGTGTTGACTGTTCGACAAACTGATCATTGAGCAGTTTGCAAAAATGCTCCCTCCATCTCCGCAGTTGATCTTCCATCGTTACAAGTAGTTTGCCATTTTCGTCGGCAATTGGTTTTTGCGCTCTATTTTTACGGCCAGAAATTTGCCGTGTGATTTTGTAGAGCTCTGCAGCATCATTTCTGGCAGCAGCAGTTTCCGCTTTCTTTGCAAGGTCTTCCATATGTTTTCTTCTATCTCGTCTTACACTGCGCTGTGTCAACTTATGTGCTTCTTGATATTGAGTGCGAAGGATGTCTCTTTGGTGTTGATGTTGCTGGTGATTAATGTTATTCTTCAGCTGCTTCCTCCGGTCTATAAGATCCCATGAAGCTTGAGACATCCATTGATCCCCTCTTCTTCGCATCGCACTCGGCACATGTTCCAAACCAGTGTCAATAAACGCTTTTTTGATATGATCCCATCTGTCGTTTATAGATATTAAGTTGTTCGATGTTGCGGTTCTGTCACGAAGTTTATTTACAAAATTGCGACAAGTTGATGGGTCTTTTAAACCGTTGACATCGAATTTCGGTATTCTGGTTTGGTTTAACAATCTACGCTGGACAGCTGCTGTGCGTAACTGTAGACTGGCTACTACCAAATGGTGATCACTTCCGATGTCTGCACTTCTTCTGTTTCGAACATCGCAGAGGGATTTTCTCCACCTTTGTTGAATAATGCAATGGTCGATTTGGTTTTGAACTTGACCATTCGGAGACACCCATGTAACTTTATGACAAGTTTTGTGTGGAAACAGGGTTCCGCCAATTGTTAGTTGTCGTTCGTTGCAAAAATCAACTAACATTTCGCCATTATTGTTCCTTGTTCCCAGCCCGTGCCTGCCCATTACACGCTCTAATCCTACATTTTCCGTGCCGACTTTGGCGTTTAGATCGCCTATGACGATTTTAATATCGGCTTTTGGAGCGCTGTCATAAGCATTACTCAATTGGGTGTAGAAATTAAGTTTCGCTTCTTCCTCTGCGTCTTCGGTTGGAGCATAACAATGGATGATCGTGATGTTTCTTACTCTGGATCTGAAACGTGCTGATATCAATCTTTTGGAAATAGGAGCCCAGCTTATTAGACTGTGCTTTGCGCCAGTAGTCAACATGATACCAACACCACCTATTCTTGGTCCAGTTTGGTGTTCATCTTCGCCAGAGTATAACATGAATGTTTTCCCTGTAGAGGATGTATGTTCTCCAAATCCTCTCCATTTGGTTTCGCTGATGCACATTATTTGGATGTTAGCTTGAAGCATTTCACGTTCTGCTTGCTCATATTTTCCAAGATCTAGCAAGGTACGGACGTTCCATGCCCCAATCAATGTGCGAACCTTATAATTGAAGGTCGGCTGTTGCGAGCGATTTCTTTCGTTTGTTTTTGATTCTTTTATCTTTGATTTATTTCCACTATTTTTGCATGAAATTCTTCGCACCCCCACATCCGATGTGCGATTTACTGCAGTTCTAGGAGCTACAGGAGGATTTCCTTCATTTTGAAGGTTACCCCGCGAGGACCGATTTTTCCACGTTTTAGATTTCATGTTTTGAATACTAGAAAGTAGACCTTCTTGTGTTTCCAGAGATATGGATGATAACGCCATAAGCTCAGATCTGACAGGCACACATGCCCTGCGGACGGTCAGATACATCTACAATTTAGGCCGCCCACTGTGGGTACAGACGCCTTTCATAGCCGCTTCTTGGAAGTACAGACGCTACTCGTATTTGTGTTTTATTTTCGGAGTTTACCTCTCCTAGCCTTTGGGAATCCAATCCCACGTAGTACAAGGCAGCACTATCGGCAGTTACTTTGAGAAGAGAGTTCCAGGAAGGAGTCTAGGTAGCTATGCTACCAGGCCAACACTACAACCCACTCCTCGCTGCGCATCCCATATGGGTGGCTCATCCGCCTTCTTCGCCGTTGGACTTACATCTCATCCGTCTCCGAAGCCGTTGACCGGTTTTCACGTGTATCCTCGTCAGGAGCCCTCACAAGGTGCTATCAGCCGGGCCAGCTGAACCTAGGTTTTTTAAAAGTTAAATACTATAAAGTATTTGCTGATAATACGTTGCTTATCTATACAGCAAAAAATGGTGAGATATTAGAAGAATTGGTCAATGAGAATTTCCAAAGGTATATGATTGGTTAATAATGGTTAAATGGAAATAAACTAACAATTAACATCGAAAAAAACAAAGTATATGATTTTCAAACGACTAAATAAGTCTGTTATCAACCTAAAATTTATATTGATAGCGGGGAAATTATAAGAGAACAGAATTATAAATATCTCGGTATA
Organism: Dolichopus griseipennis; assembly: GCA_963082915.1. Classification (NCBI taxonomy): domain Eukaryota; kingdom Metazoa; phylum Arthropoda; class Insecta; order Diptera; family Dolichopodidae; genus Dolichopus; species Dolichopus griseipennis. The sequence continues at coordinate 209,646,182 of OY720441.1, forward strand.
AAATAGATGATAAATTAAACTGGAATGATCATGTTAATTACATTTTAAAATAGATAAAGCAATTACTAGGTTCTATTAGCAGAAGCGGCATTATATTAGATGATAAATCAGCTAAGTTATTATTCCATGCGCATTCTGTCACATATAAGATACAATGTGGTGACGTCGTCGTGTTGTTCAAATATATTAACAAGTGATGAAAAAAAACCAAGGGTTTTTAAAAAAGCACATTTTCAAAATTATATTGTATTACATACTGAGTTTAACTTTGGAAATATTTACTTGGAAATAACTACTGCTTACTTATAAAATTTACTGCTAACAGTAAATTTTTTATTTTAAAATTGTTATACCCTTTCAATGGGGAAGGTTGCCAAGTTTCTCAAGGATCTAACTTTATCTAACTCCCCCCCTCCGTCCCCCTCCATGTTTTTAGGTTCTAGGAATTAAATTGTGAATTCCACAAAAATTTGGAATTTTACTTAGAATTACACAATCTAAGCAAAAATGGGTAAAACTGAGACACACTTTCTTCAATTTAAGGAACCGCTTTTAAATTTAAGAAAAACCTTTAACATATGTTAAAATATAATGCTGGGCCTTTAAATTTTGCATATTAATAAAAAAAAAAATTGACAGGTATTCAAGTTACAGGTGCTTAAAAATAGCAAAATTTAAATATTCGAGCCCTTATAGCTCCTAAACAGGGCGCTTGACAAAAAAATTAACCGACTCCCACTTATATTTGAGGATCTAACTTCTCCCAGAATTTCAAGACCCTAGCTTGAACCGTTCAAAAGATATGTGTGGCCAAAAATTTTGCAAAAATTGAGTTTTGTGTAATGTTAAATTTTAGTACCGTATGGCAATCCTAAAAATTTGCCTGGCAAAAATTTATAAAGCTTATGAAAGCTATCGTTTGCCGTTTTCAGATTGAAAATATATCTAACAGACCTCTTGTTATAACAATTTAAATATAGGGCTTTTCCAACTTTAGAGGGCTGTAGCCCCGTAACAGGTGGGGCTACAGAAAAAAATTCTTCTACGAAATTATTTTTTTTGCAAAAACTACCCATTGTTAAAATTTCTTTACTCTATTTCAAACGGTGTAAAAGTTTTTGTAAACATACGGACGGACGGACAGAGTGAAGCTATATAGGCACATTTTTACAAAATTTTTTGAAAATGTGCTAAAAAAGAGAGTAAGTACTTTAATAAACAAAGCAAACAAGATACTCTACAGGTTAAATTGGCGTACTACGACTGAAGAGTTATACAAAAGTATGGGTTTCCTTAAGTTAGGAGAATTAATAATTTTAGAAAAAGCTAAAACTATCCATAAAATAGAATATAATGTCACTAAAAGTAAAACGTTTTTACAAAAGGGAAGGAATATTCACAACTACAACACAAGAAATATGGATCATGACCTGAATTAGATAAAAACAGTAATTTTTGTTCTTCAATAAGAATTTACAGCTGTCTTCTTAAGAAATTAAAGAAATGTAGTAATATAAGTAGCTTCACGTTGAAATTGAAATCTTTATTAAAAAATTATCAGGTTTTATTAAAAAGATTGTTAGAGTTATAAGTAAAATTATAAATTAGGCTATAATAATTATAGTAATATATAAAATTTTTGAATTTATTTTCTATATAAATGTAAATATACTTATTATAATTCCTAAAACTTTTAATAACAAGTTTAATTTATTGTTTAAGTCTAGTACATTGTAAAATGATAATTGTAATTTCATAACATATAATTATATATAATAAAATAAAATAAATAAATAAATAAAAAAATTCTATAAAATTTTACACACATGCTGTAGTGCATTTACTGTTGAATGATTTAGTACCCTTGACTAATTATTTCAATTTTAAATCATTTTTAAATTTATTCTCTTAATTTACTTATTTTTTAATGTTTTACATAATTAAACTCAAAGTTATTCGAAAGAAATATTAATTTGTAATAATAAACATAAAAACGTTTATTTAATTTTATGGTTTTCAATGTGAATTAAAACCATTAATGCTTTCATTAGCTTTTTATCACAAAATTTAATAATCAAAATATGCAATAAATGTATTTCTAAAATAAAATAACAAATTTAGAACTTTCTTAAGTATTAACAAGGCAAGAATTTATTACTGTTTTGCCAATTTATCTGATAAAGAAACTGGATGCCCTACTTTAAGAAAAAAGGGAAAATGTATAAAAAAAACCGCTCGATTCAGTGAGACAACATATTGAGAGTTTTGAAACTGTGCCTTCGCATTACTGTCGCTGTCGCTCCCAGTCTTCCAAATTATATGTAGAGTCTGATCTTACTTTATCAAAAATGTTTCAATTATACTTAGAACAATGTGAAAATACGGTTAAGATATCTATGTACCGAAAAATATTTAATGGTGACATATACGATAAGTGCTATTTGTTTCAAAGGAACGTAGCACCAAACAAAGAGGAACAAAATATGTATGACAGCCATATAAAAGAAAAAAATGCTTGCAGAGCTGAAAGGAATTTGAATAGATCAAACATAGGTACAAAACATGCAGTCATATGCTACGACTTGCAAAAAGTTGTTGCCTTACCGAAGGGTAACGCATCTAAATTTTATTATATGCGAAAAATTAATACCTTTAATTTAACCGGCACCTGCATCTTACCAGAAAGTAGAAATATGACTTATTGTTCTATATGGTCTGAAGTTAATTCGGGGCGGTCTGGTAACGATATATGCAGCGCATTAATAAAAATTTTAAATCAAGTCACTAAAGATTTTCCAGATGTCACTAAAATTACATTATGGAGCAATAGTTGCATTCCTCAAAATAAGAATAAAATAAACTCTTTGGCATTAAAAAATTTTTTGAACCAACATTCCAAAATAGATACTATAATTCAAAAATTTTCTGAGCCTGGGCACTCCAACATTCAGGAAGTTGATGCAGTTTATTCTACATTAGACAAATACTTAAAAAATATCGAAATTCATAGTCCGCTCCATTTAGTAAAGCTTTTGCTGAAATACTCCACAGCAAATGTAAAATTAAAAGTGTTACAAGTGACTAAAAATGACTTTCTATCATATTCTACTCATGCAAGCAAGCTAAATTTTACAAATGTTCCATTTAAAAAAATTAAGTTAATTTTATACGATAATGATGATTTTCTATTAAAACCCAAAACATATTTTCTGGAAATAAAATATAAGGTTGCTTCTCTCCATCACAATGCTTTAAAAAAAATTAGCAGCTGTTTGTCCAGAATCTACCATATCAAAAGAAAAGTTAGCAGATGTCAAGAAATTGCTACCGTACTTGCCCGAAAACGACCAAAAATACTTTAAAACTTTATTAAAAATTAAGAACTAAGAAAGCTATTGGTTTTTTTTTTGTTTTGTTATAAAAGTTGTTCTAATTTTAATATTGGAAAAAAGTAACTGAATAAAAATTTATTTAGGATTACGATTTAATATTTATATTTAATAATTTTATTATGAAAAAACAAGCCTGAATTAAAAAGCTGTGAAAATTTCTTTAGTTTTGTTATAATAGCTCTGCTTATTTTTATGTTGGAAAAAATTAACTGAATAAAAATTTATTTAGGATTAAGATTTAATATTTATTTTTAATTTATTTTAATATAAAAACAAGTAAAGCAACACTCAGTCGGTGCAACCGACTTAGAAATACCCTACACCTGTTTGGTTCAAATTTAAGGACATATCCATAAGTCATTTTAACACCATAAAAGCTGTTATTAATTTGATCGTAAGACATAGCTAACCAAATTAACTTTATAATACTAAAAACATTTTCTAATTACACTATCTAATAAAAAATATTACAAATTCTTACTAATTTATCTATTTAAAAATATTAAAAAACAAACAAATTTGAATTAAATGAAAATATATATTTATTCCAATTCAATTACAAACTGAAAAAATTCTAATTATTATATTTTGTGATAAAATGATAATCAAAGCATAATATATTTAATAATCCAAATTTTTAAAAATTGCAATTATTTTAAATGGTTAGTTTATATACCTAATAGAAAATCTTATAAACGCCAAATATGCAATAAATGTATTTCTAAAATACAATCACAAATTTACACCTTTTCTTATAATTCATTTAAATATAAAAATAAATTTTAAATAAAAGCAGCAAGTACCTTTGAAAATAGCTGAACCACTACAATTAAGTCTAGATTTCGGAGACACATAGGACATAGGAAATATATTCTTTGGCTTCGAAATTAAACTCGACCACAACCAATCCCCATGGTACTTTCATTACTAGTAATCTAGAGTTTAAATTTCATCAAAATACGGGTATTATTTTTTGAGTTATGGTGTTTTTAAGATATATGTTTGCTAGTCCTTGAACTTTTCAAGGGTTTCAGAACCCGAAACCATGGTACGATTTTGCCCATATGCAGTCCCGTCATACTTTCAATACTAGTTAACCCTTGTACACAATTGGAACGTTCTATCTTAATTTTAAGTTACTAGTTTTATTAATTTCGATGATAAGCTTTTACACATTGGGGGGTTTGAGAGAGGCACTGAACCACCACTCCAATTTATCCCAATTTAGGAGGGCACGCAAGAAATAGTAAAGAGCACCCTGGGCCAAATTAGAAGCTTCTACATTTGTTTCAAGTTATTATCTTTATTAATTTCGAAAATATGCTTTAAGGTCCTCGGAACTTTGCGGCTGGTCCCCGACCCACTTCTCCAATGGGGCCCAAATTTCAAAGACATTTACGAAATAGGAAGGGACACCCTGATACCAAATTTGGAGGTTCTATCTTCATTGGTTTCGGAATTATGCTAGTTTGGCCTAAATTCGATCAAAAAGTTCTAAGTTCCGAACCCATTGTCTAATCCTCACCGTACGGAATCACCGCCGTAGTTTCATTACCAATAGCCTACAGCACAAATTTCATGAAGATAGCCTCATTAGTTGTTGAGTTATCGTGATTTTTTATATATGTTCGTTAGCCCTGACACCGATTAAAAGGTCCAGAATCCGAACCATTGGGCTGATTTCGCCCATATACAGTCCGCGCTGTACTTATAGTACTAGTTAACCCTTGTACACAATTTGAACGGTCTATCTTAATTTTAAGTAACTATTTTTAGTAATTTCGATTATAAGCCTTTAAAACTTGGGTGGTCTGAGAGGGGTACTGAACCACCACTCCAATTGATCCCAAATTAGGGGAACACGCAAGAGATAGTAAAGAACACCCTTGTGGCAAATTGGAAGCTTCTACATTTTTTCAAGTTGTTATCTTTATTAATTTTAAAGATATGCTTAAAGGTCTTCGGAAATGTGTGGCTGGTCCCCGACCCACTACTCCAATGGGGCTCAAATTACCAAGACACTTAGGAAATAGAAAGAGACACCCTGATACTAAATTTGGAGGTTCTATCTTCATTGGTTTCGGAATTATGCTCGTTTGGCCTAAATTCGATCAAAAAGTTCTAGGTTCCGAACCCATGGTCCAATCCCGACGTTACGCAATCCCCGAAGTAGTTTCATTACTAGTAACCTACAGCACAAATTTTATGAAGATAGCGTCATTGGTTGTTGAGTTATCGTGATTTTTTATATATGTTCGTTAGCCCTTCGATCGATTAAAAGGTCCAGAATCCGAACCCATGGGCCGATTTCGCCCATATGCAATCCCCGCCGTACTTTCAGTCCTAGTAACCTACAGTTAAAATTTCATTAAGATAGCTCCATTATTTTTTGAGTTATCGTGCCTACGGACGGACGGACGGACGGACATGGCTATATCGACTAAGGCGGTCACGCTGATCACAAATATATATACTTTTCCATATCTAGCTCGCTTCCTTTAGGTGGTTACAAACACCATACCAAAGTTAATATACCCCTTTACCTATTCTATAGGTGTAGGGTATAATAACAACAAGCTGTAAATTAAAAAACTATCAAAATAATATTTATGTTTTATACTTGGTGTTTAAAAAACTGAAATAAATGTATTTTATTTTAAAATTAAGCATTAAAATTAATTAAAAAAAATTATTGAATTTAAAAATATCGAATATTTGCGTTAAAATAATTGAAGGGGTGAGTGGATAAAGGTGTTAAGTGACATTTTTGCAAAAATTGAGCTGTTCGGACAGAATATAATTTCATAATCCATATTTTCAAATGTGAAGGGTTTTATAGTTATAAAGTTAATACATTGCGAGATTTTCGATGGATAAAGGAGTTAAATACAATAAAACCGATTAATTGTTCAATTTTTCAATGCATAAAAGTGTTAAGATCCCTTAATACTTTCTTACTAAATTTGGAGACGATTATGATTTATGTTTCAATTGAAGAAAGTGTTAAGTGAATTATTTAACACCTTCTTCCACTTAAAACATCAATCATAACAGTCTGCAAATTTAATAACAAAGTATTAACACTTAACACCCTTTTTAATGTTTATAATTTTATTTTCTTTAAAAATAGGTACAATTTTTTGAATCAGAAACTGACGGTTATAAAGACCAAAAAAAAGAAAAAGCAAAAAAAATAAGTATACTAGTGTACAATATGTATGTACGCATTATTATAGTTAGTGCATTAAAAAAATATATGTTTTTGCTAAAATTACTGTAAATTTTGTAGTAGCAAATATTTTTATTAAAAATATTGTTTAGAAAATAAAATTTTGTGTTCAGTTTCATGTTTGAATATGAACTAGTGAGAACGGTGCCGTGATATAACGCCATATGTGATAAAGCCATAATGGCATTATGACTCAATCGATTGAGTCATAAAGCCATAATCGCGAAATTCTTTAACATGGCTTTAAAACACACTCGAGTGAGTCATAAAGCCATATTGTGTTTTAAAAATTTTGAGTCATAACACCATATAATTAAAATTGAATGATTGAGTTAAAATTGTTGTACATATATTACAAGCTATCATTATTATATTATTTGTTGAAAAGAAGTAATGTTCGTGATGAAGCATATAAGCAATTTAGAAGTATTTGTCCATCAGTAAATTTTGGGGAAATGCGAGACATCTTTATAAAATTAAAAGCAACATTTTCCCAAAAAAACCAACAAATTTTACAGAAGTAAAGGAAATTTTCGAAAAAGAGGAAATTATAAAAACATTTGGTATAAGCAGATATGACGAAAAAGAAAAATTTTACAAGCACACTGTTATAGAGGAATATTATGCGTACGCCATTTTTATGTCACCTACAATATCTAGTGTTATAGACAATAGATCAACCACGGAACTATCTAATAGATGGTACATTTGCAGTTACATCCTGCTCTAATACTTTTAAGCAATTACTCATAATACATATAGCTCACGGTGAATTTGTACAAGGTGAATATTAGGGTATAAAGTAGGCAGGTATTGGCCGCCGAGCAGTACGCAGACTAGCCGCGTTCGCGGATAGCTGGGTAGACCTCGACGATATCAGAGTTCTACGCCTTCTACAGAATATGTACACATATTATATATACGTTATGGGTGGGAATTTAGAGTTGGATTCAAAATTAGGGTATTCGCTTTTTCCAGAATATTTATATATGTATATATGTAATGAGAGATTCTGAATTAGGAAAGATTTTATAATCGGTTACAAAATCAATGACACTGGCTACCCATAGAAGGTATATTTGTCACCAAATTATAAATTTCGAAATAATAATATTTCTATGGTTTTTTCCTAAAAAAAATTCTTTGAAGTGAATCATAACGCCATTATGGCTTTATGACTTATTCGAGTGTGATTTAAAGCCATATTAAAAAATTTCGCGATTATGGTTTTATGAGACACTCAAAAGAGTCATAAAGCCATTAAGGCTTTATAACATATGGCGTTATATCACGGCACCAGTGAGAACTAGTTAGCTATTTTTTGTGTATAATTTTATGAAAAAAAATTATTTAAAATGAATCGCGGGAAGAGAATGGTCCAATTAATACTCGAAAAGAAAAAATTAGAGAAGAAGTTTAAAGAAAATATTGAAAAAGATAAGAGTTCTCTTGAGGACTTTTCTGGTTCAGATACCGAATATGCTTCAAGTTGTTTTGGAAATACTAATTATTTGTCAGGTAGATATTATTTAAAAATTTTCGGTAAAGTTTGATTTTGACATAATTTTATTTTAGAATCTAGTAATGATAATCTTGAAACCGAGTCTAATAAAAATGCTGATTTAAATGAATTATTATTATCAGGTACATATTATTTAAAATTTTCGGTAGTAAGTTTTCTTTTAACATGATTTTTATTTTAGAATCTAATAAAGATCATCTTGAAACCGAGTTTAATAAAAATGAATTATTATTATCAGGTATATATTATTTAAAATGTTCGGTAGTAAGTTTTCTTTTAACATAATTTTATTTTAGAATCTAGTAGTAATAATCTTGAAATCGAGTCTAATAAAAATGTTGAATTAAATGAATTATTATTAACAGGTAGATATTACATTATTTAAAATTTTTGGTACGAAGTTTTGCAACATATAAATTTTTGGAATAATAATTTTAGAACCTTGTACTGAAAGTCTCGAAGCAGGGTCTAGCAATCAGACAAACAAAAAAAAAATATTTCCATTAAAATTAAAAACTACAAAAAGAAGTGATGAAAAAAAACCAAGGGTTTTTAAAAAAGCACATTTTCAAAATTATATTGTATTTGTATTACACACTGAGTTTAACTTTGGAAATATTTACTTGGAAATAGTTACTGCTTACTTATAAAATTTACTGCTAACAGTAAAGCTTTTATTTTAAAGTTGTTATAGCCCTACAATGGGGAAGTTTGCTAAGTTTCTCAAGGATCTAACTTCATCTAACCCCCCTCCCCCCCCCCCTCCATGTTTTTAAGTTCTAGAAATTAAAATGTGAATTCCACAAAAATTTGGAATTTTACTTAAAATTATACAATCCAAGTAAAAATGGGTAAAACTGAGAGACACTTTCTTCAATTTAAGGAACCGCTTTTAAGTTTAAGAAAAACCTTTAACATATGTTAAAATATAATGTTGGGCCTTTAAATTTTGCATATTAATAAAAAAAAAATTGGACAGGTATTAAAGTTACAGGTGCTTCAAAATAGCAAAATTTAAATTTTCGAGCCCTTATAGCTCCTAAACAGGAAGCTTGACAAAAAAATTTTGTTAACCAACTCCTACTAATATTTGAGGATCTAACTTCCCCCAAAATTTCAGGACCCTATCTTAAACCGTTTTGGAGATATATGGGACCAAAAATTTTACAAAAATTGAGTTTTATATAATGGTAAATTTTAGTACCGTATGGCAACCCCATACATTTAAACGACATATTTTTGAAAAGCCCATAAAAGCAGCTCTCTTATACCGTTTTTCGATTGCAAATAAACCTAACAGAACTCTTGTTATATCAATTTAAATATAGGGCTTTTTTGGAATTTGCAGGGGCTGTAGCTTCGTCACCCTTCAAAATTAAGATAAACATTTAACACATGTTGAAATATATTTATAGAGCTTTGAATTTTGTATATCACTAAAAAAAAGTTGAACAGGTATTCAAGTTACAGGTGTTTAAAAATAGCAAAATTTTAATTTTCGAGCCCTTATAGCTCCTAAACATGGGGCTGGACAAAAAAATTTTGTTAACCAACTTCTACTAATTTTTGAGTATCTAACTTCTCCAAAAATTTCAAGACCCTAGCTGAACGGTTCAGAAGATATGTGTGGCCAAAAATTTTGCAAAAATTGAGTTTTGTGTAATGTTAAATTTTAGTACCGTATGGCAACCCTAAACATTTTTCTTTAAAATATTTATAAAGTTTAAAACCAGCTATCGTTTGCCGTTTTCAGATTGAAAATATATTTAACAAAACTCTTGTTATAACAATTTAAATATAGGGCTTTTTCCAACTTTGGGGGGCTGTAGCCCCGTAACAGATGGGGCTACAGAAAAAAATTCTTCTACGAAATTATTTTTTTTGCAAAAACTACCCATGGTTAAAATTTCTTTACTCTATTTCAAACGGTGTAAAAGTTTTTGTAAACATACGGACGGACGGACGGAGTGAAGCTATATAGGCACATTTTTACAAAATTTTTTGAAAATGTGCTAAAAAGGAGTAGAAATCCCGATGAGTGGAAACGTAAGAAATCTCAAATTTGTAGAGCAAAGGGACTTTCTTATGAAACTCAGAGCGGAAAAGTAATTAAAAAAAAATCAGTTAATTTAGGGAATTTATGCACTAATAATTGCCGTTATCGCTGTTCTGAAATAATTAATGAAGAATCAACACAACTATTATTTTCAAATTACTACAATTTAAATGCTGATGCAAAAAATGCAGTTTTATTTAAAAATATTGAAATGAAATCGCCGAAGCGCACAAAAACTGGCGTTACAAAACGACGTTTGCATAGCTATTCGTACTTTGTCGTTTGTAATAGTAAACGTAAAAGGATTTGTAAAGCAGCTCTCTGCTCAATTTATCAATTTAGCCGGAAAAAAATTGATGTTATTCAAAAAAAACTGAAATTTGGTCAACCGCATGATAGTAGAGGAAACACCACAATAGGCCGCATAAAATTCCAAATGATGTACAAGAAGCTATAAAAGAACATATTGGGCGTTTTCCTGCTGAGTCTTCCCATTATTCGCGGAATAATAATCCGAATAAAAAATACTTATCCCCTTTGTCAAATGCCCGAAAAATGCATGAGTTGTATTTAGAGGAAATAAATGACAATGGAGTACGATATAAAGTTAACCTTTCTTATTATCGTTATATTTTCGACAATCATTTTAACTTATCATTTCCTTGCCCGAAAAGTGATACATGCAGTATTTGTGATTCTGGAAAAAGTAATGAGGAGCACCAAGAAAATTATAAAATAGTTTTTGAATTGCAACAACTGGACAGAATATTGGCGATATCTGATCCTAATGTCTGTTACATAATTGTTGATTTGCAGCAAACAATGCCTTTACCAAAACTAACAACATCCAAGGCATTTTATTCCAGGCAGCTTTGGTTTTATAATTTAGGAATCCACTGCATTACAACGGAAGGTCATAAAAGTTTTATGCATACTTGGACGGAAGATGAGGCTAATCGTGGAAGTCTCGAAGTTATTAGTTGTTTATGGATGCTTATTAATAATAATCCGGAAATAAATAAGCGTCGCCATTTAATAATTTGGTCAGACTCATGTGCCGGCCAAAACAAAAACTTTAATATGATTTGTTTGCACCAAGCATTGATATTGAAGTATTTTGACCTGATTGATCATAAGTTCCCTGAAGTTGGCCACTCCTATTTAGACAGTGATAGAGATTTCGGGCGAATTGAAAAGGTTCTTCGCAAACATGAAAATATTTACACACCTGACCAATATAACCAAATAATCAGGGAAGCAATAGGTAAAAATGGAATGGTTACCGAAATGAAGAACCATTTTAGAGCGGTCAATTTATTACAAAAAAAAATTAAAAATAACTAATAGCAAAATGAATGTACTTAAAGAAAAGGTTCCATTCAAAACCGGTATTAAATGGTTTTGTATAGAAAAGTATGGATACTATTTATATAAAACCAACTATGATATAAATTTGCCATTTTTAAAGGTTGAAATTTCTCATAAAGAACCACCAGATAGTCAAACAGATTTGCTTCCAAGGGAGAAGATAATGAAGCAAATTTCAGTTGAAAAACTGAAAGATATAAAAGGTTTAATGCCTTTCGTTCCTCAAGAACATATATGGTTCTACGAAAATTTAATCAAATAAATAATTTTGTAAATATTTTTTTTTTTTTTCTAAAAAAATTAATGTTTAATTAATCTTTATTTAATATTTTTAATTACCTTTGTTTTTTCTGTTACATTTTTTTAATTTCTAATGAATAATTTTTATGTTAATATTTTTTGTTTAAATAAAATGAAATAATAACTAAATTTTATAATATTTTTTAATCGAAAATTAATGATGAATAGTATTTAACACCATTTTAGTTTTTTCTAAGCACTTTTTACAAATGTAAATGCTTGTCGAAGAAGGAGTTAAGTGCACAAATTCTTAAATACCGTTATTTTCAAATGGAAAATCCAAAAAAATTTTCTTTGGCAGTTAAGAGTATTCACAAAGCTAACTTTTGCAATCCTCTTAATAAAGTTATTTCTAAACAATTTAAAAATAACATCAAAAATATTTTCTAAACTTTGAATGCATTTTTCTCGAAATTTTAAAAATGTTAATTCACACCTTTATCCACTTACCCCTTCATTGGTGCTCCTTGAATTATTATTGTTATGAAAAGTTTAAAGTGAAATGTGATAAATTTTTTGAAAAATTGCTAGAATAATTTTAAAAAACTCCTTTTAAAAAAAATGCTTTATCTCAACTTAAAATTAACATGTACACCATTCTGGTGTAAACTTTTTTCAATAACATCAACTTAAATTAAAATTCCATTGAGAGCTCAAAAGGGTATACTAAATTTGCCATTATATCATAATACTAAGTAAATAGTAGTTTACATGATTTGCCAGCGTTTGAATAAAATATAATCGATGGTTTAGAAAAGGTTTTAAATTTATATTTTGTTTCGTACTTACCTGAAAGTTCTACTACGCTCTTCCTCGATTGTTTATGACTTTATGAGATAAATATGCCCATCTTTCTTGGAAAAACTGTTTTAAAATACTATGTATTTAAGCATAATATATACGCGATTGAATTTTTTGATTTTTAGATTTCATTTGAAGAAAACTACAATTTCAGACTGAAATCTATTTTTAAAAAACAACAACTGCAAAGTAGATAAAAAGCAAAGACTAACGAAAACATGTAGAAAAGGAAAATGTTATGTTATTTAATTTTAAAGATATAATTATTATTTGGATTCTTTATTAGCTTTATTTTTATTAATATTATCTCATTTAACTTTTGTAATATTTGAAAAAAAAATTAGTCATATTAATTAAGTGAACTTTTGGAATAAAGGTTAACTTGCGTTCATACCAAAAATTTGAAAATTTCATTGAATCTTTGTTCAAAACGCGCAAACAGGTCAAAACCAAATTAACGATGTGGGTTTTAATTAAAATGATGGTACAAAATTTTCAATAAAATTCTTTTAATAGTTTAAGCAAATAAAATTTGTAGAAAACTTCATGGCGTCGTCGTGGAAACGGGTTAATCAAACTTAACTAATACTTTTTGCAGCCTCTCTTTTAGACTGCAAAATCAACCTGTAAAATTAGACACAAATCGAAAACACAAAAATTTTTTTAAAGTCCTCCAGGCCGAAATGGGTTAATTTATTCCAACCAAATTTATACAACTAATTCCGGTTGCTAAGAGGAACATTTGTGCAAAATTTCAAGGCAATTGGTCAAACGGTTTTGACTCGACATCAAAAACATTGAAAAAGCTTCTTTGCGCCCTCGTGCCCAAACGGGTTAACCGAACTCAACAAAAATTTATGCCAGACTCTATTTTCGACTGCGAAACCACCTTGTAAAATTGGACACAAATCGGAAACACAAAATTTTTTGGAAGCCCGCCAGACCAAAATGGGTTAAACTATTCCAACCAAATTTATACAACTAATTCCGGTTGCTAAGAGGAACATTTCAAGGCAATTGTTCAAACGGTTTTGACTCGACATCAAAAACATTGAAAAAGCTTCTTTGCGCCCTCGTGCCCAAACGGGTTAACCGAACTTAACAAAAAATTGTGCCAGACTCTATTTTCGACTGCGAAACCACATTGTAAAATTGGACACAAATCGGAAACACAAAATTTTTGGGAAGCCCGCCAGACCGAAATGGGTTAAATTATTCCAACCAAATTTATACAACTAATTTCGGTTGCTAAGAGGAACATTTGTGCAAAATTTTAAGTCAATCGGTCAAACCGTTTTGCCTCGACATCAAAAACATTGAAAAAGCTTCATTGGGCCCTCGTGCCCAAACGGGTTAACCGAACTCAACAAAAATTTGTGCCAGACTCTTTTTTCGACTGCGAAACCACCCTCTAAAATTGGACACAAATCGAAAACACGAATTTTTTTGGAAGCCCGCCAGGCCGAAATGGGTTAATTTATTCCAACCAAATTTATACAACTAATTCCGGTTGCTAAGACGAACATTTATGCAAAATTTCAAGTCAATCGGTCAAGCTTTTTTGACTCGACATCCAAAAAACGAAAAAGCTTCAAACGGCTCTGGAGCCGCAACCTGTTGACTTATAAAAATGTGACATAGCCTATGCCTCGGGCTCTCAGAATTATTCTTTTAAAATTTTGTGACAATCGGACCAGTGGTTTTCACGTGAATCCTGGACAAACAAATAAACAAACAAACAAACAAATTTTCTCCTTTATATATTAGAAGACTAGACGATTAACCCGTCGTTGCCCGTGAGTGTGCAATTTGCAAAAAAGCAAGTTTTGGCCAATTTTTCGAAGTACTGCTTTGGTTAAAAAGAAAGCCTCAAAAAATATTTGTGGAGTTCCGTTAACCCGTTGCGGACAAACAGCTTTTTATATAAATTAGAAATGGTTTAACCGATTGACTTCAAATTTTGTACATTGTTCCTCTTTGAGAATGAAGTGCACTCAATTAACAGACTTAGAATTTGATAAACCTCGCCGGTCGACAATTTTTTCAAAAAAAATTTAGGAAGGATATTACGTCCAATTTTGCGAAATATTGCTTGGTCAAAGTTTCATAAACAGGTTTGTTGAGTTCCGTTAACACATTGCAGCACAACAGATTTTTACAGATTTTTTCATTACTTTACTCTTAAGCAGAAACGGTTTGACCATTTGAATGTAAATTTTGTGTGCGTAAATGTATATACTTATCATTCCCACGATTATTCAAAAAAAAAATTTTTGTAAGTAAATTACGTCCAATTTTTGAATGTAGGTAAAACTTCTTTGAATTAGGGGAATGTTCAAAAAATGTTTTGTCGAGTTCTTTTAACCGATTGCAAACCAAAAACTTTAAAAAACATTTTTTCAAAACAGTTTGAACGATTTTTTCTAATTTGTCTATACGTTTTTCTTCCGCTTCTTGACAATTTGGTGCTCCTTGAATTTTTATTGTTATTATTTAATAATTTTGAAAAGTTTCAAGTGAAATTTGATAAATATGTTGAAAAATTGCTAGAATAATCCCTAAAATACTCGTTTTAAAAAAATTGCTTTATTTAATTTTAAAATTAACATGTACACCATTCTTGCGTTAATTTTTTTCAATAACATCAACTTAAATTAAAACTCCATTGAGCGGTCAAAAGGGTATACTAAATTTGCCATTATGTCATTATACGTTTACTTAGTATAGCAATTTACTTGAACTGCCAGCGTTTGAATAAAATATAGTCGATGGTTTATAAAAGGTTTAAAAATCTACTTTTCAACTTATATTTTGTTTTGTACTTACCTGAAAGTTCTACTACGCTCTTCCTCGTTTGTTTATGATTTTATGAGAGAAATTTCGGCTTCATTCTTGGGAAAACTGTTTTAAAATACTATGTATTTAAGCATAATGTATACGAAATTGAATTTTTTGTTTTTAGATTTTATTTGAAGAACTGCAATGTTACACGAATTAAGTAACACTTTTTGCAGTCTCTCTTTTAGACTGCAAAATCAATCTGTAAAATTGGACACAAATCGGAAACACAAAATTTTTTGGAAGTCCGCTAGGCCGCGATGGGTTAATTCATTCCATCGAAATTTATAGAACTTATTCTGGTTGCTAAGGGGAACATTTGTGCAAAATTTCAAGTCAATCAGTCAAACCGTTTTGATTCGACATCAAAAACATTGAAAAAGCTTGATTGCGCCCTCGTGTCCAAACGTGTTAACCGAACTCAACAAAATTTTGTGCAGATTCTCTTTTCGACTACAAAACCACCCTGTAAAAATGGACACAAATCGGAAACACAAAATTTTTTGGAAGCCGGCCAGGACGAATTGGATTAATTTATTCCAACCAAATTTATAGAACTAATTTCGGTTGCTAAAAGGAACATTTTTGCAAAAATTTCAAGTCAATCGGTCAAACCGTTTTGCCTCGACATGCAAAAAACTAAAAAGCTTAAAACAGCTCTAGAGCCGAAATCTGCTGACTTGCAAAAATGCGACATAGCCTATGTCACCCCCTGGGTTCCCAGAATTATTCCTTTAAAATTTTGTGACAATCGGACTAGTGGTTTTCAAGTGAATCCTGGACAACCAAACAAACAAATAAACAAACAAGCAAACAAATTTTCTTCTTTATATATTAGACAAGCAGATTTACCCGGCGTTGCACGGAAGCGTGCAAATTGCAAAAAAGCAAGTTTCTGCCAATTTTTCGAAGTACTGCTTTGGTTGAAAGAAAGTCTCAAAAAACTATGTGTGGAGTTCCGTTAACCCGTTGCGGCCAACAGCTTTTTATAGGTTTTCTCGTTACTTTGCTATAAGTTAGAAATGGTTTGACCAATTGACTTCATATCTTTGTACATGTGCGCTTCTTTGAGAATGGAGTTCACTATATTAACAAATTTGGAATTTGTTAACCCTTTCCGCCTGACAATAATTCCAAAAAAAATTTGGGAAGGATATTACGTCCAATTTTGCGAAATATTGCTTGCTCAAAGTTTTAAAAACAGGTTTGTTGAGTTCCGTTAATCCATAGTGGCTCAGCAGCTTTTTACAGATTTTTCATTACTATACTCTTAAGCAGAAACAGTTTGACGACTTGAATGTATATTTTGTATGCGTACATGTATATACTTATCATTCCTACGATTATTCAAAAAAAATCTTTTTGTACGTAAATTACGTCCAATTTGTAAAAGTAGGTAAAAGTTCTTTGAATTAGGGGAATGCTTAAAAAAATGTTTTGTCGAGTTCTTTAACCGATTGCGAAACAAAAACTTTAAAAAACAGTTTTAATGATTATCTCTAATTTTTCTATACGTTCTTCTTCTGCTACTTGACAATTTGGTGCTCCTTGAATTATTATTGTTATTATTTAATAATTTTGAAAAGTTTAAAGTGAAATGTGATAAATTTTTTGAAAAATTGCTAGAATAATTTTAAAAAACTCCTTTTAAAAAAAATGCTTTATCTCATCTTAAAATGAACATGTACACCATTCTGGTGTAAACTTTTTTCAATAACATCAACTTAAATTAAAATTCCATTGAGAGCTCAAAAGGGTATACTAAATTTGCCATTATATAATTATACTAAGTAAATAGTAGTTTACATGATTTGCTAGCGTTTGAATAAAATATAATCGATGGTTTAGAAAAGGTTTAAAAATCTGTTTTAAATTTATATTTTGTTTCGTACTTACCTGAAAGTTCTACTACGCTCTTCCTCGATTGTTTATGACTTTATGAGAGAAATATGCCCATCTTTCTTGCAAAAACTGTTTTAAAATACTATGTATTTAAGCATAATATATACGCGATTGAATTTTTTGATTTTTAGATTTCATTTGAAGAAAACTACAATTTCAGAGTGAAATCTATTTTTAAAAAACAACAACTGCAAAGTATATAAAAAGCAAAGACTATAAACATGTAGAAAACATGTAGAAAAGGAAAATGTTATGTTATTTAATTTTAAAGATATAATTATTATTTAGATGCTTTATTAGCTTTATTTTTATTAATATTATCTCATTTAACTTTTGTAATATTTGAGAATATTTAAGGAAAAAAATTAGTCATATTAATTAAGTGAACTTTTGGAATAAAGGTTAACTTGCGTTCATACCAAAAATTTGAAAATTTCATTGAATCTTTGTTCAAAACGCGCAAACAGGTCAAAACCAAATTAACGATGTGGGTTATAATTAAAATGATGGTACAAAATTTTCAATAAAATTCTTTTAATAGTTTAAGCAAATAAAATTTGTAGAAAACTTCATGGCGTCGTCGTGGAAACGGGTTAATCAAACTTAACTAATACTTTTTGCAGCCTCTCTTTTAGACTGCAAAATCAACCTGTAAAATTAGACACAAATCGAAAACACAAAAATTTTTTTAAAGTCCTCTAGGCCGAAATGGTTTAATTTATTCCAACCAAATTTATACAACTAATTCCGGTTGCTAAGAGGTACATTTGTGCAAAATTTCCAAGCAATTGGTCAATCGGTTTTGACTCGACATCAAAAACATTGAAAAAGCTTCTTTGCGCCCTCGTGCCCAAACGGGTTAACCGAACTCAACAAAAATTTATGCCAGACTCTTTTTTCGACTGCGAAACCACCCTCTAAAATTGGACACACATCGAAAACACAAAATTTTTTGGAAGCCCGCCAGGCCGAAATGGGTTAATTTATTCCATCCAAATTTATACAACTAATTCCGGTTGCTAAGACGAACATTTGTGCAAAATTTCAAGTCAATCGGTCAAGCTTTTTTGACTCGACATCCAAAAAACGAAAAAGCTTCAAACGGCTCTGGAGCCGCAACCTGTTGACTTATAAAAATGTGACATAGCCTATGTCACCCCTCGGGCTCTCAGAATTATTCTTTTAAAATTTTGTGACAATCGGACCAGTGGTTTTCACGTGAATCCTGGACAAACAAATAAACAAACAAACAAATTTTCTCCTTTATATATTAGAATAGACGATTTACCCGTCGTTGCCCGTGAGTGTGCAATTTGCAAAAAAGCAAGTTTCGGCCAATTTTTCGAAGTACTGCTTTGGTTAAAGAGAAAGCCTCAAAAAATATTTGTGGAGTTCCGTTAACCCGTTGCGGACAAACAGCTTTTTATATAAATTAGAAATGGTTTAACCGATTGACTTCAAATTTTGTACATTGTTCCTCTTTGAGAATGAAGTGCACTCAATTAACAGACTTAGAATTTGATAAACCTTGCCGGTCGACAATTTTTTAAAAAAAAATTTAGGAGGGATATTACGTCCAATTTTGCGGAATATTGCTTGGTCAAAGTTTCATAAACAGGTTTGTTGAGTTCCGTTAACACATTGCAGCACAACAGATTTTTACAGATTTTTTCATTACTCTACTCTTAAGCAGAAACTGTTTGACCACTTGAATGTAAATTTTGTGTGCGTAAATGTATATACTTATCATTCCCACGATTATTCAAAAAAAAAATTTTTGTAAGTAAATTACGTCCAATTTTTGAATGTAGGTAAAACTTCTTTGAATTAGGGGAATGTTTAAAAAATGTTTTGTCGAGTTCTTTTAACCGATTGCAAAACAAAAACTTTAAAAAACATTTTTTCAAAACAGTTTGAACGACTTTTTCTAATTTGTCTATACGTTTTTCTTCTGCTTCTTGACAATTTGGTGCTCCTTGAATTTTTATTGTTATTATTTAATAATTTTGAAAAGTTTCAAGTGAAATTTGATAAATTTGTTGAAAAATTGCTAGAATAATCCCTAAAATACTCGTTTTAAAAAAATTGCTTTATTTAATTTTAAAATTAACGTGTACACCATTCTTGTGTTAACTTTTTTCAATAACATCAAGTTAAATAAAACTCCATTGAGAGGTCAAAAGGATATACTAAATTTGCCATTATGTCATTATACTAAGTAAATAGTAGTTTACTTGAATTGCCAGCGTTTGAATAAAATATAGTCGTTGGTTTAGAAAAGCTTTAAAAATCTGCCTTTCAACTTATATTTTGTTTTGTATTTACCCAAAAGTTCTACTACGCTCTTCCTCGTTTTTTTATGTTTTATGAGAGAAATGTTGGCTAATTTCTTGGAAAAACTGTTTTAAATTACTATGTTTTTAAGCATAATATATAAGAAATTTAATTATTTTTGATTTTTAGATTTTATTTGAAGAAAACTGCAATTTTACACCGAAATCTTTTTTTAAAAAACAACAGTAAATAGAAAAAAAGACAAAAAAATGTAGAGAAGGAAAATGTTACGTTATTTAAATTTAAATATATTATTATTCGGATTCTTTAATAGCTTTATTTTTATTATTATTAATATTATCTCGTTTAGGTTTTGCACTATTTGAGACTATTTGAGAGTAAAATAATTAGTCTTATTAATTAAATGGGCTTTTGGAATAAAGGTTAATTTGCGTTAATACCAAAAATTAGAAAATTTATTTGAATAATTGTGCAAAACGCGTAAAAAGTTCAAAACCAAATTAACCCTGTGGGTTTTTATAATTAAAATGCTGATACAAAATTTTCAATTAAATTCTTTTAATCGTTTAAGCAAATGAAATTTATAGAAAACTTCAAAACGCCGTCGTGGAAAACGGGTTAGGCTTCTTTTTTGGAAAAAGTGTTTTAAAATACTATGTATTTAAGCATTATATATACAAAATTGAATTATTTTATTTTAAGATTTCATTTGAAGAAAAACTTCAATTTTACACTGAAATCTATTTCTAAAGCAACAACTTCAAAGTAGATAAAAAACAAAGACTTACGAAACAAGTAATGAAAAAAACCAAGGGTTTTTAAAAAAGCACATTTTCGAAATAATATAGTGTTTCATAGTGAGTATTTTATCGGAATATAATGTTGAAGCTTCAAAGTTGACGTTTAATTTACGAAATATATACGTTGGTGACTAAGATACTACTTACTAATAGAAACAGTAAATTTTTTAATTTTTAAGTCCTAATAGCCCCTCAATAGGGGAAAGTTGCCCAATTTCTCAAAGATTTAATCCACACTACTCCCCTTCCCCCAACTTTTTTAGGTTCAAGGAATTAAATTATGAATTCTACCAAAATTTGGAATTTTACTTAGAATTTTACTATTTAAGCAAAAATGGTTAAAAGTGAGAGACACTTTCTTCAATTTAAAGAACCGCTTTTAAATTTAAGAAAATCTTTTAACATATGTTAAAGTATAATGTTGGACCTTCAAATTTTGTATATTAACAAAAAAAAATTTGAACAGGTATTCAAGTTACAGGTGTTTAAAAATAGCAAGATTTCAATTTTCGAGCCCTTATAGCTCCTAAACAGGGGACGTGACAAAAACATTTTATTAAACGACTCCTACTAATTTCAGAGGATCTTACTTCTCCTAAAATTTCAAGACCCTAGCTTAAACCGTTTAGAAAATATGTGGGGCCAAAAATTTTGCAAAAATTGAGTTTTCCATAATGGTAAATTTTAGTACCGTATGGCAACTCTGTACATTTGAGCGAATTTTTGTAAAGCCTAAGAAAGCAGCTTTCTTCTACCATTTTTAGATTGAAAATAAACCTAACAGAACTCTTATTATACCAATTTAAATATAGGGGTTTTTTGGAATTTGCGGGAGCTGTAGCTTTGTCACCCTTCAAAATTAAGAAAAACCTTTGACACATGTTGAAATATAATTAAAGAGCTTTCAATTTTGTAAATCACAAACAAAAAATTTGAATAGGTATTCAAGTTACAGGTGTTTAAAAATAGCAAAATTTCAATTTTCGGGTCCTTATAGCTCTTAAACAGGGGACGTGACAAAAAAATTTTATTAACTGGCTCCTACTAATTTCAGAGGATCTAACTATTCCCAAAATTTCAAGACCCTAGCTTGTCCCGTTCAGAAGATATGTGTAGCCAAAAATTTTGCAAAAATTGAGTTTTGCATAATTGTAAATTTACGTACCGTATGGCAACATTTGCCTGTTAAAGATTTATAAAGTTTATAAAATCAGCTATCTTTTGCCGTTTTCAGATTGAAAATTTACCTAATAGAACTCTTGTTATAACAATTTGAATATAGGGCTTTTCCCAACTTTGGTGGGCTGCAGCTCCGTAACGGGTGGGGCTACAGAAAAAAATGGTTCTACGAAATTATTTTTTTTGTAATACCTACTCTTAGTTAAAATTTCTTTTTTCTATTTCAAACGATGTGAAAGTTTTTGTAAACATACGGACAGACGGACAGACGGACAGATGGACGGACGGACAGGGTAAAACTATATAGGCACATTTTTACAAAATTTTTTGAAAATGTGCTAAAAATGTGGAGAAGGAAAATGCTATGTTATTTAATTTTAAAGATATTTTTGTTCGGGTTCTTTATTAGCTTTATTTTTATTATTATTAATATTATCTCATTTAGCTTTTAACTATTTGAAACTATTTAAGGAAAATAATTAGTCTTATTAATTAAGTGAGCTTTTAGAATAAAGGTTAACTTGCGTTCATACCAAAAATTTGAAAATTTCAGTGAATCTTTGTTCAAAAGGCGCATACAGGTCAAAACCAAATTTACTCTGTGGGTTTTAATTAAAATTTTTATTTAAAATTCAAATAAGTAATGTTAACCAATAATTTATTCTTTTATTTTTTTTTTGGTTAAGTCTTTCTATTATTATGTACTTTACAGTTGTTATTAAGAGATCGAGATTTATTTAAAATTCCAGTTTTTTCAATTGTATTTTTCTAAACTGCAACTGTCGACTATATGAATTACGACTCAAGTTAAAATTTGATAACACTACTATAGTTAAGTATACAATGCTTTTAATATTTTTTAACGCATCATTTGTAATTTAATTAGTTATTTTTTCAGAATGAAAACAAAAAAATTATATCATGTTCACACTACTCAAAAAACCTAATAAATAGCCTAGTTTTAAAATCAACCGTTCAGACTATCATTATGCAAAAATTTAAACAATAATCGAATATATGAAAAAATTTTAATCAAAAGCCTAGTTATAACCCTTAAACTTAACAAGGACTTTTAAAATCCTGGTTAATTTTGACAGAAATTTTAAATATGAAAAACCTTGTTACAAACCACGCATGTACCTGGTTTCTTCGAAGAACCTGGTTCTAGTTTATAGTGTAAACATGGTATTAGCTTTGGCAAACAAGGTTTTTAATAGGATAATAGGATTTGTAAAATTAATGTGTAGCAATTAAAAGCATAAATTTTTTTTTTTAATTCAATTCTTAACTTTAGAAAGAGAGGTATATAATATACTCTCAATAGGAGAGAAAGAGACAAATGATTAAATTTATATAAAAATTTTTTTTATATTTTTGAGCAAAAACAAATTACATAACCTTATTTTTTAATTTTTAAATTTATATTTCGCGAATTTTTTACTTCAAAGTTAAAATTTTATTAATCTTATATATAAAGGAGAAAATTTGTTTGTTTGTTTTTTTTCCAGGATTCACGTGAAAACCAATGGTCCGATTGCCACAAAATTTTAAAGGAATAGTTCTGAGAGCCCGGGGTGTGACATAGGTTATGTCACATTTCTATAAGTCAAATGTTCCTCTTAGCAACCGGAATTAGTTTTATAAATTTGGTTGGAATAAATTAACCCGTTTCGACCTGCAGGGCTTCCAAAAAATTTTGTGTTTCTGATTTGTGTCCAATTTTACAGGGTTGTTTCGCAGTCGAAAAGAGAAGCTGACAAAAATTTTTGTTGTTATCGGTTAACCCGTTTGGGCACGAGGGCGCAATGACGATTTTTCAATGTTTTTGATGTCGAGTCAAAACGGTTTGACCGATTGACTTGAAATTTTGTACAAATGTTTTTCTTAGCAATCGGAATTAGTTGTATAAATTTGGTTGGAATAAATTAACCCGTTTCGACCTGCAGGGCTTCCAAAAAATTTATTGTTTCTGATTTGTGTCCAATTTTACAGGGTTGTTTCGCAGTCGAAAAGAGAGGCTAACACAAATTTTTGTTGAGTTCGGTTAACCCGTTTGGGCACGAGGGTGCAATGAAGCTTTTTCAGTGTTTTTGATGTCGAGTCAAAACGGTTTGACTGATTGACTTGAAATTTTACATAAATGTTCCACTTAGCAATCGGAATTAGTTGTATAAATTTGGTTGGAATAAATTAACCCGTTTCGGTCTGCCGGGCTCCCAAAAAATTTTGTGTTTTCCGATTTGTGTCCAATTTTCAGGTAGGTTTCGCAGTCGAAAAGAGAGGCTAACACAAATTTTAGTTGAGTTCGGTTAACCCGTTTGGGCACGAGGGTGCAATGAAGCTTTTTCAATGTTTTTGATGTCGAGTCAAAACGGTTTGACCGATTGACTTGATATTTTGTACAAATGTTTTTCTTAGCAACCGGAATTAGTTGTATAAATTTGGTTGGAATAAATTGACCCAATTAATAAATTAATGAATAAATTAACAATTTTACAGGGTGGTTTCGGAGTCGAAAAGAGAGGTTAACACAAATTTTTCTTGATTTCGGTGGACCCGTTTGGGCTCGAGGGTGCAATGAAGCTTTTTCAATGTTTTTGATATCGACTTAAAACGATTTGACCGATTGACTTGAAATTTTGGACAAATGTTCCCCTTAGCAACCGGAATTAGTTGTAAAGATTTGGAAAGTAGGTAAGACTTCTTTGAATTAGGAACTCCACAAATATTTTTTTTGAGGCTTTCTTTTTAACCAAAGCAGTACTTCGAAAAATTGGCCGAAACTTGCTTTTTTGCAAATTGTACGCTCCCGGGCAACGCCGTGAAAAGTTCGTTCATCAAACCATAATATAAAAATTTTTTTTTTTTTTTGTTTACATTCTTTTGATTTTTTACAAAATTCAAATGTCATGTATTCATAAAAATATGTATTAGTATGCAAAAAATTTTGTGTAGAATACAATTTTTTTTTTTATAGGGTAACAACATTATAGGTAAAAAACTTTGGAGAACATTTTTTTGCCAAGGATTATGGTTACTCTTGCAATACTTGTCTACGTATTATGGATGACCCTCCACGTACTATGAACGACTCTCCCAGTAATTTATCGTGGTTTCATTGTCACACGAATAGTGTTTTAGTATCTTCTGGCTATGCTCTAACTTTCGCCCAGGAAATTCTTCTAATGAAAATTAGCCTTAAATATATATTTACTTTTATGGTATTATTTCATTAATGTTACAAGAAGATTGGTAATAAAATAATTTTAATCATTTACGAAAAAATTTGAAATTTAAATTGGACAAATTTGTATATTTCTTTTGCTTCTTATTTTGACCATAAAAGTATTTTTGAATTTGATACGCTTCTGACTTAGAAATTTTTAATGTCTACCAAAATACTTTTTTAAACGAATTAATTTATACATACTGTTATGTGCATGCATTTGACAAAATAATCTTTGCAGTTTACTGATAAAATGTAACATAGTGACACGTGTACATATGCACGTGTTAGAATTCTGTAAATAACATTCTTTTAGAGCAGTATAATTTTAATAAGGCATACAACGAATAACATAATAGAATATAGCATACTAGCAATATTTAACAAAGATTTAACAACCTGTATTTGAAAGATAATTAAAGAAATACTTAATAAAGATATTTTTGTTTTTTAAAATATTTCTTATGTCCTTAAAAAAACCTAATTGGAAAACTTGAAAAGGCTTTACCAATCATACTCTATTACAAATATGCTAAGTAGACATGAATAAACTCAATCATGGGGTATATTAATTATCTGGTTATTAAAAGTTTCTAATAAACAACATATCTAGAAACATACACTAGATATAGACTCAAGTGTATGAATATGATCAGAATCGAAAAATAAATCGATTTAGCCATGTATGTCCGTCCGTTCGTCCACACGATAACTCAAAAAATAAAGGAGCTAGGATTTTGAAATTTTCACAAATTCGATTTTATGCAATATCCGTCATCGCTATTTAAATCCAGCCATTTGGTTCACGGGTTCTAGACCTGCCATACAACTTTTTTTTTTTATATGAGCATTTTATTTTTTTTTATTCCTTTTCCACTTCTGTAAGGATTATAGGGCATTCACCAAGTTTTTTATTATTAAACTAGGCTTCAGTTTCTTTAATCATAATATTCACTAAGCTGTTGATTACTCGGCTATTGTATAATGTTATGAAATATGAATGCACAAATGTTAACTTTGTCTTTTAACTTTGTCTTACACAAGAATTATTTATATATTTTTATTAAATCTTATTTTTATATTACGATATAAACTATTACGATATAATTATACAATTTTACGATATTTTTTTATTAGATATCTAACAACCTAGATCTAACCGGGGTTTGAACCCGAGACCTTCCACATGAAAGGCGGCGTCTTTACCACTACGCCATTTGTCAGATGAGCATTACTCTGTTCTTATTAAAGCTGAGCATTACTTATATGAGCATAACTCTGTACTTATTAAAGCTGGGTGTCTGCAATTTTGCCAAAAGAACTTTAGTTTTATGGCCAAGGTTTCTGCAAAATTTGGTTGGTCTACTGCAGTGGATGCGAGTAGCTGTCATCCTTCTTTTATATGAGTATTCCACTACACATAATAAAGCTGTATGTTTGAAATTTTGCCAAAAGTAATTAATTAAATTTTAATACGGTAATACGGGTATCCCAGAGTTGACACAGTCTACTCTATTACAATCTTCCTCGTTTTAGCTATACTAAGACTTTGACAATAAATTGAATAAACTTAACTTCTAAAAATACATGTATGCATATTATTTTCTGTAATGCTCTAGAGTTTTAATATATTAATGTATGTTCAAATAAAAAAATTTATAAAATTTTAAAATTAATTTTAAAATACGTTCTTGTGTATTTTACACTTTTACGTAGCAAATCAAGACCGAATACCTAAATCTATGAATTCGAAATTGAAATTTATTGTTTATTTTCTAAATTTCGATGATATAAACCAAATTATACTAATTATTATATTAATTAAAAGTTTATCGAAAATTTTGTCTGTAGTTTTATATACCGTAAAACAATTTGTAAATAATAGTTTTTACCAACCTTACACACACCATTGATATAAATTTGTTGAAGTTTTTAATTGTTTTTTACGAATGTTTTCAAATTTTTTAATTGACTTTTGAATTTAGAAACTCTTAATTTTTTTGAAATAGAAAGTAACAAAAAAATTGACACAGGTGGATCTAAACTCTTTGTTTATATATCATTATATTTGAGTATGTTAATCTATGCATACTTTATATATTTTAACCGTATTATAATTTCATCAGCCACTAATTTTTCCACAATTTATTTTTAATATAATAAATAGCTATTTGATACATGCTTGAGCAATCCACCCATTACTTAAGAATATAATATATACAACCCTATATGTTTAAAAAATTTTTATTTTTTTGCTGATTTGAAGGTGCAAGCAAACAATTAATAGAACAACACATAAAATTGTTAATCGTATATAAAAAATGTGGGATTCCAATTTCTCATTGAAGAATTTTTCCTCACTTGTCGTTATAACACGATTATCTTTCGATTTGATTTTCATTGCACTAGTACAAAAACTACATTTGAAGTTGGCTGTATTTTTAAACAACTGTTCCAATGTTTAATTTATATATATTTATTGTATATATATATATATAGCAGTTGCGAAACTAATGGAAGGGATTTAATTATTTTTTATAAGGAATTACAAAAGTATATCATTGCACTAAAGCACTGAAATATTTATATATATAAAAATTTTTCTAAGGATTCATTTTTTTATGAAACAAAATCACTATCTTTAGTAACATTTACGTTTGAAGGGTTTTCAAAATCTGTAAACATACAAGATTTTAATACAATCAAGATACGAATGAAACAGAAAAATAAACTTCTCCAATGTTAAATACAAGATAACAGATGCGCACAGCTTAAATATTTATCCCTAGGGAAGTTTTCAAAACTCCCATTGAGATATATTGATTCACCCTTACAAATAATTTAAAAAAAAATTACAAAAAAAGCAATACAAAAAATATATAAAAACCGATTTCTTGATGGGGTGCTTCAAAAAATAAATATTTGCGTGTAACATTCAATCTATTTTACCACCAACATTTTTTTTGTATCTAAACACCTTATAACGTAAAATATTTCTTAACAATTTTTAATGAATTAGAAACTTTTAAAAACATATTTTCAAAAAACATTGTTGAAAAAAGTGACTGTATAGTTTCATTTGTCCGTCCGTATATTTATAAAAATTTTACATCGTTTAAAATAAAAAAAAGAAATTTTAACTAAGGTATCGCAAAAAAATTAGTTATAGTTCCTCCCATTTCAAAGTAACATTCCCCCTTACCATGTAAATAAGTATTTTTAGGATTTTGTTTTTTATTACGGCTATTTTTAAAGTAATATGCGGAAAATAGGGTTCCAACATTTTGTTTAAATGATTGTCAACGTTTTATCATAATAAAAATAGTTTTTTCTAAAATGAACTTTATGCAATAACATTGTTTGGGATGGTGCACAAGTCCACAATCCAAAATCCAGAAACATAAATTCAAAATTCAAATTGTGACAAGATTCCAAAATGTAATTAAAGAAATATATTGCCCATGAATAGTATTTTGGAAAAGAGCATAATTATTTTTTTATTCGTTCTGTTGGCCCTATTTTTTTTTTATGGCAATATCCATTTTGGATTTAGTAACCAACCTCATTGTTTTATGTGCTTTGTTCAAATGTGCTATTATAGAAACGCTTGAATTTTTTTCTTTCCTTTTTTATAAATGTTATATATTTAAATTAAAGAAAAATCTCCCTATCAAAAACTAAATGGCAAACATATTCATCAGATAGTCGAAAACACACGACATCTAAAAACAAATGTTAAAAAACAAGAGATAATATAAAAATATTTAAAAACAAAATATACAGCTTTACTTTTCGTCTGATGACCTATCACTTTATTCTGCAATTTTTTAAATTATTATTTTGATCTTTAAAAGGGTATATACCTGTTATGTAAAAACTTATAAGCATTGTGTAGTATATATATTTTTAGTTAATATAAATAAACATTACCATAATATTGAAAACAGTAAAAATAATAATAATAATAATAATAAAAATTAAAGAGTCCGGGATGACACAGGCTATTGCAAGGTTTAATAAATTTAGTTAAAAATTGGATCTTCATTACAGCAGCTCACATGGTTAATTTGATTTTAAACCATTCAGTTATTTACTGCGACTGAAACGATAGATAAAAAACTTTGTTGCTAACTTATCTCGAAAAATGTTCCTCATGTCAATTACTTTCTTGTGTTAAGTTGGTCATTTAACTTGACGCCGTGATATTATACGACTTCTAAAAAATTATAATTGACAAAATTACAATTCAATTGACCTTACGTGCGTTCCAAAGGTACATTAAGTCAATTGACATTACGTACTTTGGAAAAAAACGCATAATGTCAATTGAATGTTATTTTTTTTCTTTTGTTAGTTTTGGAAGGCGGAGGACGTATAATATAAACGCCCCAAGTCAATTGACTAACGCAACAATTCAGTTGATCTTATGCGTGTTACAAAACAATGCTGGAAAAAAGTTTATAACTTCTGATTTTCTAAGTAAGTTCATTAAGAATTAAGTTTGAAACATTTGAAAATGTGTTGTAACACAATTCATTTCTGTTTATAACTTAATCTACAGTGCCCGAAAAAACCCTTAACTTCTGATTTTACTCATAAAACTTATAAATTCTGTGTAAAATAGGACTGCCGACTCGCATCATCTGCGCCGGCTGATTGGAAATGCGTGTTTTTTGACGGCTCGGGAACGATGGGAGGGCCATAACTTGAGCGGCTGATCATATTATAACTTTTATTTTTTCAGAAAAGAGGGACACCATTATTTAAGAACAAACCCGTGATCCGGTATAAAAATTAGAAATAGAAAAAATCATAAAAAAGAAATCTTCAGGCGAATATTATTGACATAAAGCGTGCTTGAATAAGACGCGCAAATCCGTCGCGTGTGTTGAGTAGAGGTTTAAGAGTTAGCTTCAAAAACAGATTTTTACGTCTTTTAGAGAATTTGAACCTTTTAGTAGTGTTATATAGTATAATTTTGGGGTATTTTTAATTTTTTATTGTCAAAACTCTTGGAGCTTAGACAATATACAATATCCCCCTCTACAATATCCCAAATGTAACAGCAAATTCATTATACCGTAAGAAGTAACATGTTCGTACTGGTATAAAGCGAAAAATAAAACAAAACATAAGTAAGATCAAAAAATTAGATAAAGATCTTCTCATGATATTAACCTTGTGAAATTTTAAAGAAAACCCATAAAGTCAATCGAAATTGATTAATTCAATATTGATATTATGCGGCTTTTGATACACTTTATTCCGATTCGGATCAAATTTTGCAATCCAAAAAAGAGGCTGAAACAAATTTCTGTTAGGTTTGGCTAACTCGTTTGGGAAAAACGTAGCAATTAAGATTTTTAAAGTTTTTAAAGTGGAGCTTAAACATTTAGACCAATTTACTTGAAACTTTCCACAAATGCTCCCTTTAACTAACGGAAGTTGTTGTAAAAAGTTAGATCAAATGTATTTACCCATGTCGGCACGGTGGGCTTAAAAAAAAATTTGTTTTATATGTTCATTTTGATTTATCATCCAATATATCGAGATAGTTTTCAGACTTGGCTTTTGCTTTTAATACGTTAGGAAGATTATATTCTAAGCCCTTAAAAATATGTACAAGCAATTGTTCTTCTATTTTGCCGTTTTAAACAGTTTTAAATAGTATTTTATTTATTTTTTTATTATTAAGTATTATGATGTAGTTTCACTCTGTCCTTCAGTCCATCAGTCCCTTTTTATCTACGACAAACTAAAAAATTCCAACAACGGGTAGGTATTGCTATGAAAATAATTTAATATTAAAACTTTTTTCTATAGCCCCACCCGCTACAGAGCTACAGCTCCACAAAGTTGGAAAAGCCCTATATATAAAAGGTTATAACATGCATTGAGTTTCCATACGGTACTAAAATTTATCGTTATCCAAAACTAAATTTTTGCAATATTGTTGGCCCCACATCATTTCTGCAGGGCTTAATCAAGGAACTTGAAATTTGGGAGAAGTTAGATGCTCAAAAATAAGTAGGAGTCAGTTAAACAAATTCTTTTTCGTTACTTGGATATTTGGATATTTTTAAACACTTGCCACTTGAATACCTGTGTATATGCAAAGGTATGGATCGGATCAAAATCGAAAAATAAATCGATTTAGCTATGTATGGCCGTCCGTCCGTCACCCCAATAACTCAAAAATTAAAGTAGCTAAAATTTTTTAATTTTCACTAATTCGTTTTTATGCAATAGTCGGCATCGCCATTGAAGTCCAGCAATTTTGGTCAACGGGTTCTAGTACCTGCCATACAACTTCTTGTTTTATATAAGCATTACTCTACGCCTATTGAAGCTGGGTATCTGAAATTTTGCCAAAAGTAGTTTTATTTTAAGGCCAAAGTTTCTGCAAAATTTTGTTGGTCTACTATAGTGGGTTCGAGTAGTTGCAATACAACTTCATATGAGCATTACCTTCTACATAATAGAGCTGGGTGTTTTAAATTTTTTCAATAGTAGTTAACTTTAATGGCCAGCTTCTGAATAATATATAGTCATGCTTTGTTTTTGTTTGTTCTTGGGTTTCCAGTCTTTGTTTGTTTTTTATGAAATGAAACAAATTTTTTCGCTATGTACTAGATTTAGGTTTTATTTTATTGATTTTTACTTAATTACTTTTTATTTTGTTAATTATTTATTTATTAATTATTTTTTATTTTATTTCAACGTTTCGGGAAATATTTTTTCCCATCTTCAGAAATTACTTTTGTGTGCTACGAACCAGAAACTAAATTTAAAAAATTTTTTTCTATTATAATAAAATTAAATTTTTTAATTAACAAACAGTTACATTATTTAATTACAACAACAATTACACTATTTAATTATATATTTTATATTTCTATGTGCTTTTACATTTCTATATATTATTAACATTAAAATTTTATTATTTTTTTCAATTTTAAATTTTATTTATAATTATTTTAATTATAGTTATGTACATTGTTTCATGTATTGTTTGGTGACAAAAACAATTGCACTATATTTTAGATTTTATTACGATAACGACTAAACTTTTTTGAAGACCATTGTTGTCTATTTAAATTTCACTATATTTTGTTATTTTAATTTTTAATTTTAAATTTTTTAATTTTAAATTGTATTTATGTTATTATTTTACTTTTAGTTATACATATTTTTTAAAATTTTTTTTTATTTTTAGTTATGTTTTGTTTAATATGAGATATTACAATACTTTTTGTGTTTTACAGCTGATTTTCGAAAGCTTTTAATGTATGTTCTTTTTGTGTTTGGATAGCTTTGTATTTGTGTACGTAATTTTATGAGGTATCAGTATTTTATTATTTGAGTTTTTATTTTGACGACGACATACAAACTCAACTCATAAACGTTTTAGAACTGATAATATAAATACATTAATAAGCATTATAGAAAAAAACAATTATCCACATAAAATAATCAACAAAATAATCAAAAATATAAAGTATCTTAAAATAGAATCAACACCTAACCAAACAAATAATCGACAAATCATACTAGATAACACATAACAAATATACAGATTACTCCCATACATAAAAAAACATATACGACAATAAAAAAAAAAAAATTAAAAAGGAAAATAGTAACATAAAAATAGCTTTAAAATCGGGTTGGTGACTAAATCCACAAAAAAAATCCATAATGACTTTTGCCAAAAAAAAAAACAATTCACACAAAAAAAATCCACAAGGAACGATCGAAAATCACAAAAATCTTTAACAAGTGATGAAAAAAAACCAAGGGTTTTTAAAAAAGCACATTTTCAAAATTATATTGTATTACAAACTGAGTTTAACTTTGGAAATATTTACTTGGAAATAGTTACTACTGACTTATAAAATTTACTGCTAACAGTAAATTTTTTATTTAAAAGTTGTTATAGCCCTTCAATGGGGAAGGTTGCCAAATTTCTCAAGAATCTAACTTCAACTCCCCTCCCCCCCTCCCTCATCCTCTAGTTTTTTAGGTTTTAGGAATTAAATTGTGAATTACACAAAAATTTGGAATTTTACTTAGAATTTTATTATCTAAGTAAAAATGGGTAAAACTAAGAGACACTTTCTTCAATTTAAGGAACCCCTTTTAAATTTAAGAAAAACCTTTAACATATGTTAAAATATAATGTTGGACCTTTAAATTTTGTATATTAATAAAAAAAAAATTGGACAGGTATTCAAGTTACAGGTGCTTAAAAATAGCATAATTTCAATTTTTGGACCCTTATAGCTCCTAAACAGGGGGCTTGACAAAAAAATTTTGTTAACTGACTCCTACTATTTTTTTAAGATCTAACTTCTCCCAAAATTTCAAGATCCTAGCTTGAACCGTTTAGAAGATATGTGGGGCCAAAAATTTTGCAAAAATTGAGTTTTATATAATGCTAAATTTTAGTACCGTATGGCAACTCTATACATTTAAACGACATGTTTTTGTAAAGCCTATAAAAGCAGATCTCTAATACCGTTTTTCGATTGGAAATAAACTTAACAGAACTCTTATTATACCAATTTAAATATAGTGCTTTTTTGGAATTTTCGGGGGCTGTAACTTCGTCACCCTTCAAAATTAAGAAAAACCTTTGACACATGTTGAAATATAATTATAGAGCTTTAAATTTTGCCTATCACTAAAAAAAAATTTGGACAGGTATTCAAGTTACAGGTGTTTAAAAATAGCTAAATTTAAATTTTCGAGCCCTTATAGCTCCTAAATAGGGGGCTTGACAAAAAAATTTTGTTAACCGACTCCTATTAATTTCTAGGTATCTAACTTGTCCCAAAATTTCTAGACCCTAGCTTGAACCGTTCAGAAGATATGTGTGGCCAAAAATTTTGTGAAAATTGAGTTTTGCGTAATGTTAAATTTTAGTACCGTATGGCAACCCTAAACATTTGCCTTGTAAAAATTTATAAAGTTTATGAAACCAGCTATCATTTGCCTTTTTCAGATTGAAAATATATGTAACAGAACTCTTGTTATAACAATTTAAATATAGGGCTTTTTCCAACTTTGGGGGGCTGTAGCCCCGTAACAGGTGGGGCTACAGAAAAAAATTCTTCTACGAAATTATTTTTTTTGCAAAAACTACCCATGGTTAAAATTTCTTTACTCTATTTCAAACGGTGTAAAAGTTTTTGTAAACATACGGACGGACGGACGGACGGACGGACAGACGGACGGACAGAGTGAAGCTATATAGGCACATTTTTACAAAATTTTTTGAAAATGTGCTAATAAAAACCAACAACAAGTTACTTTTATTCACTTGTTAAAGTAGAAAATAGTTATTTCGTTTTGCTAATTTTGTTTGTTATTGTTTTTATTTATTATTTAATATATAAAATATAGTTAACATTTAAACATAATTCTTAATTTCTTTTTATGCATTTAAAAATTAAAAACTAGGTTTACAAATAAAAACGATAATTGCAGCTGCAGGAGTTAAATTTTTTTGATAACAAACAATATAATACTATGTTTGTTGTTGTTTAATTTGATATATTTGAAATAATTTTCAGTTTTATAATCCATATACCCCAAATATATTAAAATTCAATTAAAAATAAAAACTTAACAGGTATAAATCACATTACAAAATACAAATACAAAAATATTACAATATAAACAAAAATAGAACTGTATTTATTGAAAATCTAAGACATTTCTACATGTTATAAGGCGTAGTACTATCTCATGTCTAAATTGTATGTGGAATTGATTCGATCAGTTCTAATTTATGAATATATCTCCCCTGTTCCGACATGCACATATATAGTCAGGCTGATTAGCCTATCACAGTAACAGTTAGCACGTAGAGGTGCCGGCAAAAAAAAAAAAGACATTTACCTAAAGAAGGTACCCGACTGAATAAAAACAAATAAAGAAACAGTCAGTCGGTGCAACCGACTAAGAAATACCCTACACCTATTTGATTCAAATTTAATGAGATATCCATAAGTCATTTTAACACCATAAAAGCTGTTATTAATGTGATCGTAAGACATAGCTAACCAAATTAACTTTATAATACTAAAAACATTTTCTAATTACACTATCTATTAAAAAATATTACAAACTCTTACTAATTCATCTATTTAAAAATATTAAAAAACAAAAAAACTTAAAATTAATGAAAATATATTTATTCCAATTCAATTACAAAAGTGAAAAAATTTAAATTATTAAATTTTGTGATAAAAGCCTAATCAAAGCATGATATATTTAATAATTCAAATTTTTCAAAATTTCTTAAAATTTTTTTTTATTTTTAGTTATGTTTTGTTTAATATGAGATATTACAATACTTTTTGTGTTTTACAGCTGATTTTCGAAAGCTTTTAATGTATGTTCTTTTTGTGTTTGGATAGCTTTGTATTTGTGTACGTAATTTTATGAGGTATCAGTATTTTATTATTTGAGTTTTTATTTTGACGACGACATACAAACTCAACTCATAAACGTTTTAGAACTGATAATATAAATACATTAATAAGCATTATAGAAAAAAACAATTATCCACATAAAATAATCAACAAAATAATCAAAAATATAAAGTATCTTAAAATAGAATCAACACCTAACCAAACAAATAATCGACAAATCATACTAGATAACACATAACAAATATACAGATTACTCCCATACATAAAAAAACATATACGACAATAAAAAAAACAAAATTAAAAAGGAAAATAGTAACATAAAAATAGCTTTAAAATCGGGTTGGTGACTAAATCCACAAAAAAAATCCATAATGACTTTTGCCAAAAAAAAAAACAATTCACACAAAAAAAATCCACAAGGAACGATCGAAAATCACAAAAATCTTTAATAAAAATTGATTCGATCAGTTCTAATTTATGAATATATCTCCCCTGTTCCGACATGCACATATATAGTCAAGCTGATTAGCCTATCACAGTAACAGTTAGCACGTAGAGGTGCCGGCAAAAAAAAAAAAGACATTTACCTACAGAAGGTACCCGACTGAATAAAAACAAATAAAGAAACAGTCAGTCGGTGCAACCGACTAAGAAATACCCTACACCTATTTGATTCAAATTTAATGAGATATCCATAAGTCATTTTAACACCATAAAAGCTGTTATTAATGTGATCGTAAGACATAGCTAACCAAATTAACTTTATAATACTAAAAATATTTTCTAATTACACTATCTATTAAAAAATATTACAAATTCTTACTAATTCATCTATTTAAAAATATTAAAAAACAAAAAAACTTAAAATTAATGAAAATATATTTATTCCAATTCAATTACAAAAGTGAAAAAATTTAAATTATTAAATTTTGTGATAAAAGCCTAATCAAAGCATGATATATTTAATAATTCAAATTTTTCAAAATTTCAATTATTTTAAATGGTTAGTTTATGTACCTATAAGAAAAGCTTATAAACGCAAAATATGCAATAAATTTATTTCTAAAATACAATTACAAATTTAGAACTTTTCATATAATTCATTTAAATATAAAAATAAATTTTACATAAATGCAGCAAGTACCTTTGAACATAGCTTAAGTATCGTACGCAATGTCTTAATTATATATAAGCTGTGGTAATAATTCAATAAAATATATGATATAATAAAAAAAAAAAATGGAATGTAATCGTTTATTTAAAAAATATTTTGTTTTTAATTTATAAAATATTATACAAAATATGTAAAATTCTTAGAAATATAAAAGTGTTAAATAAAAACGGAAATAGGAAAGAACCCTCGTGTATTAAATTTAAAGTTTCTATTTTTATAACTTTCGAAGATAAGTTTTTTAATTTTGGGATTTCTTAGCAGGCACCTGAACCACCACTAAATTAAAGTCTAAATTTTGGGGACACATAGGAAATAGAAAATATATTCTTTGGCTTCGAAATTATACTTGTTCGGCCTCCAATCGATCAAAAGCTTCTAGAACCCGAACTCATTGTCCAAACTCGACCATAACCAATTCCCATGGTACTTTCATTACTTTAGTAACCTTCAGTTTAAATTTCATCAAAATAGCGGCATTATTTTTTGAGTTATCATGCTTTTAAGATATTATGTTTGATAACCCTTGAATTTTTCAAAGATTCCAGAACCCGAAACCATGGTACGTTTGCGCCCATATGCAGTCCCCGTCATACTTTCAATACTAGTTAAACCTTACACACAATTGGAACGTTCTATCTTAATTTTAAGTTACTATTTTTATTAATTTCGATGATAAGCTTTTAAATCTTGGGGGGTCTAAGAGTGGTACTGAACCAGCACTTCAATTGATCCAAATTTATAGGGACGTGCAGAAAATTGTAAAGAACACCCATGTGCCAAATTTTAAGCTTCTACATTTGTTTCAAATTACTATCATTATTAATTTCGAAAATATGCTTTAAGGTCTTCGGAACTGTGTGGCTGGTCCTCAACCCACCACTCCAATTGGGCCCAAATTTCAAGGGCACTAAGGAAATAGAAAGCGACACCATGATACCAAATTGGGAGATTCTATCTTCATTGATTTCGGAATAATGCTAGTTTGGCCTAAATTCGATCAAAAAGTTCTTAGTTCCGAACCCATTGTCCAAGCCTCATCCTACGCAATCCCCGCCGTAGTTTCATAACCAATAACCTACATCACAAATTTCATGAAGATAGCGTCATTAGTTGTTGAGTTATTTTTTATATATGATCGTTAGCCCCGATTAAAAGGTCCAGAATCCGAACCCTTGGGCTGATTTCGCACATATGTACTTTGAATGTTAGTTAACATTTGTACACAAGTGCAACGTTCTATCTTAATGTTAAGTTGCTCTTTTTAGTAAGTTTGATTATAAGCTTTTAAACTTGGGAGGTCTAAGAGGGGTACTGAACCGCCACTCCAGTTGATTCCAAATTAGGGGGAAACGCAAGAAATAGTAAAGTACACCCTTGTGCCAAATTGGAAGCTTCTACATTTTTTCAAGTTACTATCTTTATTAATTTCAAAGATATGCTTTAAGGTCTTCGGAAAGCGACCCACTACTCCAATGGGGTCCAAATTTCAAGAACACTGAAGAATATGGAAGGGACACCCTGATACCAAATTTGGAGGTTCTATCTTCATTGGTTCAGGAATTATGCTAGTTCGGCCAAAATTCAATCAAAAAGTTTTTAGTTCCGAACCCATTGTCCAATCCCGAACGTACGCCATTCCCGCCTTAGTTTCATTACTAGTAACCCACATCACAATCTTGATGAAGATAGCGTCATTAGATGTTGAGTTATCGTGGTTTTTTATATATGTTCGATAGTCCTTCGATCAATTAACAGGTCCAGAATCCGAACCCATGGGCCGATTTCGCCCATTGGCAATCCCCGCCGTACTTTCAGTCCTAGTAACCTACAGTTAAAATTTCATCAATATAGCTCCATTATTTTTTGAGTTATCGTGCCTCATGGCTATATCGACTCAGGAGGTCACGCTGATCACAAAAATATATACTTTTCCATATCTAGCTCGCTTCCGTTAGGTGGTTACAAACACCATACCAAAGTTAATATACCCTTTTACCTATTCTATTGGTGTAGGGTATAAAAATGATTATGCCCTTTTCTAGAATTTTCATAATATGAAATTGCATGTATTAAAATTTTTATATTTATTTATATTTCGGAAAAGGGCAAAATTTGAATTTTAAATTTATGGATTTGTCACCAACCCTTTAAAATCAACAAATATAATTAAAAGACATTACACAAAAACCTCAGATAAAACCAAAAGAGCCAAAACATGCGGAGTAATACACAAAATTGACTCTGGAAACAAAACATTCTTTCCAATTTGACAACACCAGAATTATTACAAAAGAGAATAGGCGAAAAAAACGTAAGATGAAAGAAAGCCTTACAATATACGAAAACAAAAAAGAATTCGTCAACATCAAAAAATACACATAAAACATAAAAAGAACCTATTTCCAATTTTTAAAGAAAACATAAACACAATAAAACCATTTTTCTCAAAATAATAAGAAACACCTCACACTCCATGAACAAAATAAAAATTCAAATAATAAAATACTGATACCTCATAAAATTACGTACACAAATACAAAGCTATCCAAACAGAAAAAGAACATACATTAAAAGCTTTCGAAGATCAGCTGTAAAACACAAAAAGTATTATAATAGCTCATATTAAACAAAACATACCTAAAAATTAAAAAATGAAAAAATGTATAGGGTTACCATACGGTAATAAAATTTATCGTTATCTTAAGCTCAATTAAATTTTTGGCTCCACATAATTTCTGAATGGCTCGAATTTTTGAATTTTTTTTTGCGCCACTGTAAGGGGGCCAAAATTGAAATTTTACTATTTGAAAGCACCTGTAACTTGAATACCTGTCCAATTTTTTTTTTTTCATATACAAAATTTAAAGGTCCAACATTATTTAACATTATTTTTCAACATATGTTAAGGGGTTTTCTTAAATTAAAAAGCGGTTCTTTAAATTAAAAAAAAGTGTCTCTCATTTTACCCATTTTTGGTTAGATAGGAAAATTCTAAGTAAAATTCCAAATTTTGGTATAATTTCTAGAATGTAAAAAAATGGAGGGGTGGGGGAGTAAGATTAGATCCTTGAGAGATTTGGCAACCTTCCCCATTGGAGGGATATTAGGAAATAAAAATTAAAAAAAAAACTGATTTTACAAGTAAGCAGAGACTTAGTCACTAAAGTATATATTTCCAAAATTAAACTCAGTTTTTAACACAATATAATTTTGAAAATGTGCATTTTTATAAAACCCTTGGTTTTTTCATCACTTGTTAAATAAAGTTTAATCATTATCGAAATAAAATCTTATTCGGAATATGAAATATGGAACAGTAAAATTGTTTTTGTCACCAAACCATACATAAAACAATGTAAATAACAATATTTAAAATAATTATAAATAAAATTTAAAATTAAAATAAAAAAATTAATAAAATTCTATTATAATTTAAATAGACAATAATATTAATAATAGATAGAAATGTAAAAGCCCTAACAAAAATTTAAATATAAAATAATAATTAAATAGTGAAATTTGTGTTATAATTAAATAATGTAATTATTTGTTAATTAAACAATGTATTTGTAATAATATTATAATTTTAAAGTTAGTTTCCGATACGTAACACACAAAAGTAATTCCTAAAGATGGGAAAAAATATTTCCCGAAACATCGAAATAAAAAAAAAAACAAGTAAAAAAACAGTCAGTCAGTGCAACCGACTTAGAAATACCCTACACTTATTTGGTTCAAATTTAATTAGATATCCATAAGTCATTTTAAAACCATAAAAGCTGTTATTAGTTTTATCGTAAGACATAGCTCACGAAATTAACTATATAATATTAAAAACATTTTCTAATTATTTTATCAATTAAAAATATTAAAAACTCTTACTAATTTATCTATTTAAAAATATTAAACAACAAATAAACTTGAAATAAATGGTTCGTAAAATGCAATTACAAAATTAAATATTAAAAACTTTTTATCCAATTCAGTAAAATATTATACACATGCAGCAATTACTTCTTTTCAGGATTTTTAGCTGTAGTGCATTTACTGTTGAATGATTTAGTACACTAATTGATTAATTATTTTAATTTAAAATAATATTTAAATTTATTCTTTTAATTTACTTATTACACCTGTATGACTACAGGTCAAATGATATAATAAATTTGCCATTAAGTTTGTGACGCTGAAAAGAAGGAGGGGTAGATATAGAGTTAAGTGTATGGATCGGATCAGAATTGAAAAAAAAATCGATTAAGCTATGTATCGTCGGTCCGTCCGAACGATAACTAAAAAACTAAATGAGCTAGGATCTTGAAATTTTCGCAAATTCGTTTTTTTGCAATAGTCGTCATCGCTATTTAAATCCAGCCATTTGGTTCATTAGTTCGGGAAGCTGCCATACAGCTTCGTTTTTTATATGAGCATTACTCTCTACCTATTACAGTTACGTGTCTGACATTTTGCCAAAAGTAGTTCAGTTATATGGTCAAAGTTACTGCAAAATTTAGTTGGTCTACTGCAGAGAGTTCGAGTAGCTGCCATACAACTTCTTATTT
This sequence comes from Dolichopus griseipennis, assembly GCA_963082915.1. NCBI lineage: Eukaryota > Metazoa > Arthropoda > Insecta > Diptera > Dolichopodidae > Dolichopus > Dolichopus griseipennis. The sequence continues at coordinate 209,687,262 of OY720441.1, forward strand.
TATATGGGCATTACTCTATACCCATTGAAGTTGGGTGTCTGAAATTTTGCAAAAAATAGTTTAGTGTAATGGCCAAAGTTACTCTAAAATTTGGTTGGTCCACTGAAGAGGGTTCCAGTAGCTGGCGTACAACTCCTTCCTTTATATGAGCATTACACTTCACCTAATAAAGCTGGTGTGTTTGAAATCTTGCTAAAGTAATTAATTATTATAAAAATAATGATAAAATGTTTATATAACGGTCTTACGGGTAACCCAGAGTTGACACAGTCTACTCTACTATACTCTTCTAAACTAAAATGACAAAGTTAGAACTTTTCATATAATTCATTTAAATATAAAAATAAATTTTACAACTTAAGTATCGTACACGATTTCCTAATTATATATTAGCTATGGTAATAATTCAAAAAAATATAGATATGTTATACTAAAAATTAAAAACAAAAAAAATATCGTCAATTTTTAATTTATAAATTATTAATTTTTGTTTTTAATTTATAAAATATAAACAATATATGTTTCATAGTAAAATTCTTAGTCTTTTAAAAATATAAAAGTATTAATTAAAGATCGGAAATAGTGTATCAAATTTTAACTTCTTGTCTTTATTAATTACGAATATATGCTTTAAGGTCTTGGGAGTACGTGGTACGCAAACAGCTATTCTAATTCATCCAAAATTTCACGTACACAAACCAAATAAGAAAAAACATCTGTGTCCCAAATATATTGGTTTCGAAATTACACTAGTTCGGCCTTAATTCGATCAAAAGCTTTTAGAATCCAAACTCGACCAGAACCAATTCCCATGATACTTTTATTACTAGTAACCTAGAATTTAAATTTCATCAAAATAGCGTCATTAGTTTTTGAAGTATGGTGTTTTTAAGATATATGTTTGTAAGCCCTTCAATTTTTCAAAGCTTCCAGAACCCGAAACCATGGTACGATTTCGCCCATATGCAGTCCCCGTCCTACTTTCAATACTAGTTAACCCTTGTGTACAATTGGAACGTTCTATCTTAATTTTAAGCTAATATTTTTATTAATTTCGATGATAAGGTTCTACATTTGTTTGAAGTTACTATCTTTATTAATTTTACGGTAGTTTCATTACCAATACCCTACAGCACTAATTTCATGAAGACTGCGTTGTTGAGTTATCATGATTTTTTATATATGTTCGTTAGCCGTTAGACCGAATAGAAGGTCTAGAATCCGAACCCATGCTTTCGCCCAAATGCAATCCGAGCTGTACTTTCAGTACGAGTTAACCCTTGTACACAGTTGGAACGTGCTATCTTAATTTTGAGATACTATTTTTATTAATTTCGATTAAAGGCTTTTAAACCTTGGGTGGTCTAAGAGAGGTGCGGAACCACCACTCCAATTCATCCGAAATTAGGGGGACACGCAAGAAATAGAAAAGAACACCCTTGTGCCAAATTTGAAGCTTCTACATTTTTTCAATGTATGTATATTTTTTTAATTTTAAAGATATGCTTTAAGGTCTTCGGAAATGTGTGGCTGGTCCCCGACCCACCACTCCAATAGAGCGCAATTTTAAAGGACACTAAGGAAATAGGAAGTGACACCGTGATACCAAATTTGGAGGTTCTATCTTCAATGGTTTCGGAATTATGCTCGTTTGGCCTAAATTCAATCAAAAGGTTCTAGGTTCCGAACACATGGTGCAATCTCGACGGTACGCAATCCCCGCCGTAGTGTCATTACTGGTAACCTACAGCACAAATTTGATGCAGATAGCGTCATTAGTTGTTCAGTTATGGTGATTTTTTTTATTAGTTCGTTAGCCCTTAGACCGTTTAAACGGACCAGAATCGATAGGCCGATTTCGCCATTTGCAATCCTACAGTTAAATCCTACAATTACTAGAACCTACAGTTAAAATTTCATCAAGATAGCTCCTTTATTTTTTAGTTATCGCGTCTTTTGAGTTATCGTGAGTTATAAACTCAGCAGGTCACGCTGATCTCAAATATTTATACTTTTCCGTATCTAGCTCGCTTCCAACATCTTCACTAACTTCCATTTAAACCCAACTAATGAAGAAGAAGACAGATTAACAATCAATTCATTGAATGTTTCGGCAACCACGGGGTATGATAACATCTCAAAAAAGGTTATTAGAAAATTTTCTGATCAACTGACTTCGATATTAGTAAAATTCACCAACAAATCATTTCAAACTGGCATTTTTCCGGAAAAACTTAAAACAGCCATTTGTAATTCCAATCTTCAAGAATGGTAGCAAAACTAGTTGTTCAAATTACCGGCCTATATCTATCCTGTCAGCTTTCTCAAAAATATTTGAAATTATTAATAAAAACCGACTAAATGACTTCTTGTATAATAATAATATCTTAAGCGAAGAGCATTATGGGTTTGAAAAGACATCAAATACAACTGCTGCTTGTCGCAGTTTAACAGATTTTATTTCAGAAAATAGAGATATGGGAAAATATGTAAGCTGCATGTTCTTAGAATTACAAAAAGCCTTCGATTGTGTAGATTATGGTATTTTATTATTTAAACTTGAAAAGCTTAATTTTACAAATATTCACTTAGAGTATTTTAAATCATATCTGCGTAATCGAAAACAAATAGTTCGTATAGGAGACTTTTGTAGTTCGGAAAAATATATTGTGAAAGGTGTTCCCCAAAGCTTCATTCTGGGTCCAGACCTCTTCAAGATTTACATTGATGATTTAACTCGTCTGAATCTAAAAGGTAGTCTACAACTATATGCAGATGATGCTGTTCTTAAATATGTTGAAAGTAATGAAGTCGATTTAAATTCGGCAATTCAAAATGATCTTGATATTATTCAAGAATGGTTATTTAAGAACCACCTCAGTTTGAATATAGCTAAAACCAAAATAATATTCTTCGAGCACAGAACTCTAACTACAAGATTAAACCTTCAGCATAGAAATGGTATAATAGAAGTTGTACAAAGTTTTAATTACTTGGGATTAATATTAGATGCTAAACTTAATTGGAGTAATCATTTACAATATATAATAAAAAAAATTGCACCATACATTTTTAATATTCGTAGACTAAGAAACTACGTATCCATGGACGCGCTTTATACAATTTATTCTGCGTATATAAAATCTCATATTTGCTATCTCAATCCCATTTGGAATAGGGCTTCGCAGTTATACATGAATAAACTAGATATACTACACAAAAAAAGTATTAAAATTATTTGTCAACTCACTATACGACATCCGACGAGCATGTTATATACAAGTCAGTATATTAGTCTTAAAGATATAGGTAAATTTGAGCTTTATCTACTTGCTTTTAAAATAATAAACAACCAAATAAAACACGATTTTAATTTAAATAGAAGAATAGAACTACATAATCATAACACGCGTAACAAAACAAACTTCTACTTATCGTGTTTCAGAACTAATAACCAAAATAACAACTGCCTATTCCAATGTTTAAAGGTGTATAATGAACTCCCAGAAAGTTTTAAATCGATTAATAATATAGTTGAATTTAAATGTAAAATTGTTAAATATACAAGTTTATCAACACATTTTTGGTTAATAATTTGCTCATGTCTGTTAAATAACATGTGCATTTAAATATTGTTTTTGTTTTGTTATATATTTATGATAATCTTTTCTTATGTTTTTTCTTCTTTAATAAACTATCAAGCAGATATGACGTGTTTTTATACCCTACACCTATAGAATAGGTAAAGGGGTATATTAACTTTGGTATGGTGTTTGTAACCACCTAAAGGAAGCGAGCTAGATATGGAAAAGTATATATATTTGTGATCAGCGTGACCGCCTTAGTCGATATAGCCATGTCCGTCCGTCCGTCCGTAGGCACGATAACTCAAAAAATAAAGGAGCTATCTTGATGAAATTTTAACTGTAGGTTACTAGGACTGAAAGTACGGCGGGGATTGCATATGGGCGAAATCGGCCCATGGGTTCGGATTCTGGACCTTTTAATCGGTTTCAGGGCTAACGAACAAATATAAAAAATCACGATAACTCAACAACTAATGACGCTATCTTCATCAAATTTGTGCTGTAGGTTACTAGTAATGAAACTACTTCGGGAATTGCTTAAGGTCGGCATTGGACCATGGGTTTGGAACCTAGAACTTTTTGATCGAATTTAGGCCAAACGAGCATAATTCCGAAACCAATGAAGATAGAACCTCCAAATTTAGTATCAGGGTGTCCCTTCCTATTTCCTAAGTGTCTTGTGAATTTGGGTCCCATTGGAGTAGTGGGTCGGGGACCAGCCACACATTTCCGAAGACCTTAAAGCATATCTTTAAAATTAATAAAGATAACAACTTGAAAAAATGTAGAAGCTTCCAATTTGCCACAAGGGTGTTCTTTACTATCTCTTGCGTGTTCCCCTAATTTGGGATCAATCGGAGTGGTGGTTCTGTACCCCTCTCAGACCTCCCAAGTTTTAAAGGCTTATAATCGAAATTACTAAAAATAGTTACTTAAAATCAGGATAGACCGTTCAAATTGTGCACAAGGATTAACTAGTACTATAAGTACAGCGTGGACTATATAAGGGCGAAATCAGCCCAACGGTTCGGATTCCGGACCTTTTAATCGATGTCAGGGCTAAGGAACATATATAAAAAATCACGATAACTCAACAACTAATGAGGCGAAATTTGTGCTGTAGGTTATTGGCAGCGAAATTACGGCGGTGATTACGTACGGTGAGGATTGGACAATGGGTTCGGAACTTAGAACTTTTTGATCGAATTTAGGCCAAACGAGCATAATTCCGAAACCAATGAAGATAGAACCTCCAAATTTGGTATCAGGGTGTCCCTTCCCATTTCGTAAGTGTCTTTGAAATTTGGGCCCCATTGGAGTAGTGGATCGGGGACCAGCCACTCAGTTCTTAGGCCCTTAAAGCATATTTTCGAAATTAATAAAGATAGTAACTTGAAACAAATGAAGAAGCTTCCAATTTGCCACAAGGGTGTTCTTTACTATTTCTTGCGTGCCCCCCTAATTTGGGATCAATTGGAGTGGTGGTTCAGAACCTCTCTTAGACCCCCAATGTGTAAAAGCTTATCATCGAAATTAATAAAACTAGTAACTTCAAATTAAGTTAGAGCGTTCCAATTGTGTACAAGGGTTAACTAGTATTGAAAGTATGACGGGACTGCATATGGGCGAAATCGTACCATAATTTCGGGTCCTGGAACCCTTGAAAAGTTCAAGGACTAACAAACATATATCTTACAAACACCATAACTCAAAAAATAATGCCGGTATTTTGATGAAATTTAACAGTAGGTTACTAGTAATGAAAGTACCATGGGAATTGGTTGTGGTCGAGTTTAATTTCGAAGCCAAAGAATATATTTCCTATGTTCTATGTGTCTCCGAAATCTAGACTTAATTGTAGTGGTTCAGCTATGTTCAAAGGTACTTGCTGCATTTATGTAAAATTTATTTTTATATTTAAATGAAATATATGAAAAGGTGTAAATTTTTAATTGTATTTTAGAAATACATTTATTGCATATTTTGCGTTTATAAGCTTTTCTATTAGGTATATAAACTAACCATTTAAAATAATTGCAATTTTTAAAAATTTGGATTATTAAATATATTATGCTTTGATTATCTTTTTATCACAAAATTTAATAATTAGAATTTTTTCATTTTGTAATTGAATTGGAATAAATATATTTTCATTTATTTCAAGTTTGTTTGTTTTTTAATATTTTTAAATAGATAAATTAGTAAGAATTTGTAGTATTTTTTAATAGATAGGGTAATTAGAAAATGTTTTTAGTATTATACAGTTAATTTGGTTAGCTATGTCTTACGATCAAATTAATAACAGCTTCTATGGTGTTAAAATGACTTATGGATATGTCCTTAAATTTGAACCAAATAGGTGTAGGGTATTTCTAAGTTGGTTGCACCGACTGACTGTTTCTTTACTTGTTTTTATACTATTAACAGGTTATGGGCCCAGTCAAAATTTTTAAAATAAATTTTTTAAGTTTTTTTTACAGATAAAATAAGCAAGAAGGAACTTTTTTGGAAAAAGCAGGAGCTGTTTTGTAAAAAAAAAAAAAAAGCAAAAAAAATATTGATTAATTTGCAGTATAAAGGAAAAACCGGTGGTCAAAATGGACAAAGATTTGAGGTTGGAAAAATTGAAAAATGCGGATGCCCACGTGGAAGTTTCAAACAAGAATAATTTTGAACGCTGAGGACTATTGGGATATAGTTAATGGCACGACTTGTCGGCCAGTAGAAGCAGAGCAACAAGTAGAATGGACACGAAAAGATTCGAAAGCCCAAAGAATTATTGCTACAAATGTAGGACAGGAACCTTTAATTCATTTAATGAATTGTTCCACCGCTTGTGAAATGTGGAAAAAATTAGAAAACATATATGAACAGAAGTCAACCACAAGCATTCATTTGCTACAGCAGAGATTCTACAGTTTTAAAAAACTGCCCGAAGACAACATTTCTATCCACATCTCAAAACTTGAAAAAATAGTTCAACAGTTGAAAGATTTAGGAGAACCCGTGTCGGAGTCAATGGTTATAACAAAAATTTTAACAACATTACCATCAAGTTACAATCATTTTTATACCGCGTGGGAATCTACATCTACAGAGAACCAAACTCTTTCTAAACTAACATCTAGATTGATTATGGAGGAATCACGCATGGGTGTACAAAATGATAATATGAACGAAGCCTTAATAAGTAATCGTAAAAATTTTAATAAAGTCAACCATAATAAAAAATTAGGAAAATGTTTTATTTGTAAGCAAACTGGACACTGGAAAATAAATTGCCCGCGGAGAAAAGCAAATCAAAATTCACAAAAAGGTAGTTCAGCACTAGTAAGTCAAGCATTTATTTCAAGTAATGTAAGCAACAAAAGTGATTGGTATTTAGACTCAGGAGCAAGTGATCATATGACAAATAGGAAAGATTATTTTAAAAATTATAAAACTTTCACAAATCCAGTTAAAGTGCGTGTTGGTAATGGTGATATAATTTATGCTTATGGTCGTGGGGACATAAATATTTTAGCATTTAACAACAAAACTTGGATAGAAAAATATTTATCAGATGTTCTTTTTGTACCTGAAATAAAAATGAATTTGTTCTCATCCAACTGTGCTTTAGATAAAGGAATGATTTTGCTTTCAAATAATAATAAATGTGAACTAATTAAAAATAAAGAAATTATTGCAGTAGGTGTGCGTGAACAAAAACTGTTTAAAATGTTATTTAAAATAAATAACGTTAACGTTGATGTAGTAGCAAATGTGTCAGTAAAAATTAAACAAATCAAATCATTGAAAACGTGGCATGAACGTTTAAGTCATCAAAACATTTCATACATAAGAAAGTTTTTAAATGATAAAAACATTAAGTTTTCTGATTCAGAAAATTTTTTTTGTGAAGCTTGTATTATGGGCAAACATCATAGAATGCCATTTGGACATAGTACAAACAGGGCAACAAAGCAAGGTGAACTTATACACACTGATGTTTGCGGACCCATGCAAGAAAATTCTTATGGTGGAGCAAGGTATTTTGTTTTATTTAAAGATGATTTTTCACATTTTAGGATGGTTTACTTTATCAAAGAAAAAACTGAAGTGGGAAATTTAATTGAATGTTTTTTAAACGAAGTTAAAATAGATACAGACAATAATGTCAAAATTTTAAGATCAGATAATGGATCTGAATACGTTAATGGACATGTCACTCGTATTCTAGAAAAACATGGTGTTCGACATCACACTACAGCGCCGTATTGCCCTGAACAAAATGGTAGAGCTGAACGGTAAATGAGAACAATTATGGAGGCAGCCAGAACTATGATACATGCAAAGAATCTTGATTTAAAATTTTGGGCAGAAGCGGTTAACACAGCTGTATACGTTTTAAATCGCACTGGCCCAAGTTCAGTGGAAGAAAAAACACCATTTGAACTATGGTACAACAAAGAGCCTGCAATTCAAAACTTTAAAATATTTGGATGTGAAGTTTACATTCATATTCCAAAAGAAAAAAGGCGCAAGCTGCATAAAAAAGCACTTAAAGGAATTTTTGTTGGATATGCAAATAATTCAAAAGGTTATCGCGTTTGGATTCCGGAAACAAGGAAGGTGGAATTATCACATGATGTAATTTTCAAGGAAATAAACGACTTTAACGGTTCTAGTGTAGTAGAAATTCAAGAAAACAGTTCAACAAATGAAAATGATCAAGGAAATTCAAGTTCAATTTTTGACATGTATAACGATTTTAAATTAAATAAAAACTCTACCGAGAATACAAAAATTGATAATATTATAACACAAAATAAAAATAAAATTCATTCTGTTGAGATAAATAAAACTAATAATGATAATTTAATTAAAGGTGTTAGTTCTGAATATTCAACTAAAAAAAATAATGGTGAAGATTCAATGAATAAAATCTCGGAACAATATGAAAAAGAAGATGGTACAAATTTAGTGGAAGATTTTTGTGACGATGATATCGAAATGGATAATCCAAATGACAGTATATTAGATACAGAAATGGTGGAACTAGATAATTCTGTAACGTTCCCTAAAAAAAAAGAGATGCAGAAATGATGGAACCAGAAAATTCTTTGTCGTTTCCTAAGAAAACAAAATACAATTATATTTCTAATTTAAGTATTGTTTCAGAAAGTCTTGCTTTTTTAGCTGATTGTGTTGAACCAAACACCTTCGATGAAGCTTGTGTATCACCTAATGCAGTAGAATGGAAAAAGGCCATGGATGAAGAAATATTATCATTACACAAAAATAAAACGTGGACATTAGTTACACCTCCTAAAGATCGTAAGATTATTGATAATAGATGGATATATAAAATTAAATTTTTAGCTGATGGAAAAATAGAAAGATATAAAGCACGGTTAGTTGTACGGGGATTCACACAAGAATTTGGAATAGATTATGGTGAAACTTTTAGCCCTGTAGTAAAATTTACATCAATTCGAACAATATTAGCAATTGCAGCCTATAAAAATTTTAAAATAATGCAATTTGATGTGAAAACCGCCTTTTTATATGGTGAACTAGATGAGGATATTTTTATGAAGCAACCTGTAGGATATGATGATGGAACTGATAAAGTTTGTTACTTAAAAAGAAGTCTATATGGTTTAAAGCAAGCCTCAAGATGCTGGAACAAAAGATTTACCAAATTTCTAAAAAGATTTAATTTAACAGCAACAACAGCAGATCCGTGTGTTTTTACTGGAATTCAAAACGGTAACACTATTTTGTTGGCCATATACATTGATGATGGACTCGTAGCAGTAACCAAAGGTTCTGATATTAATTTATTAATAGAGTATTTGCAACGTGAATTTGAAATAAAAGTTTCAATTGCAAATTATTTCCTTGGATTAGAAATATCATATATGAACGATGGTTCAATTCATGTTCATCAAAACTCTTATGCAAATAAAATACTGAGAAGATTTAATATGTCTGATGCGAATCCTGTTGCAACACCTGCTGATTCATCATTGTCTCTTTATAATAAGTCATCAAAAAGAGAAAATTATCCATTTCGGGAAGCTGTTGGCTGTCTTATGTTTTTGGCAGTAGGAACAAGACCTGACATTGCTTTCGCAGTAAGTAGTGTTAGTAGATTTTTGGAAAAACATAATGCTGTGCATGTAAATGCTGTTAAAAGAATTTTCAAGTACTTAAAGGGATCCACAAACAAAGGCATATATTTTAAAAGTAGCAATACATTGCATCTCAATTGTTACAGTGACGCTGATTTCGCTGGTGATACTGATTCTCGGAAATCTACAAGTGGTTACATTTGTCTGTTGGGAAATGGTGCTATTTCCTGGCAATCGCAAAAGCAAAAATGTGTGGCGTTATCAACGACTGAATCGGAATACATAGCGGCATCAGAAGCGGTAAAGGAATTAATTTGGTTGAAACTTTTAATTAAAGAACTACTACTCGATCACGAAGTACCTGCAACTCTTTTCATGGACAATCAAAGTGCTATGAAATTAGTGAAAAATCCAGAATTTCATAAGAGGACAAAACACATTGACGTTAGATACCACTTTATACGTGAAAAATTCGAGGACAACTTATTTAATTTACAATACGTACAATCATCTGATCAAGTTGCTGATATTTTAACTAAACCCTTGGTAAAAGAAAAGTTCAACAAATTAATTAATATGATGAAAATTAATTAATTAATTTTTAAAAAAAAAATATATAAGTTTTTCATATAATTTTTGTTACTTTATAAAGTTGAAATATTTTGAATATATGGTAACCTTAAAATAATTAAATTTCTAAACAGCTGATTTATAGATAATGTGCTTATATATCATATTATATAATATTTAAAATTTATTTAAAAAAAAAAAAAAAGGGATAACCTTGAACTTGAATTTAAATTTATTTAAAAAAAAAAAAGGTTAACCTTGAACTTGAATTTAAATTTATTTTATTATTTGTTTATTATTATGTAAAGCTGGAAATTTGTAAATTTTATGTAAAATTAAAATTTAAAGTAATTAATTGTTTTCAAGCTTATATACCTAACTATATATATTATATACCAAAAAAAATTTTGGTTAATATTAAAACGAATATTAATTTTAAATTGTAAATTTGGTTTATAACAAAACGAATATTAGAAAGAAAGAAACATTATTTTTTTTGATTATAATTGTTGATTATAATTGATAAGTTTTTGAATTTCATTTATTAAAAGAAATATTTTGTAGAATAAAAATGTTTGATAAAAGTGGAAGTGTTAAATATACAAGTTTATCAACACATTTTTGGTTAATAATTTGCTCATGTCTGTTAAATAACATGTGCATTTAAATATTGTTTTTGTTTTGTTATATATTTATGATAATCTTTTCTTATGTTTTTTCTTCTTTAATAAACTATCAAGCAGATATGACGTGTTTTTTTTATACTATTAACAAAAATTAGAGATTTGATATTAACTATTAATTAATTAATGAAGATCAAAATAAATAGTAAATGTAATAAAGTTTATTTAAGTCTAAAAATTAAATATAAGCAAGAAAAAATTAAAGCTTTGGAAGAGATAGATTTTTTTGATGGAAAAAAATTTTTTCAGATGGAAGAGATAGATTTTTACCGCTCTTTATGTATGTGTGTTCTATTATAAGTCAAGTAAAGTTTGTACATAATAAAAAAAAATTTCTAGAAAATAAAAAGTTTTAATTATATATTTATAATTTCCAATCGTGCATTACTAAATGAACATTGAACGAAGAAAGATCAATATTTTTGTGACAATGAAATCATTTTTGTTATTTATATTTAGTCTGTTCATTATTCAAGCAAATTCAGTTCCAATTTCCAATATTAGATTAGATGAATCAGCTTATGGTAGTACATACTTTAATATTTTACTTCCAAATGAAAGTAAATTTATTAGTTCAACTGTTGAAATATGTAATTTCATCAGAATTAAGCACAGCAACAACAATTGAATCAAAAATTGTAACAACAACAACAGCACCAATCACTACTTTAAAATCAGATTCGCAATTAGATGGTGATCTTGCTGAATCTGTACCGCAATATGTTTCTATTGATGAAGCTATTGAGGCTTTTAGGGAAGAATTAAATTTAAAAGAACGTAATATTGGTGGAATTATAAATAGTGAACATAAATCTTACAGACATTTTCAATTGGAATATGGTGATAATAAAGATATTAACTTAAGATGTGAATATGATTGCAATTTTATAGACAGGTTTCTCAAAATACAATGTTTTGAATATCGAGAAATGCAAGCTGAAAGAATTTTAAGTAATGGAGAAGTGGAAACTATTCCTGTAATAGACATAAATTATAAATCTGATTACACTGTACTTGATTTGCGTTCAATAAAACAAAAGTCATCATATCAAATGGAAATTATATAAAACTAATATAAAAAGAAAGATTGTAATAATTGTAAAATAATAATAAAACAAAAAATTATTTTTTATAATAAATCTTTTTTATTTATCCATGAGTTATGATCAGAAGTAAACCCTAACCATTCAACAAAAATTTTATTATCACTAGTTTTAAGAATTTTTTCAATCAAAAAAACTTGTTTTTTATTAGTTTTTAACAATTCATATTCATAGAAACTGCCTTGGCTTGGTTTTCCTTGATAATCTTCTAATAAGTATGTTACTGGGTTGGTAATTTGAACTTTTATGATTTTAAATATTTCAGTTGTCCAGTTAGGTGTATACCTCTTTTCAAAAATATGTTTGAATTTGCTTATTCGAACTGAATCATTAACTTTATATTTTACAGGTGAAGCAATTTTTATATGATTATATACAGTATTTTACATAAACTCTGCCATTGCCGGTCCCAAGCCCGGATGCAAAAAGAGGAGGGGGAGGAGTAACAACCTCGTTAAAAAACCTTGGTTCAGCTGGCCCGGCTGATAGCACTTTGTAAGGGTTCCTGGCGGGGGTACACGTGAACAAATGGAGATGTCAGAAGGAGAAATAAAACTTACGGGACAGAGATTCGGATACCCAGAACCGGCACGTAGGGAGCGAGCGAGCGGGCTCCCAAGGGTCGATATCATGCAACCGCCGAGTACATCGGTGAGTAACTAGGCTGATGTTACAGTTTATACTACTGGAAAATCACAAGCAGATTTCAGCAATAAGAGCAAGCTGACGGCTAGAACTCCGCCTGAGGTAAGGATGCCAGAAACAACTACAGTGCAATCTGATCAATTACCAAAAAGTGAAAACAAAGAAATTGACCTCGAAAGCACACCAAAAATTCAACAAGTAAACACAGCAGAAGAAATGAAATTAATATATGAAAAGTGGCAGTTCAAAATTTAAATCAACAAATTATAGAACTCCACAACAAAATTAGTTTGTTATCTAAACACCAGAAGAACGAGATAAATGAATATTTTACAGATGAAGAACAGCTAGATAAAGAAATCCACCATAAAAAAGATCGAAAGAAAAGAAAAATGAAAACTTCACCAGAAATAATACAAGATAATAGTCCATTACAGGCAAAGAAAACAATAGAAACAAAGCAAGTAGACAAAGCAAATAACGAATTTGGGGGCATAAATAAACCTGCACCTAAAAAAAGAGAGAGCCATTACCACCTCCAATAACTGTTAGCAACGTAGCAAATTTCAACATATTCAGAACTAACATGTTAAATGTTACACAACATCAAGTTACTTTCAAAGCCATAGCTAACAAAGATATAAAGATATCAACAACAAATAGTGATGATTACAGACAAATTAAAAATTATCTGAAAGAAATAGTTTCAAACCAAAACATTCTAAAAAATATAGAATATCACACATATCAGCTTAAGGACGGTAAATGCTATAGATTCGTCATAAAAGGATTACCGGCTTCTACAAGTCTGGAAGACATTTAAAGTGAATTAGAACAAAAACGTCATCAAGTGATTGCAATTTCAAATGTCATTAAAAAATTTATAGTAGAAGGTAAAAAAATTACAAAAACTTCTCCGTTATTCTATGTGGATTTAATATAAAAAAACAATAATAAAGAAGTATTTCGAATGACAAATCTCCTACATTGTAAGATAAAAGTAGAAACACCAAATAAAATTAAAGGTATTCCTCAATGCACGAATTGTCAAAGATTAGGACATACCAAAAACTTTTGCCAAACACAACCCAGATATGTAAAATGTGCTGAAGATCATCACACTAGCAAGTCCTGGTAAAAAAAGTCCTGATACAAACCTAAATGTACTCTATGTGGAAAAATCCGCCACCCGGCTAACTACAAGGAATGCGAAGCTTACCAAAAAGCTGCAAAAAACCAAGCACCGAAAAAGAGATCAGCAGTTCAAACTGTACAAGCTAAATCGAAAGTGACTGCTAATAAAACTTTTGCGCAGGCTATAAAAATAGTAGAGGATAAACCAAATGAACAAACACAAAAACCTACAACAGAGAATGAAACAACAATAAATGACCTTATGAAGTTAATAACAAAGTTCCAGTCTGAAGCTAAACAAAACTTCAGGCAATGAGCAAGGCGTGTAGATGAAATACAGAAAAAAACATCGATGTCATACCAGATTATAGAAAATAAAAATGACAGATAATTCTTTACGAGCGATTACATGGAACGCAAACGGCTTAAACCAAAGAGCTCGAGAACTAGAAGTGTTCCTTAACACAAATAATATAGACATAGCACTCATTTCAGAAACGCATTTTACAAATAAAAAATACATAAAAATTCAAGAGTATAAGAGTTACTGGACCACACATCCAAGTGAACGTGCCCGAGGAGGAACTGCAGTTATTTTTAAGAAAAACATTTCACACTATCAACAAAATGACATAAGAAAAAATTATATACAGGCCACAATAATAACTGTGAACCATAATGATGCAGAATTGAACATTGCAGCAGCATATTGTCCACCATCTCACAAAACTGATAAAAAACAGTATATGAAAATCTTTAAGCAGCAGATCACGATTTATTATTGCCGGTGACTTTAACGTGAAGCATACAGCACGGGGTTCTCGGCTAATTACACCCAAAAAGGGCAATGAACTTTTAAATGCCATTAAGTTAGCATCTTGTGAATACCACTCATCCAACAGTCCAACATACTGGCCAACAGATTGCAATAAAATACCAGATGTGCTTGATTTTTATATAACGAAAGGTATAACATCAAGTTATATTAAAGTAAAAGGAATGGCAGATTTGTCATCAGATCATACTCCATTTTTAATGGATATAAGCTCAAAAGTCATCGAAAAGCAGAGGAAACAAACTTTGACTAATAAGCATACTGACTGGGATGTATTTAGAGACAATCTGAAAAAATTAGTGAATCTCAAAATAAGAATAAAAACAATTGATGATTTGGAATCACAGGGACTGTTAATAAATCTCTAACAACATACAAGATGCTGCCAAAAGTGCAACTCCTGTTCTTGTAGAAACTGCTGCGAAAAGTATTTGTTATCCTCTTGAAATTAGGGAACTAATCAAGGAGAGACGTCGAACGAGAAGAGTTTGGCATAGATCCAGACATCCTGCTGACAAAACAATATTTAATAGCACCAGTAACAAATAAAATAGATTAATCAAAAATTATATATACAAAGTGATATTGATAATTTTCATGGAAATCTAAGTCGTGATAAAAAGCTGATAAAAATTACTCTTTATGGAGAGCAACACGATGTTTTAAAAGACCGAATACGCATGTACCACCTATAAAAACTCTACGAAGAACATGGGCGAGACGCGATGATGAGAAAGCAGAGTTATGCGCTCAACACTTGGCTTTCATATTTAAACCTCATGATATGCAATCAAACATCAATACAACAAATATGTTTCTTGCTGAAAAAACTTTAAAAACAATTACACCTCTTGAAATTGCACAAGAAATAGATACAAATATAAATCCAAAAAAGGTATTGTCTTGATGACATACTTGTTTAACGCCTGCTTTAGGCTCAAATATGTAGCATTATGTTTCAAGGCAGCCCAAATCATTATGCTGAAAAAACCAGATAAACCGCCGAATGAGATTTCATCATATCGCCTAATATCTTTGTTACCAGCTATATCAAAATTGTATGAAAAATTAGTACTGAAACGTATAAGACCTTAAACAACCTTGGTTTAGAAAGAAACATTCCACCATTGACCAAATACACAGAATCACTTCAGTAATTGAACAAGCTTTTGAAGAGAAGAAATATTGTCCATCCGTATTTATTGATGTATCACAAGCATTTGATAAAGTCTGGCATAAGGGTCTCGTTTAGAAATTAAGTAAATTATTACCGAATAACCTTTGCCCACTCCTCAAACCATACATGCTCAGATATGTAAATTTAGAGTAGCACATGAAGAAGCTCGTTGTGACTTTTATCCAATACTAGCAGGTGTACCACAAGGAAGCATCCTAGGACCATTTTTGTACCGCAGATATACCTACGTCAAGCGAAACTATTATCGGAACATTTGCCGATGATACAGTGATAATGGCGGTCAGTGAAACACAGCAAGATGCAACGGGAAAACTTCAAAGTGCTTTAAACAAAGTAACCAAATGGACAAATGATTGAAAGATTAAACTTAATAAACAAAAATCGGTACAAGTTACATACACATTAAAAAAGAAAAACGATCAATATTGCACTTATTTAAATGGCATTCAAATACCACAAGAAAAATCAGCAAAATATTTGGGGTTACATCTAGTTGAACGGTTATACTGGAAACATCACGTTAAACAAAAAGCATTACAAATTAACTTAAAACTACGTGAAATGTGGTGGATTATAGGCAAACATTCTAAACTCAAACTTTCATCCAAAAGACTAATTTATTTGTCAATAATTAAGCCTATATGGACATATGGTATCCATATATGGGGATGTACAAAATCATCAAATAGAGCAATAATTCAACGTAGTCAAAATAAATTTCTTCGTACGATTACCAACGCGTATCGTTATGTAACCAATGAAGAAATTCATAATGACCTTAACATAAAGTTAATAGAAGATGTAATAGGTGAATATGCCACAAAACATCAAAAAAGACTTTCGCAGCATGTTAACATCAACACAAGACTATTAAGAAGATTAAAACCATATAATCTATTTAAATAAATAAATACATGTAATGTAATGTTATTGTAGAAGTAGTATAGAGAATAGGATATTGATTTTTTAAACTCACAAAAGTTTTGCTTTGTAATTCTAAGTACATTGTTAAAAATAGTAATAATTTACATAATATTTTATAAGATTTACTAACCATATCCAGAAAGGGATGTTTAATAAAAAAAAAAAATATACAGTTTTAAGCAAACTTTCAGCATTATCTTTATTGACATCTGACGGTCGTTTTTAATTATAACTCTACGTCGTTTAAAATTTCTTCGTGCAGGCTTATGCAGCTCTTCAACCACCTGTCTTTTACTCATTTTTAACTAAAATGCATCTATATAAAATTGTTATATAAATATAATAAAAAGCAAAACAATAAAATGTATTTAAAATTTATTATCTTTATTTATATAACATTATATTATAATTATTTATTTTTTATTCTTTTATATAAATCCATTAGTTTGGAACATTTTAACATATGATGTTCTGCTGAATGACAAGGACAAGTATCTGGAACAGTGGTCATGTTATCTGATGTATAGGGACATATATCCCAATAATATCCATGCTCTTTCGTTTTAACTAGGACAGAATTTTTAAATAATTTTAAAAAATGGAAGTGAATTTTTAATTGTTCATAATGTTCCTCTAATAAAATATCATCATATTTATCTAAAACATTATTTAAAGAATATCCGATTTGATGTATACCCATTTCGAAAAGTAAATGAAAACTGACCCCCAATTATGTTTTTAAGTTCTAAACTACTAAGTAAATCCAATGCTGACCGAGCTTGACCTTTGGTTTTTTAATTTGAAATTCAATGACATCACTCATATTTGAAAATTTTTCATTTAACAATTCCGAAAATTTTATGTGGATTTTCTCTAAACTAACTTGCATTTTTTATTCTAATATTTTTAATTTTTCTTCTGCTAATTTAAGTTCTATAGATACTGTTGTCTCTAAATGATTAGACATTTCTCGCATTTCGTTTTGTAATAGTTCTTTCTGAAAGAAAATATGTTTATTTACAGAATTTTGTGTTGCTGCATCACTGCCATTAATAGGTTCTTGGACATTTGATAAAATTTTGTTATCTAAATCATAATTTCCTTCAGAAGTCAATTTGAAACCAATACCTGGAGGACCTTGTGTATGTAGTTTTCTAGAAGAAGCTATACTACGTCCAAATTTATCAAGTGACATTATGGTTTTAACTGATTGTTAATGTAAATAGTTATTGTTTTATATTTGCTTCTCTCAACTCTTCAATTATAGAAACAATTTCATTATGATCATTGTTGTTACCAGCTGTTTCTGATGCAATTAAAAGTCTTAATCTGTCAACTAATTCATTAGGATCATCCCAATAAACATACTGAGATGATTTATATATTTTAAATGGGTTTCTGGTGAAGAAGATTTATTAATATAATTAGTAAAATTTTTTTTCGAACAACCTGAACCAGTTTTTTTGTGTCTAGTGTTATAATCATGTATATATAATTTTCTTAATATATTTTTGTATTAAAAACCTTTGTTTCCTTTTATTTGCTCTAAATAATCATAATTTCTTCTATGTGCATTCGTTTTTTATATAGTTTATTGGTTTTTTTTTAAATTATTGGGGTTTATAAATTCAAAATAAAGGGTTTTAAATTCCGGCTTAAATGATCTCATTAATTTTAAGGTGTTATCATCACCAACAGACAATTTAATTTCCGGAACAATTTAATTTCAAAAAAATTGTTGTTGCCGTTGTTTGACAACATTTGTTAATTCTTTCAATGGTTTTATAATTGGAGTGAAAGCTTCTTCCCGATTATGGTCTTCCGATAGCTTCTGAACATTTAAAGATTGAAATTTCCTTTTTAAATTTTTACGAGTTTTAATTAAATCTTTTGAATTATCGACTGAACTGTTCTCTTGCTAACTGATAATCACTAACTTCTGACTGGTAACTGCTACCTATTATGTGCTAACTACTACCCGATATCTATTAAATGACCTGTTCAGTTAGTAACTGCGAACTGCTAATAGGTCTTGAGTTTACTAAAATTTAGCAAATGCATCAAAATTTTTTCTATAACGTCCATTATTTAAACCGCTATCGTTGTTAATTGTTAGAAACCCATAATAATCATTCCAGCAGCTTGAACTCAATGTTTTAAATTCGTTAAAAGTCATATCAGAATTTACATGACCATCATATATATGTTTTAAATTTAAATCATTTTGCTTAAAAATAATTAAAAAGTTAGCATTATCCCTAACTAAGTGCTTTGGAATTCTTGTATATGACTGACATAAATGAAAGCTATCTGCTTCCTGATGACGTCCCATACAAAAATAGGCTCTTATATTATCTTGCTTATCACATGCTACATCATCGAAAATAAATATTGAATTCGGCTGTGAGGCTGATGGTTCAATTATATCAACATTATTTGAAAATTCGTTTTATCCCATTCCTTTGATTGGTTTTATTAATTATTTTAAATATTCATATTTAGGTTGAGTAAATATATATATTTTTAAATTTCAACCCTTTGAGATCTAAAAGCATACTCAACATAACATTAGTTTTACCAAAATTTGAAGGTCCAACTATTAGTCCTCTTATAGTATCTGGAAAGCATTCACCATGTTTTTTTTTTTATTTTGTTTTTTGAGTTTCGATCAAAATTTTTTACTTTAACTACGTTATCTACTTTCAGAAATTTCATTTCTGAAAAGGTACTTAATGTTTCAGTAATTGTCTTAAACTAATCAGTGTAACATGCCTCTTCCTAATAAATATTCAATCAGTAACCAAAAAACTTTTAATGGAAAAGTTGTAGTTAGTTCTCTAATTAATAAACTATCATTTGAAGTACATTTACCTATCTATAACTATTGCGGTCCTGGAACAAAACCAGCTAACAAGGCTTGTCGAGAGCATGATATAGCATATTCTCAAAATACTGATCAAAATCAACGTCATATAGCTGATAAAATATTAGCAGAGAAAGCTTGGCAAAGAGCTAAAGCTAAAGACTCAAGTTTTGGCGAACGGTTAAATTCATATCTAGTTACAAATTCAATGAAAGCTAAAATTAGGCTGGGTATGGGTTTAAAAAAGAAAAAAAAGAAAATTTTAAGAAAAAAGAAAACTTCGAGGAAAAAGCTCTTGAAAAATGTTATAAAGGAAGCTAAAATAGCCGTTAAAACTATAAAAAAACGACGAAGGATAAGAATAATATAAAAACTGCTTTGCATGCTGCAGAAAAAAACATTAAGATTCCTCGAATAATTCCTGTACCAAAAATTGGAGCAGTTTTACCTTTAATCCCTATATTTGAGGGCCTATCAGCTATTGGAGCACTTTCAGGTGGCGCTGCAGGAGTAACTAAAGCTGTTAACGATGCTAAAAATGCCCACAAAGAGTTAAAAGAAAGTCAACGTCATAATAAAATGATGGAATCAATAGCATTAAAAGGAGGTAATTGATTGCATTTAAAACCCTATAAAAAAGGGTTAGGTCTTTATTTGAGTTTTTATGAGAGATAATTTGCCAATACGTAGACCTAGGAAATATGAATGTGGAATAATAAATTTGGATAATTCTATTGGAGATAGAACGCACTGGATAGCTTATTATAAAAATGTTGAAATAACTCATTATTTTGACAGTTTTGGAAATTTAAGACCACCATTAGAAGTAATAAAATATTTAGGAGGTAAGCTTACATATAATTATATTATAATAAATATCAAAATTTTAATTCTTAGAATTGTGGACATTTATGTTTAGAATTTTTATTTCATATTGTTAAGAAAAAAAATTATCAGTAAATAAAACATAATAAAAAAAATTAAAAAATTTTTTTATTTTATTCTTAGTCTAGTTTTTTTAAACTGACCTATATTAATAATTTTGTTCAAGTTCAAGGTTATTTCTCTATATTTGAACATAAATGAAATAAAAAAACTAACTGATAAGGAATAATAATTAGAGTTTAGTTATAACAAAAGAAATTTAAAAACGAAAGATTTTTACAAGTATATATTATTATTATTATTATTATTAAAGTGATAACTGTTTTGTATTAACCTTAAAAACCTATATAAACAGAATACACACAACTGAAATATCTCATTATATCGATTAAAGACATGTCAATAACGTTAACTTTAAACGAAAACTCTTCAATTTTGACAACTAATTATTTCCCCCCTATAGATCTAAAGGGTAGAGAATACATCTGCGGTTTAGTTGATTTCCAAACGTATAACTCAATACCTAATATAGATGAAGAGAATAATAGATTTATTATTGATGATAAACCTATTACAATTCCAACAGTTTCATATGAAATTGGAGATATTAAACTATTTTTTAGAAAAACGTTGAATGTAACTAAAGCAGATAAGGAAAAATTAATTATAAGAGCAAATAATAATGCATTAAAGTGTGAAATTTTTGCTGATAAGGATATTGATTTTGAAGGAGAAGATACAATTGGCGGATTATTAGGTTTCAGTAAGAACAAATTATTAGCTAATAAATGGCATACTTCAGATCTTTTTGTTCATATTAATAAAATAAATATAATAAAAGTAGAATGTAATATTATTTCTGGAGCTTATATTAATGAAAAAGAGGCTCACACTTTACATGAGTTCTCTATTAACGTCAGTACCGGCTATAAAATAATTGAAGTTCCTAAGAATGTAATTTATTTACCGGTAATTATTAATCAGATAAGTTCTATTACTGTAAAACTCCTTGATCAGAACGGTAATTTAATTAATTTTCGTGGAGAAACAATAACAATAAGATTACACTTAAAGCTTCAGAATGATCGTATTTAATCAAAATTATCAATCCAATATACATTCACAGAAAGATGAACATCACCTTAATTCATTAAAAGTAGTCAAAAGAGGTGGAACTCAACGATTAAAAAATATAAAAAAAAAGATTATTATTTGAAAATAAAGAATATTTAAAATCTCTTGGATATCTGTTAAAAATAAATTAAATTAAAATGGAGCTCTTTAATGATCCAATTTTTGATGAAACTATAACTAGCGCTCAATGGCATTCACATTCTTAAACTCATTTGGATTAAGTGATATTATACTAATACACATACAAAATCAGAACTTAAATATATTACCTTCAACAAGTCTAATTTGCATTGAAGGTTATGTATCAAAACATGATGGAACAGCTGTTACTCACACTAAACTAGTGTATATCATAATATACCATTTCTATTTGATGAAATTCGCTATGAACTGAAAGGTAAGGAAATTGATCATAATCGTAATGTTGGAATAACTGCAACACTAAAAAAATGTATCATACTTAACCGGAATGAAAGTGTAGCTTTATACAATGGAAGTTGGTCACCTGATGAATCAATTAAAATAAATAATTTGTATTTTAACTTTTGTACTCCCCTAAAAAGATTAATAGTGCTTGCTGAAGATTATAAAAACATTATTCCAAATGCAAAACATGAATTAATATTAACTCGCTCTCGATCTAATGATAATTCATTATTATGTAGCAGTACTAATGCAAGTGAAAGACCCAAAACTTACTATTACAACAATATATTGGAAAGCTCAACATATTAATTTAGCTGATAATCCTAAATTAAATTTATATAAAAGTATTGAAAATGGTTCAGTTATGAAAATTCTTTTTAGAAATTGGGAAATACATGAATATCCTACATTACCATCAGGAACTACTCATCATATTTGGAATGTTAAAACAGCTTCACAGCTTGAAAAACCTCGTTTTATAATTTTTGCTCTTCAAACTGGAAAATAAAATAAACTGGATGAAGATCCATAAACTTTCGATTATTGTGATATTGAAAATATAAAAGTATATTTAAATTCAAAATCATACCCATATGAAGATATGAATTTAGATTTTGCAAAAAATCGTTATGCCTTAGCATATGAAGCATATTCAAATTTTAGAAGCTTTTATTATAGTAACTCAATATCAGGATTTTTAGTTTCTTGACATTCATCTTAAAGGAAATAGCAGTTCTTTCAGCAGAAAATGAGATTCAACATTTTATCATTAAGCCACCATTCAGTTATCATTACCTAAACGCAAAAACAAAGCAAATAAATAATTGGTTAAAAAAAAATCATCATGGATTTCAATGGCTCGATGGTAAACCAAATTTTTCTAAAATCATAAATTTTTTAAAAATATTTGTAAAGAATTATAACAAAATTTATGTAAAAGGTAGTGAAAAAAAAATGGGTGGAAAAAACCTTAAAAATTTGCAATATAATTAATATGGATGAACATGATTTTATAAGTTTAAAAATTTTGCAGAATCACAAATTCATTGTTCCAAAAGATGTTCTTTTAACCATATTGGTGTTTGGCTTTGGAAAATGTTTATTTATTAAAATCACTATTGAAAGCCTTTTACACTCCTACAAGAAAATGAAAGCTGAAAAAAAACAAATTTTTCACATGTAAAAAAATAAAACACACTATATATATGTATTTATTTTTTTATTTTAAAATATTTAAAATATTTTTATTATAATTAAATTTGTTACATAATTCTTTATTATAATTAAATTAGTTACATAATTCAATAAATGAAGTATTAAAATTACAAATTTGTATTATTACTTTCATGTAATAAATAAGGTTAAGTTTCATAAGAGTTACTTAATAAAAATCTTTTATCATCATTTGAATTTAAAGCTACTTTTTTCTGTCTAATACTATTTACATTATATCATATTAATTTTTTTTTAAGTTTAATCACATTAACTAGGAAATAAAAATATAAAAATTGTCTTTTTTTTTATGAATTAAATAGTTTTTTTGTTTATTTTCATTACATTTTAATTTATTTTAATCATATTGAATAATGACTCCAAGGTAGGGTATTATATGAGTGATTTAATATAAATCTCTTAATATCATTTGAATCTAAAGCTACTTTTTGTTGCTTAATACTATTTACATTGTGATTTTCTGATTTTATTAAATTTTGAACAATTGTTTTATTCATATATTTATATAAACTTTTTTTATAATCCTCAAATTCTATTTCTTTTTCTACAACATTTTTTTTAATACCTTTTATTATACCCGTGCATACATATATGAACATCGGGTATATTAGATTTGCTCCTCCGTTTGTAACGCATCGATCTAGACGAGCTAGATATAGTGTCAAGGGTACGTATCGGCTCAGAATCGAAAAATTAGTCGATCTAGCTATGTGTGTCTGTCCGTCCGTCCGTCCGTGTGTCAGCACGATAACTCAAAAACTAAAAGGGCTAGAGTCTTGAATTTCACACAAAGTCATTTTTAGACAATTTCTAGGTTCCCTATTGTTTTTGGTTAAAATCGGACCAAGGCTTCGGGGAGCTGCCATACAACTTTTTTGCACCAATATGAATTTCTTCAAAACTATTTATACTACGGGGATGAAAATTACACACGGTTAGTTTTATAATGACTCCGGCACTTATATGAAGTTTCAAAATGTTAGGGCCCCATTTTCGGGGGGCTGCCATACAACTTCTTTGCACCAATATGAATTTCTTCAAAACTAATTATACTACGCGGATGAAAATTACACACAGTTAGTTATATAATGAATCGAGCACTTATATGAAGTTTCAAAATGTTAGGGCCCCATTTTCGGGGGGCTGCCATACAACTTCTTTGCACCAATATGAATTTCTTCAAAACTAATTATACTACGAGGCTGAAAATTACACACGGTTAGTTATATAATGAATCGAGCACTTATATGAAGTTTCAAAATGTTAGGGCCCCATTTTCGGGGGGCTGCCATACAAAGTTTTCAATTCAATAACTTTGAATCTAATAAAGCTACAAGGTTAAAATTAAAATTGGGCAGATAAATTAATAGGGCAAGTTACTTGGCAAAGTTGGACATCACTCGGACCTTCTGACTTTTAGGGCGGGCCAATTTTTTTTTTTTTTGTTTTTTTTTTTTTTTTATTTTTTTTTTTTTTTTTTTTAAGCTAAAGTTATGGGACAATCAATGAAAATTTTGTTTATTGTTTTGTGATTTTTTTTTTTTTTGTTAATTTTTTTTTTTTTTTACGTCAAAATTATAGTGTAATGAGTTAAATGTATAAGGGAAGTAAATTACGGTTTATTTTATACACCATAGTGGGTATGCACGGGTATCTAAAAGTTGACAAGGGCAACTATAATCTTCCTCGTTTTTTTTATACATTTTGTATTATTTACTTTTATTGAATACATTTTTGATTTTAAACCTATAAATTCTGTAATAATATTACTATTCATTTCATCCTTCATTATTCCTACTACTTTTTTATTAACTAAATGATAATCCCCACTTATTACCTAAAGGATAATCGCTAGTGTCAAACCGTTCATTACAATCTTTTCTAATACTTTGATATATATTTTTATTACTTATTTCTAAAATAAGACTGTCTGTATCCGTATACAAAAGATTACAATCCTGTTGAAAATTCTCTTTCATATAATTATAATAAAATTCGTAAATTAATGTTTCCGAAATATCTAATATTGATATGCCTTCGTAGATGGGTTTATCAAAAATTATTTCTGTTTTATATAGTTCTATTGCAACTAAATTTTCGTTAAAAATGGAAAAACTTTTAAAATATGGTGATGCAATCAATGAATTAGCTCCATACCGACCGTGCCAATAAATTTTGAGTTTTATATCACAACTTTTCTAACATTTTCTATTGTTTTACCAAAAATTGCATTATTCATTAGCTTATATTGCTCTTTTTCAAATTTGTCAGTGGTTTGTGTACGTAGTTTAGTATTTAATAATATATAGGGCTTTAGATATGGTGATTGATTAAAATGTAATATTTTATGAATTTTTTTTTTTTTAATCCATGTTTTAAAGATGTTTTTAAATTTCTGTAGTTAATAGTATAGGAATTTATTGACAAATGCTCAGGACAAAAAGGTAAATCTTTATGTAAATCATGAAGCTTTTGAGGATACTCTATATCTACTTCAAATATAAATCCTACAGAAGATTCATCAAATATATTACTTATGAAATTTTCAGTGAATTTTTCAATATCATTTACCCATTGAAAATTATTTAATGGTAAATATTGAGTCATAGACCAACCGTACTGGTTGTTAATGTCGAAGTAAATTATATATTTTGTTGGTTTACTATAATCAAAATTTGGTATATATATGTTATTTGATTCGGAATAGCGTTTCGTAACTTGAGTTAGACCTCCTCTTATCCCATTTTCAATAAATAGTACCATATCAATATCAGTTAATAACTCAAAATTAGTTTTTGTGTATTTTAGCATGGCATCCCAAGAATATCCAGGCAAAGTAAAATAATGTGCCGGATCTAAATCATAAGTTCTCATACAACTTTTTCTAAACTTTTCAAATATATCCAGTAGCAAAGTATATATCCAGTTAGTAGCAAAACATCAGTTTTTAAACATAAATCAGAGTATTCTCCTAAATTTTTAATTTTAAATTCACTCCATATTTCTTTTGCATGATTGTAATCGTCATCAGTTATATTTGATTTATTTAATTCATTATAAAAAAAATTTATTTCTGGTAATTCTGATTCTAAAAACTTTTTCGGACAATCAATATAATCATAGGGATATATTCCCTTCTTCTTAAGTAAACTATATTGATAATCTGTTAAATTAACAAATTGAGATTTTAAATTGGGGAACTCCTTTACATTTTCAGCTAATATTTCTAAACTACTACCTAAAAATTTAAATGAATCTATAAACCTAAATTTAATGTTACTATTTTCTATATATTTTGTAAAACTAATATATTTTTCCTTATTTAATGGAAGTAAATCTATCTTACTCAAGATTACTGAATTTAGTTGTTTAATGATAAAATGTGAATCATAGCCAGTTAGATTATGAAAAATTACAGGAACATATAACACATTTTAGTAGGCTTCATTACATTTGCTGTGTGTTGCATCTCGATTTTCCGCACTTAAATGATCATGATCTTTACATTTAACGTCGTTTGTTAAAAATGATTCATTACATAAAAAGCAAACTTCTGCGCTTTCAAATTCAGCTTGTTGTGCACTTGTTAACGATTTCATTCTAAGTGGTGATTTTAAGTCTGTTTCTAATAAAATTGCAATCATTTTTAACTCATTTAGAAACCATTCAATACAATTTTTCTCCTCTATGAAAATTATATTTTTTATTTTCAATATAGATTGATTTTACGTAGTAGCCCATATAAAATGGAATATGTTCTTGAGAACTCTTATCTAAATTGATTTTTCTTAAGAGCATTCAATATCTGCATAAATTACACATGGCACTATTAATTTATTTTTGAAGTTCTTAAATTTGAGATTATTTTCATTGTTTTCTGGTAAAACGATAGCACAGTTATTAACTTTTTCACAGTATTTTGTATGACATAATAATTTTTCATTTGATGAAAAATAATTCAAGTATCTATCACAAAAATATTTTTGTCTCTTATTTTTAGACAGTTCATTTGAAAGTAACCTTGACTTATTTTTTATTAAAACATAATGATATTTAATTTTTTCTTTTAAATTTGTTTCATCTTCATAATATGTGTTTAATTTGTCCTTTTTTTCATAAATATTTTGCACTAATAATAGATTGATAAGTGTTTCTTGCTTAAGCTTAGTTAGGTAAAACGGAACAACTTTGAAATTACTTGCCTTAATTAATTCTAGTCCGAAAACGTTTATTGAAATAGAATTTAACTTTTCAAATTTTGGAATGTCATTTATTTATTTATTTATTTATTTATCTCTTGAAAAGAGCTTACAGCTCATACAGAGTATATACAGTTTTTTATAACACATTAATATAATACTAATATCGCCCTGTGCTCGAAATTCGAGCTATTTTTGCTTTTAAATTTATTTAAAATATTAGTTTTGTGTAATCTATATTAGACTATTTAACACGAAAAATTATATTTTTTTTCCTATACGTAATAAAATATATTGCAACAATGTTGTCAACAAATTCTTGCGCTTGAAATTTGCTTAAAAAAAAATTTATAATTTTTTCAGTTATAAAAACGTTGTTGCATTTTTGAATTTTATGCCTAAAGCTAAAGTCGCTTTAAAGAGAGTATAATGTGGTACAGTTTTACACAAAAAAAAACCGATTTAAATTCTTAATATAAATATTTTTCGAATACATAATGTTCTGATAATTTGATTATATTTCTAAACATTTACATATATTTACTGAAGTCAAGTAGCCAAAATTAGAGTTAATGCTGTCCATCATATAGAAAACTTAACATTTTAGTACGATTTGAGTTATTTTGTATCCGTTCTGTATGTATTCTTTTCCCTAATTAAAAACTGTATGAATACATGCTTCAGTTCCTTTATAGGCATTTTTTAAATCTGAATAGAGCATGAACTGTCAAAAAAAATTCGTGTTTCTCTGAGCACGATGTAGAATCGCTAAATTAACATATATATACAAAAATTAAATATTAAGGTTAAAAAAAATATTCCCAGTAAAATACAGTTAAATGATATTATAAGCTAACGAAATACAGGCATATGACACTATTCTACTGCACATATATCAATGCTAGTATTCTTTAATGAGGAGTAAACTATTCTTTACTACTGACAGCTACTCCCAACTGAACCAGGCTTTGAGAAAGTGTAGATAATAGAAGTAGGTATTTTTCAGCAGATAACCTTAATTTAAATTTTCTCATAATGGATGGATTTTCATTTACAATCAGCACTTTCTTCTACCATTTTAAAAAATATTATTTATATACATATATCAGCATTAAAACTTTATTTTCAATATTTAAATATATTAAAATTGATAAACTTCTTATATGACAGATAGTTTTAAAATGACAATTAATCTAACAATTACCTACTCCTGAAACAAAAATTAGCGTTCCAATTACAAACTACTCCTATCTACTCTTCATCTACACTTTTTGCTAAAAGGAACGCATTCATTATAGGCGTTTTTTTTTTTTATATCTGAGCATGAATTGTCAAAAAAAAACATGGGGTTTTTTTTAGCTCTGAGCGCTCAGAGCGTGTGATTCATGTTTTTTTTTAAAGACATTTTGACATTTGTTTGAGATTTTACTTGTAAAATAAAAGTCAAAATGTTTTAATTTAAATTAATTTTTCGTGTTTTTTTTATAAAATCTGAACGCTCTGAGCGTACTCTATTCATGCCCTACTCAGAACGTGCTAATGTTGCTTAGAGCGTGCTCAGATCTCTGCTCTGATTAAAAAAAAAACGCCTTTTATAATATTCGTTTGTTATGTCGAAGTAAAACTAAAAAAGTTTTTTATCATGAAAAAACATTATTCGATGTTTAAAATGTAAAATAAAAATTTTTAATTATTAATTAAAATTAAACATTTAAAAATATAAGCAAAACCGAAAACAATATTTTTTTTCTATTTATCAATTTTTAAAATTTAAAAATCCGATGTACAGTGCAACGCGTAACGCGTATTTGGGTTGCTTTCATGTAAATTTATTTACATAATTACTTATTTCAAAATTTTTTCACAGAAATTTTTCGCCGTACGTCAATTTTTAAAAATCCGAGGTACTGTACGTTGCATATTTCGTGTGCTCTTATGTAAATTCATGTACCTACCTCTTCATTTCAAAATTTTTTGTCAGAAATTATACACCATACGCGTTGATTTTGATTAGGCTCTAAGGAACAAATTATTTTAATTACAAATTATTTTTTTAAGAAAGATATGTCATTTTTAATTATTTGCAAACATATTTTATAACAACATTTGTTATACATCTCCCAAACGTAATGGCAACTACAGAATATATTTCAAAAGTCGGTTATTTTATTATTATATTTTAAAAAACTTAACAAAAAGCAACAACAACGAAGTAGCAAAATAATTTTTTTAGAAAAAAAAAAAAAAAAACATACAGTACTTTTCGCTTATAACGACCATGAACGTAATGGACAGGATATATGCGTCGTAATAAACGAATGTCGTTTTAAAAGAATGCTGTGAATTTTGAAAAATTAGTATTAGAATTAAACATTGTAGAATATGCTAATTTTTGAGCGGACTCTTCGAACTCATTGGCTAGAATTTTACATGATGTTCCAGCTTCAAGCTTATGTATAGTGCTTTTTCTTCTAATGAAATTTTTTTTTGTATTTTTGATACGTTATGTTTTTTTTTATATTAAAAAATAAATAAGAAAATACTAAATTAATCACGTGCCGTACGCTTTTATTTAGGTAGGGACGTAAGGAACAAATAATTTTTTTTAAGAAAGATAATTTTTTTAGTTTTGCAAACATATTGTTGGTATTTTCAATTATTTTGAATATATGTTTTAAAAAAAATTATTTTAAAAAAATATTATTTTAAAATATTTTATTTTTAAAATTTAATCGTAGCAACATAAGAAACGAGGAAGAGTGTAGTAGAGTAGACTGTGTCAACTCTGGGATACCCGTATGACCGTTATATAAACATTATATCCTTATTATTATAAACATTAATTACTTTTGGCAAAATTTCAAACATACCAGCTTTATTAGGTGTAGTATAATGCTCATATAAGAGAAGGAGTTGTATGGCAGCTACTCGAACCCTCTGCAGTAGACCAACCAAATTTTGCAGTAACTTTGGCCATTACACTAAACTATTTTTGGCAAAATTTCAAACACCCAGCTTCAATAGGTATAGAGTAATGCTCATATAAAATAAGAAGTTGTATGGCAGCTACTCGAACCCACTGCAGTAGACCAACCAAATTTTGCAGAAACTTTGGCCATAAAACTAAACTACTTTTGGCAAAATTTCAGACACGCAGCTGTAATAGGTACAAAGAAATCCTCATATAAAAAAAGAAGTTGTATGGCAGCTACACGAACCCATGGACCGAAACAGCTAGATTTAAATAGCGATGACTGCTATTGCAAAAAAACGGATTTGCGAAAATTTCAAGATCCTAGCTCCTTTCGTTTTTGAGTTATCGTGGTGACGGACGGACAGACGGACAGACAGACGGACAGACGGACGGACAGACGGACAGACGGACAGACGGACGGACGGACATACATAGCTAAATCGATTTATTTTTCGATTCTGATCCGATCCATACACTTGAGTCTATATCTACCCCCCCTCCTTCTCTGCGTCACAAACGTAATGGCAAATTTATTATACCCTTTGACTATATAATCATACGGGTATAAACAATTACAATATTTTTATACGCTTTGTCAATTTTTAAATTTTAAAACTCCGAGGTACAGTACGTCGCGTATGCTTTCATGTAAATTTATTTAAATAACAACTTATTTAAAAATTTTTTGACTGAAACTGAACGCCGTACATGCTGAATTTGGTTGATCCATAAGTTACAAATTATTATACCCGTATGACTATATAGTCAAAGGGTATAATAAATTTGCCATTACGTTTGTGACGCAGAGAAGAAGGGGGGGTAGATATAGACTCAAGTGTATGGATCGGTTCAGAATCGAAAAAAAAATCGATTTAGCTATGTATGTCCGTCCGTCCGTCCGTCCGCACGATAACTCAAAAACTAAAGGAGCTAGGATCTTGAAATTTTCGCAAATTCGTTTTTTTGCAATAGCCGTCATCGCTATTTAAATCCAGCCATTTTGGTTCATGGGTTTTGGTTGGTCTACTGCAAGGGGTTCGAGTAGCTGCCATACAACTTCTTATTTTATATGAGCATTACTCTATACCTATTGAAGTTGGGTGTCTGAAATTTTGCCAAAAATAGTTTAGTGTAATGGCCAAAGTAACTGCAAGATTTGGTTGGTCTACTGCAAGGGGTTCGAGTAGCTGCCATACAACTTCTTATTTTATATGAGCATTACTCTATACCTATTGAAGTTGGGTGTCTGAAATTTTGCCAAAAATAGTTTAGTGTAATGGCCAAAGTAACTGCAAGATTTCGTTGGTCTACTGCAGAGGGTTCGAGTAGCTGCCATACAACTCCTTCTTTTATATGAGCATTATATTTCACCTAATAAAGCTGGTATGTTGGAAATTTTGCCAAAAGTAATTAATGTTTATAATAATAAGGATATAATGTTTATATAATGGTCATACGGGTATCCCAGAATTGACACAGTCTACTCTACTACACTCTTCCTCGTTTTTCTTAAGAAATATTATTATTATCAGAAGTCGGTTTTTAATTTTACAAAAAACTTAATAAAAAACAACACAATATACGATTTAAAAAAAAAAATTTTTAAACAAACGAAAACAAAGTACAGTTCTTTTCGGTTATAACGACCATGATGGGACGGAAAATATTCGTCGTAATAAACGAATGTCGTTTTAAAAGAATGCTGTGAATTTTGAAAAATTAGTACAAGACTTGAACATTGTAGAATGTGCTGATTCTAGAATGGACACTTCGAACTCATTTGCTAGAATTTTATTTGATGTGTCAGCCTCAAGCCTATGTATAGTGGTTTTTCTTCTAATGAAATTTTTTTTGTATTTTTGATGCGTTATTAATATTTTTTTTTATATTCAAAAATAAATAAAAAAATACTAAATTAATCACCAAGCAACATAATCTAATATATAAAGAAGAAAATTTGTTTGTTTATTTGTTTGTTTGTTTGTTTGTTTGTCCAGGATTCACGTGAAAACCACTGGTCGCATTTTTATAAGTCAGCAGGTTGCGGCTCCAGAGCCGTTTTAAGCTTTTTCGTTTTTTTAATGTCGAGTCGAAACGGTTTGACCGATTCACTTGAAATTTTGCACGAATGTTCTTCTTATTACACGGAATTAATGGTATAAAACTGGTTGGAATAAATTAACCCCTTTCGGCCCGGCGGGCTTCCAAAAAATTTTGTGTTTCCGATTTGTGTCCAATTTTACAGGGTGGTTTTGCAGTCAAAAAGAGAGGCTGGCACAAATTTTTGTTGGGTTCGGTTAACCCGTTTGGGCACGAGGGAGCAATGAAGCTTTTTCAATGTTTTTGATGTCGAGCCGAAACAGTTTGACCGATTGACTTGAAATTTGGCACAAATGTTCCTCTTAGCAACCGCAATTAGTTGCATAAATTTGTTTGGAATAATTTAACCCATTTCGGCCTGGCGGGCTTCCAAAAAATTTTGTGTTTCCGATTTGTGTCCAATTTTACAGGGTGGTTTTGCAGTCAAAAAGAGAGGCTGGCACAAATTTTTGTTGAGTTCGGTTAACCTGTTTGGGCACGAAGGCGCAAAGAAGCTTTTTCAATGTTTTTGATTTCGAGTCAAAACCGTTTGACAAATTGACTTGAAATTTTGCACAAATGTTCCTCTTAGCAACCGCAATTGGTTGTATAAATTTGGTTCGAATAATTATACCCATTTCGGCCTGGCGGACTTTCAAAAAATTTTGTGTTTTCGATTTGTGTCCAATTTTACAGGTTGATTTTGTAGTCTAAAGAGAGACTGCAAAAAGTTTTAGTTAAGTTCGATTAACCCGTTTTCCACGACGACGCCATGAAGTTTTCTATAAATTTTATTTTCTTATACGATTAAAAGTATTTTATTGAAAATTTTGTACTAACATTTTAATTAAAACCCACATGGTTAATTTGGTTTTGACCTGTTTGTGCGTTTTGAACAAAGATTCAATGAAATTTTCAGTTTTCTTCAAATGAAATCTAAAAATCAAAAAATTCAATTTCTTATATATAATGCTTAAAAACATAGTATTTTAAAACAGTTTTTCCAAAAAATAAGCCTACATTTCTCTCATCAAATCATAAAAAAACGAGGAAAACCGTATTACAACTTTCAGGTGAGTACTAAACAAAATATAAGTTGAATAGCAAATTTTTAAACCTTTTCTAAACCATCGACTATATTTTATTCAAACGTTGGCAATTTAAGAAAACTACTATTGACATAGTATAATGACATATAGGCAAACTTAGTATCCCCATTTGACCAATAGTCATTTTAATTCAGTTAACATTATTCGCCGGAAACCTAACATCCTCAACTCTATCGTCAAGGAGCACCAAATTGTCAAGAAGCACCATGTATAGAAAAATAAGAGATAATCGTTCAAACTGTTTTTTAAAGTTTTTGTTTCGCAATCGGTTAAAAGAACTCGACAAAACATTTTTTTAAGCATTCCCCTAATTCAAAGAAGTTGTACCTACTTTCAGGAATGGGACGTAATTTACTTACAAATTTTTTTTTGAACAATCGTCGGGTCGGCAGGGGTTAACAACTTCCAAGTCTGTTAGTAAATTGAACTTCATTTTCAAAGAAGAACACATATAGAAAATTTGAAGTTAATCGGTTAAATCACTTGTAATATATAACAAAGCAACGAAAAAACCTATAAAAAGCTGTTGGGCCACGATGGGTTAACGGAACTCCACAAATATTTTTTTGTGGCTTCATTTATAAGCAAAGTAGTATTTCAACAAATAGGCTGAAGCTTGCGTTTTTACAATTTGCAAGCTTCCGGGCAACGCCGGGTAAATCTGCTAGTATTTTAGAAATACATTTATTTCATATTTTGCGTTTATAAGCTTTTCGATAGGTACATAAACTAGCAATTTATAATAATTGAAATTTTGAAAAATTTGAATTATTAAATATATTAAATTTTTATCACAAAATTAATAATTCAAATATTTTTACTTTTGCAATTGAATTGAAATAAATATATTTTCATTTAATTCAAGTTTTTTTTTTTTTAATATTTTTAAATAGATGAATTAGTAAGAATTTGTAATATTTTTTAATAGATAATGTAAATAGAAAATGTTTTTAGTATTATAAAGTTAATTTGGTTAACTATGTCTTACGATCACATTAATAACAGCTTTTATGGTGTTAAAATGACTTATGGATATCTCATTAAATTTGAACCAAATAGGTGTAGGGTATTTCTAGGTCGGTTGCACCGACTGACTGATTCTTTACTTGTTTTTAAATTTTCCAGTTGGCTTTTTCCCTAATAAAATCACCTTGATTGTTTTCCTTCTTTATTTTTTCATATTAATATTTCTAGCTTTAATATTTTATAACCTCCCTATTATAAATTTCTTTGCAAATGTCATCTATTTTTAATTTATTCTTTTTAGTTGTTCTCTTAATATGTATTTTTTTCAAAAGCATGAAAAATTTAAAATATTGAATCACAAAATTTTAATTAACGCTTAAAACAAATGCATTTTAAATTTTATACGGTGTACCCAAATACGGAACTTAGCACATTATCTCTTTGGAAAATTCCAAAAAAAAAAATAGTCTTAAAAAAGATATAGCTGTCTAATTTTATTGTTCTTACATACATTATAATGCTTGTAAAGCATAAATAATAAATACTTAATTTTTTCTAAAAACAAAACAATACAAAAAAATTTAACTATCATAAAAATATTAAAAAGAAAAAAATAGTACCTATATAACATATGGAGTATCATATATATATTCTTATTGTACTTGCATACTATCTCATTCAAATAACAACATTATAGCATATGTAGACGGAAGAAATAAAAAATAAAAAAAAAATTTGTGTGACTGAGTTAGTAATTTAGGTAAAACAAAATTGAAAAAATTTGATCAAAATTTTGTTTAACGTGATTACTCTATATTATATTTACTCTATGTTAAAATCTAAATAAATGGAAGGGTGGGGAAAGGAAGGGGATGGGCAGATCCTCGGAAAAATTTGGGAATTCCTTCCCCATTGAAGGGCTATTAGGACTCAAAAATTAAAACTTTCCTTTTTTTATAAACAGTAACTTATTCTTCAGTGTATTTTTTTCCAAAATTAAATGTTAACATTTAAGCTCTAACATTATATTACGCACTTGTTAACAGGTTTTCTTGAGTGGATTGGGTTTATATTTTAAGTATTGATTTCACTATTATTCATGACTAATAATGAATTTATGAAATAAATAAATTAAAATATTATCATTTATTTTTATGTATATTTTTATAAAAATAAATGATAAAATATTCAGTAAAAACCGTATATAATTGTGAAGACGTGCTTTTTAAAAATCTTTGGTTTTTTCATCACATGATTTTCTAATAAAATCTAAAATCCAAGAAGTTTAATGTCATACATAATTTAACAATATTTTTCGAATTTTACTTGTATACATCTAATATATAAAGAAGAAAATTTGTTTGTTTGTTTGTTTGTTTATTTGTTTGTCCAGGATTCACGTGAAAACCACTGGTCCGATTGTCACAAAATTTTAAAGGAATAATTCAGGGAGACCGGGGGGTGACATAGGCTATGTCACATTTTTATAAGTCAACAGGTTGCGGCTCCAGAGCTGTTTTAAGCTTTTTCGTTTTTTGGATGTCCAGTCAAAACGGCTTGACCGATTGACTTAAAATTTTGCACAAATGTTCGTCTTAGCAACCGGAATTAGTTGTATAAGTTTGGTTGGAATAAATTAACCAATTTCGGCCTGGCGGGTTTCCAAAAAAGTTTGTGTTTGCGATTTGTGTCCAATTTTACAGGGTGGTTTCGCAGTCGAAAAGAGAGTCTGGCACAAGTTTTTGTTGAGTTCGGTTAACCCGTTTGGGCACGAGGGCCCAATGAAGCTTTTTCAATGTTTTTGATGTCGAGTCAAAACGGTTTGACCGATTGACTTGAAATTTTGCACAAATGTTCCTCCTAGCAACCGCAATTACCAGTATAAATTTGGTTGGAATAATTTAACCCATTTCGGCGTGGCGGGCTTCCAAAAAATTTTGTGTTTCCGATTTGTGTCCAATTTTACAAGGTGGTTTCGCAGTCGAAAATAGAGTCTGGCACAAATTTCTGTTGAATTCGGTTAACCCGTTTGGGCACGAGGGCGCAAAGAAGCTTTTTCAATGTTTTTGATGTGGAGTCAAAACCGTTTGACAAATTGACTTCAAATTTTGCACAAATGTTCGTCTTAGCAACCGCAATTAGTTGTATAAATTTGGTTGGAATAATGTAACCCATTTCGGCCTGGCGCACTTTCAAAAACTTTTGTGTTTTCGATTTGTGTCCAATTTTACAGGTTGATTTTGCAGCCAAAAGAGAGGCTTCAAAAAGTTTTAGTTAAGTTCGATTAACCCGTTTTCCACGACGACGCCATGAAGTTTTCTATAAATTTTATTTTCTTATACGATTAAAAGTATTTTATTGAAAATTTTGTACCAACATTTTAATTAAAACCCACATGGTTAATTTGGTTTTGACCTGTTTGTGCGTTTTGAACAAAGATTCAATGAAAATTTCAGTTTTCTTCAAATGAAATCTAAAAATCAAAAAATTAAATTTCTTATTAATACCTAATGCTTAAAAACATAGTATTTTAAAACAATTTTTCCAAAAAATAAGCCTACATTTCTCTCATAAAATCATAAAAAAACGAGGAAGAGCGTATTACAACTTTTAGGTGAGTACTAAACAAAATATAAGTTGAAAAGCTAATTTTTAAACCTTTTCTAAACCACCGACTATATTTTATTCAAACGTTGGCAATTCAAGAAAACTACTATTGGCATAGTATAATGACATAATGGCAAACTTAGTATCCCCATTTGACCAATAGTCGTTTTAATTCAGTTAACATTATTCGCCGGAAACCTAACATCCTCAACTCTATCGTCAAGGAGCACCAAATTGTTAAGAAGCACCATGTTTAGAAAAATTAGAGATAATCGTTCAAACTGTTTTTTAAAGTTTTTGTTTCGCAATCGGTTAAAAGAACTCGACAAAACATTTTTTTAAGCATTCCCCTAATTCAAAGAAGTTGTACCTACTTTCAGGAATGGGACGTAATTTACTTACAAATTTTTTTTTGAACAATCGTCGGGTCGGCAGGGGTTAACAACTTCCAAGCCTGTTAGTAAATTGAACTTCATTTTCAACGAAGAACACATATACAAATGTTCCTCTTAGCAACCGCAATTAGTTGTATAAATTTGGTTGGAATAATTTAACCCATTTCGGCTTGCCGGACTTTCAAAAACTTTTGTGTTTTCGATTTGTGTCCAATTTTACAGGTTGATTTTGCAGCCAAAAGAGAGGCTTCAAAAAGTTTTAGTTATGTTCGATTAACCCGTTTTCCACGACGACGCCATGAAGTTTTCTATAAATTTTATTTTCTTATACGATTAAAAGTATTTTATTGAAAATTTTGTACCAACATTTTAATTAAAACCCACATGGTTAATTTGGTTTTGACCTGTTTGTGCGTTTTGAACAAAGATTCAATGAAAATTTCAGTTTTCTTCAAATGAAATCTAAAAATCAAAAAATTAAATTTCTTATTAATACCTAATGCTTAAAAACATAGTATTTGAAAACAATTTTTCCAAAAAATAAGCCTACATTTCTCTCATAAAATCATAAAAAAACGAGGAGAGCGTATTACAACTTTTAGGTGAGTACTAAACAAAATATAAGTTGAAAAGCAAATTTTTAAACCTTTTCTAAACCACCGACTATATTTTATTCAAACGTTGGCAATTCAAGAAAACTACTATTGGCATAGTATAATGACATAATGGCAAACTTAGTATCCCCATTTGACCAATAGTCATTTTAATTCAGTTAACATTATTCGCCGGAAACCTAACATCCTCAACTCTATCGTCAAGGAGCACCAAATTGTTAAGAAGCACCATGTTTAGAAAAATTAGAGATAATCGTTCAAACTGTTTTTTAAAGTTTTTGTTTCGCAATCGGTTAAAAGAACTCGACAAAACATTTTTTTAAGCATTCCCCTAATTCAAAGAAGTTGTACCTACTTTCAGGAATGGGACGTAATTTACTTACAAATTTTTTTTTGAACAATCGTCGGGTCGGCAGGGGTTAACAACTTCCAAGCCTGTTAGTAAATTGAACTTCATTTTCAAAGAAGAACACATATACAAAATTTGAAGTTAATCGGTTAAATCATTTCTAATATATAACAAAGCAACGAAAAAACTTATAAACAGCTGTTGGGCCACGATGGGTTAACGGAACTCCACAAATATTTTTTTGTGGCTTCATTTATAAGCAAAGTAGTATTTCAAAAAATTGGCTGAAACTTGCGGTTTTACAATGTGCAAGCTTCCGGGCAACGTCGGGTAAATCTGCTAGTCTAATATATAAAGAAGAAAATTTGTTTGTTTGTCCAGGATTCACGTGAAAACCACTGGTTCGATTGACACCAAATTTTAGAGGAATAATTTTGGGAGTCCGGGGGGTGACATAGGCTATGTCGCATTTTTATAAGTCAACAGGTTGCGGCTCCAGATCCGTTTTAAGCTTTTTCGTTTTTTTGATGTCGAGTCGAAATGGTTTGACCGATTAACTTGAAATTTTGCACGAATGTTCTTCTTATTAAACGGAATTAATGGTATAAAGTTGGTTGAAATAAATTAACCCCTTTCGGCCCGGCGGGCTTCCAAAAAATTTTGTGTTTCCGATTTGTGTCTAATTTTACAGGGTGGTTTTGCAGTCAAAAAGAGAGGCTGGCACAAATTTTTGTTGGGTTCGGTTAACCCGTTTTGGCACGAGGGCGCAATGAAGCTTTTTCAATGTTTTTGATGTCGAGCCGAAACAGTTTGACCGATTGACTTGAAATTTTGCACAAATCTTCCTCTTAGCAAACGGAATTAGTTGTATAAAGATGGTTCGAAAAAAATTATTTGTTTCCGATTTGTGTCCAATTTTACAGGGTGGTTTTGCAGTCGAAAAGAAAGGCTGGCACAAATTTTTGTTGGGTTCGGTTAACCCGTTTGGGCACGAGGGCGCAAAGAAGCTTTTTCAATGTTTTTGATGTCGAGCCGAAACAGTTTGACCGATTGACTTGAAATTTTGCACAAATCTTCCTCTTAGCAAACGGAATTAGTTTTATACAGTTGCTTGGAATATATTAACCCATTTCGGCCTTGCGGGTTTTCAATATTTTTTTTGGCCGTTTGGGCAAGAGAGCGCAATGACGTTTTTTTAACGTTTTTGTTGTTGAGCTTAAACGAACACTTTTTTCAGCTAATCTTGAACACATTTTTCAGCTAATCTTTATTAGCAAAACTCACGGGTTAATTTGATTTTTATCATTTAACCCCTTTTGTCACAAGGGTTCATTAAATTTGATCTCCTAAAAGAGTTCAATCTTTAATATAAATTTGTTTTTCAGTTGAAAAGGTTTAATCAATATGTTAAAAAAAAAACAATTGTTCGACTAACACAGTTTAAAGTTAACGCAAACATTGCATTATTTCACCAAAAAACATGATTGCGCTCTATTAACCCGTTTGGACCTAAAGTATTTTTTTTAAGTTTTTGTTCGCCTGCTTAACGGTCGAAAACAATATTTTTAAAACTTTTAACTCATGTCTATTTGTAATTTTGTAAAAGGTTTTGAATGCAAATTTCTAATCTAATATATAAAGAAGAAAATTTGTTTGTTTATTTGTTTGTTTGTTTGTCCAGGATTCACGTGAAAACCACTGGTCCGATTGACACCAAATTTTAGAGGAATAATTTTGGGAGTCCGGGGGGTGACATAGGCTATGTCGCATTTTTATAAGTCAGCAGGTTGCGGCTCCAGAGCCGTTTTAAGCTTTTTCGTTTTTT
Organism: Dolichopus griseipennis; assembly: GCA_963082915.1. Classification (NCBI taxonomy): domain Eukaryota; kingdom Metazoa; phylum Arthropoda; class Insecta; order Diptera; family Dolichopodidae; genus Dolichopus; species Dolichopus griseipennis. The sequence continues at coordinate 209,727,715 of OY720441.1, forward strand.
AGATGTCGAGTCGAAACGGTTTGACCGATTCACTTGAAATTTTGCACGAATGTTCTTCTTATTATACGGAATTAATGGTATAAAACTGGTTGGAATAAATTAACCCCTTTCGGCCCGGCGGGCTTCCAAAAAATTTTGTGTTTCCGATTTGTGTCTAATTTTACAGGGTAGTTTTGCAGTCAAAAAGAGAGGTTGGCACAAATTTTTGTTGGGTTCGGTTAACCCGTTTGGGCACGAGGGCGCAATGAAGCTTTTTCAATGTTTTTGATGTCGAGCCGAAACAGTTTGACCGATTGACTTGAAATTTTGCACAAATGTTCCTCTTAGCAACCGCAATTAGTTGCATAAATTTGGTTGGAATAATTTAACCCATTTCGGCCTGGCGGGCTTCCAAAAAATTTTGTGTTTCCGATTTGTGTCCAATTTTACAAGGTGGTTTCGCAGTCGAAAATAAAGTCTGGGACAAATTTTTGTTGAGTTCGGTTAACCCGTTTGGGCACGAGAGTGCAAAGAAGCTTTTTCAATGTTTTTGATGTCGAGTCAAAACTGTTTGACCGATTGACTTGAAATTTGGCACAAATGTTCCTCTTAGCAACCGCATTTAGTTGTATAAATTTGGTTGGAATAAATTAACCCATTTCGGCCTGGCGGACTTTCAAAAAATTTTGTGTTTTCGATTTGTGTCCAATTTTACAGGTTGATTTTGTAGTCGAAAAGAGAGGCTGCAAAAAGTTTTAGTTAAGTTCGATTAACCCATTTTCCACGACGACGCTATGAAGTTTTCTATATATTTTATTTTCTTATACGATTCAAAGTATTTAATTGAAAATTTTGTACCAGCATTTTAATTAAAACCCACAGGGTTAATTTGGTTTTGACCTGTTTGTGCGTTTTGAACAAAGATTCAATGAAATTTTCAGTTTTCTTCAAATGAAATCTAAAAATCAAAAAATTCAATTTGTTATATATAATGCTTATACATAGTACATAGTATTTTAAAACAGTTTTTCCAAAAAATAAGCCTACATTTCTCTCATAAAATCATAAAAAAACGAGGAAGAGCGTATTACAACTTTCAGGACTAAACAAAATATAAGTTGAAAAGCGAATTTTTAAACCTTTTCTAAACCATCGACTATATTTTATTCAAGCGTTGGCAATTCAAGAAAATCCCCTTTTGACCTATAGTCATTTTAATTCAGTTAACATTGTTCACCGGAAACCTACCATCCTCAACTATATCGTCAAGGAGCACCAAATTGTCAAGAAGCAGCATGTATAGAAAAATTAGAGATAATCGTTCAAATTGTTTTGCAAACTGTTTTTTAAAGTTTTTGTTTCGCAATCGATTAAAAGAACTCGACAAACCTTTTTTTTAAGTATTCCCCTAATCCAAAGAAGTTGTACCTACTTTCAAAAATTGGACGTAATTTAGTTACAAATTTTTTTTTGAACAATCGTCGGCAGGGGTTAACAACTTTAAAGTCTGTTAGTAAATTGAACTTCATTTTCAAAGAAGAACACATATACGAAATTTGAAGTTAATCTGTTAAATCATTTCTAATATATAGCAAAGCAACGAAAAAACCTATAAAAAGCTGTTGGGCCACGATGGGTTAACGGAACTCCACAAATATTTTTTTGTGGCATTTATAGGCAAAGTAGTATCTCAAAAAATTGGCTGAAACTTGCTTTTTTACCATTTTCAAGCTTCCGGGCAACGCCGGGTAAATCTGCTAGTCTAATATATAAAGAAGAAAATTTGTTTGTTTATTTGTTTGTTTGTTTGTTTGTTTGTCCAGGATTCACGTGAAAACCACTGGTTCGATTGACACCAAATTTTAGAGGAATAATTTTGGGAGTCCGGGGGGTGACATAGGCTATGTCGCATTTTTATAAGTCAACAGGTTGCGGCTCCAGAGCCGTTTTAAGCTTTTTCGTTTTTTTGATGTCGAGTCGAAACGGTTTGACCGATTAACTTGAAATTTTGCACGAATGTTCTTCTTATTAAACGGAATTAATGGTATAAAGTTGGTTGAAATAAATTAACCCCTTTCGGCCCGGCGGGCTTCCAAAAAATTTTGTGTTTCCGATTTGTGTCTAATTTTACAGGGTGGTTTTGCAGTCAAAAAGAGAGGCTGGCACAAATTTTTGTTGGGTTCGGTTAACCCGTTTTGGCACGAGGGCGCAATGAAACTTTTTCAATGTTTTTGATGTCGAGCCGAAACAGTTTGACCGATTGACTTGAAATTTTGCACAAATCTTCCTTTTAGCAAACGGAATTAGTTGTATAAAGATGGTTCGAAAATATTAACCCATTTCGGCCCGGCGGGCTTCCAAAAAATTATTTGTTTCCGATTTGTGTCCAATTTTACAGGGTGGTTTTGCAGTCGAAAAGAAAGGCTGGCACAAATTTTTGTTGGGTTCGGTTAACCCGTTTGGGCACGAGGGCGCAAAGAAGCTTTTTCAATGTTTTTGATGTCGAGCCGAAACAGTTTGACCGATTGACTTGAAATTTTGCACAAATCTTCCTCTTAGCAAACGGAATTAGTTTTATACAGTTGCTTGGAATATATTAACCCATTTCGGCCTTGCGGGCTTTCAATATTTTCTTTGGCCGTTTGGGCAAGAGAGCGCAATGACGTTTTTTTAACGTTTTTGTTGTTGAGCTTAAACGAACACTTTTTTCAGCTAATCTTGAACACATTTTTCAGCTAATCTTTATTAGCAAAACTCACGGGTTAATTTGATTTTTATCATTTAACCCCTTTTGTCACAACGTTCTTTAAATTTGATCTCCTTAAAGAGTTCAATCTTTAATATAAATTTGTTTTTCAGTTGAAAAGGTTTAATCAATATGTTAAAAAAAAAACAATTGTTCGACTAACACAGTTAAAGTTAACGCAAACATTGCATTATTTCACCAAAAAACATGATTGCGCTCTATTAACCCGTTTGGACCTAAAGTATTTTTTTTAAGTTTTTGTTCGCCTGCTTAACGGTCGAAAACAATATTTTTAAAACTTTTAACTCATGTCTATTTGTAATTTTGTAAAAGGTTTTGAATGCAAATTTCTAATCTAATATATAAAGAAGAAAATTTGTTTGTTTATTTGTTTGTTTGTTTGTTTGTCCAGGATTCACGTGAAAACCACTGGTCCGATTGACACCAAATTTTAGAGGAATAATTTTGGGAGTCCGGGGGGTGACATAGGGTATGTCGCATTTTTATAAGTCAGCAGGTTGCGGCTCCAGAGCCGTTTTAAGCTTTTTCGTTTTTTTAATGTCGAGTCGAAACGGTTTGACCGATTCACTTGAAATTTTGCACGAATGTTCTTCTTATTACACGGAATTAATGGTATAAAACTGGTTGGAATAAATAAACTTCTTTCGGCCCGGCGGGCTTCCAAAAAATTTTGTGTTTCCGATTTGTGTCCAATTTTACAGGGTGGTTTTGCAGTCAAAAAGAGAGGCTGGCACAAATTTTTGTTGGGTTCGGTTAACCCGTTTGGGCACGAGGGCTCAATGAAGCTTTTTCAATGTTTTTGATGTCGAGCCGAAACAGTTTGACCGATTGACTTGAAATTTTGCACAAATGTTCCTCTTAGCAACCGCAATTAGTTGCATAAATTTGGTTGGAATAATTTAACCCATTTCGGCCTGGCGGGCTTCCAAAAAATTTTGTGTTTCTGATTTGTGTCCAATTTTACAAGGTGGTTTCGCAGTCGAAAATAAAGTCTGGGACAAATTTTTGTTGAGTTCGGTTAACCCGTTTGGGCACGAGAGTGCAAAGAAGCTTTTTCAATGTTTTTGATGTCGAGTCAAAACTGTTTGACCGATTGACTTGAAATTTGGCACAAATGTTCCTCTTAGCAACCGCATTTAGTTGTATAAATTTGGTTGGAATAAATTAACCCATTTCGGCCTGGCGGACTTTCAAAAAATTTTGTGTTTTCGATTTGTGTCCAATTTTACAGGTTGATTTTGTAGTCTAAAAGAGAGGCTGCAAAAAGTTTTAGTTAAGTTCGATTAACCCATTTTCCACGACGATGATATGAAGTTTTCTATATATTTTATTTTCTTATACGATTAAAAGTATTTTATTGAAAATTTTGTACCAGCATTTTAATTAAAACCAACAGGGTTAATTTGGTTTTGACCTGTTTGTGCGTTTTGAACAAAGATTCAATGAAATTTTCAGTTTTCTTCAAATGAAATCTAAAAATCAAAAAATTCAATTTGTTATATATAATGCTTAAATACATAGTATTTTAAAACAGTTTTTCCAAAAAATAAGCCTACATTTCTCTCATAAAATCATAAAAAAACGAGGAAGAGCGTATTACAACTTTCAGGTGAGTACTAAACAAAATATAAGTTGAAAAGCGAATTTTTAAACCTTTTCTAAACCATCGACTATATTTTATTCAAGCGTTGGCAATTCAAGAAAATCCCCTTTTGACCTATAGTCATTTTAATTCAGTTAACATTGTTCACCGGAAACCTACCATCCTCAACTATATCGTCAAGTAGCACCAAATTGTCATGAAGCACCATGTATAGAAAAATTAGAGATAATCGTTCAAATTGTTTTGCAAACTGTTTTTTAAAGTTTTTGTTTCGCAATCGATTAAAAGAACTCGACAAACCTTATTTTTAAGTATTCCCCTAATTCAAAGAAGTTGTACCTACTTTCAAAAATTGGACGTAATTTACTTACAAATTTTTTTTTGAACAATCGTCGGCAGGGGTTAACAACTTTCAAGTCTGTTAGTAAATTGAACTTCATTTTCAAAGAAGAACACATATACGAAATTTGAAGTTAATCTGTTAAATCATTTCTAATATATAGCAAAGCAACGAAAAAACCTATAAAAAGCTGTTGGGCCACGATGGGTTAACGGAACTCCACAAATATTTTTTGTGGCATTTATAGGCAAAGTAGTATCTCTAAAAATTGCTGAAACTTGCTTTTTTACAATTTTCAAGCTTCCGGGCAACGCCGGGTAAATCTGCTAGTCTAATATATAAAGAAGAAAATTTGTTTGTTTGTTTGTTTGTCCAGGATTCACGTGAAAACCACTGGTCCGATTGTCACAAAATTTTAAAGGAATAATTCTGGGAGCCCGGGGGGTGACATAGGCTATGTCGCATTTTTAGAAGTCAACAGGTTGCGGCTCCAGAGCTGTTTTAAGCTTTTTCGTTTTTTTTATGTCCAGTCGAAACGATTTGACCGATTAACTTGAAATTTTGCACGAATGTTCTTCTTATTAAACGGAATTAATGGTATAAAGTTGGTTGGAATAAATTAACCCCTTTCGGCCCGGCGGGCTTCCAAAAAGTTTTGTGTTTCCGATTCGTGTCCAATTTTACAGGGTGGTTTTGCAGTCAAAAAGAGAGGCTGGCACAATTTTTTGTTGAGTTCGGTTAACCCGTTTGGGCACGAGGGCGCAAAGAAGCTTTTTCAATGTTTTTGATGTCGAGTCAAAACCGTTTGACAAATTGACTTGAAATTTTGCACAAATGTTCCTCTTAGCAACCGCAATTGGTTGTATAAATTTGGTTGGAATAATTTAACCCATTTCGGCCTGGCGGACTTTCAAAAAATTTTGTGTTTTCGATTTGTGTCCAATTTTACAGGTTGATTTTGTAGTCTAAAGTGAGACTGCAAAAAGTTTTAGTTAAGTTCGATTAATCCGTTTTCCACGACGACGCCATGAAGTTTTCTATAAATTTTATTTTCTTATACGATTAAAAGTATTTTATTGAAAATTTTGTACTAACATTTTAAATAAAACCCACATGGTTAATTTGGTTTTGACCTGTTTGTGCGTTTTGAACAAAGATTCAATGAAATTTTCAGTTTTCTTCAAATGAAATCTAAAAATCAAAAAATTAAATTTCTTATATATAATGCTTAAATACATAGTATTTTAAAACAGTTTTTCCAAAAAATAAGCCTGCATTTCTCTTATCAAATCATAAAAATAACGAGGAAGAGCGTATTACAACTTTAAGGTGAGTACTAAACAAAATATAAGTTGAAAAGCAAATTTTTAAACCTTTTCTAAACCATCGACTATATTTTATTCAAACGTTGGCAATTCAAAAAAACTACTATTGACATAGTATAATAACATAATGGCAAATTTAGTATCCCCTCTTGACCTATAGTCATTTTAATTCAGTTAACATTATTCGCCGGAAACCTACCATCCTGAACTATATCGTCAAGGAGCACCAAATTGTCAAGAAGCACCATGTATAGAAAAATTAGAGATAGTCGTTCAAATTGTTTTGCAAACTGTTTTTTAAAGTTTTTGTTTCGCAATCGATTAAAAGAACTCGACAAACCTTTTTTTTAAGTATTCCCCTAATTCAAAGAAGTTGTACCTACTTTCAAAAATTGGACGTAACTTACTTACAAATTTTTTTTTGAACAATCTTCGGGTCGACAGGTATTAACAACTTCCAAGTCCGTTAGTAAATTGAACTTCATTTTCAAAGAAGAACACTTGTACTAAATTTGAAGTTAATCGGTTAAATCATTTCTAATATATAACAAAGTAAAGAAAAAACCTATAAAAAGCTATTGAGCTACGATGGGTTAACGGAACTCCAAAAATATTTTTTTGTGGCTTCATTTATAAGCAAAGTAGTATTTCAAAAAATTGGCTGAAACTTGCTTTTTTACAATTTGAAAGCTTCCGGGCAACGCCGGGTAAATCTGCTAGTTTTAGCTAAAAATGAAAGTTTTTTATTACATTGATGTTTCTTTTATTTAAAACTGGCAACCCGACACATAGGAAGTAGGAAATATATTCTTTGGTTTTGAAATTATACTCGGTCGGCCTCAAATCGATCTAAAGCTTCTAGAATCCGAACTCATTGACCAAACTCGATCAGAACCAATTCCCATGGTACTTTCATTACTAGTAACCTAGAAAAATAGCGGCATTATTTTTTGAGTTATAGTGTTTTAAAATATGTGTTTGTTTGCCCTTGAACTTTTCAAAGGTTCCAGAACCCGAAACCATTGTACGATTTCGCCCATATGCTGTCCCCGTCATACTTTCAATACTTGTAATCTATCTTAATTTTAAGTTACTAGTTTTATTTATTTCGATGATAAGCTTTTACACATTGGGTGGGCTAAGACAGGTACTGAACCACCACACCAATTGATCCAAAATTAGAGGGACACGCAGAAATAGTAAAGAACACCCATGTGCCAAATTTGAAGCTTCCACATTTGTTTCAAGTTACTATCTTTATTAATTTCGAAAATATGCTTTAAGGTCCTCGGAACTGAGTGGCTGGTCTCCTTCCACTACTCCAATTGGGCTCAAATTTGAAGGAGACTAAGGAAATCGAAAGCGACACCCTGAAACCAAATTTGGAGGTTCTATCTTCATTGTATTCGGAATTATGCTCGTTTGGCCTAAATTCGATCAAAAAGTTCTAGATTCCGAACTATGGTCCAATCCCGAACTTACGCAATCCCCGAAGTAGTTTCATTACCAGTACCCTACAACACAAATTTTATGAAGACAGCGTCAACAACTAATGAGTTATCGTGATTTTTTATACATGTTCGTTAGTCCTTAGACCGATTAAAAGCTCCAGAATCCGAACCCATTGGCCGATTTCGGCCATTTGCAATCCCCGTCGTACTTTCAGTCCTAGTAATCTACACTTAAAATTTCATCAAGATAGCTCCATTATTTTTTGAGTTATCGTGCCTACGGACGGACGGACATGGTTCTATCGACTAAGGAGGTCACGCTGATCACAAATATATATACTTTTCCATATCTAGCTCGCTTCCTTTAGGTGGTTACAAACACCATACCAAAGTTAATATACCCCTTTACCTATTCTATAGGTGTAGGGTATAAAAAGGCGTGCATAAATATTAAAAAGAGTGATGATGCATGCTTTGCGTGGTGTATAATGGCTGCGCTAAATCCAAATACAGCTCACTCTGATCGTATCTCAAGTTATCAAAACTATAGAGAAGTATTGAATTTTAATGGTGTTACCTTCCCAGTGCTACTAAATGTCACAACATTGTCAAAAATGTCAGGCGGTAAAGCTGTAGAATGTTTACAATGTAAGAAAAAATTTAATTTAAAAAAAAATAATAAAGCAATCCAATGCAATGGTAATTGTAAAAAGTGGGTCCATGATACATGCGCTGGATTGGAAAATGAGGAGCTCCAAGACTACTTAGAGGGTGCTGATAAAAAATGGATGTGTACAACCTGTAAGAACAAGAAAAAAATAAGACTTACAATTGATAAGAGTGGTGTTGGCACGTCAAATCTAAACTTGAGCAACCTCAACAAAAGTACAATAATCAGGAGCAAAAGTGATTATATTGAAAAAACGAGGAAGATTATAGTTGCCTTCGTCAACTTTTAGATACCCGTGCGTGTATTAAATAAATAAGAATTTCATATATTGCAATTGAACTGTTTGACAGAAAATTCAAAATTTTTGTTATACCCTACACCTATAGAATAGGTAAAGGGGTATATTAACTTTGGTATGGTGTTTGTAACCACCTAAAGAAAGCGAGCTAGATATGGAAAAGTATATATATTTGTGATCAGCGTGACCGCCTTAGTCGATATAGCCATGTCCGTCCGTCCGTCCGTCCGTCCGTCCGTAGGCACGATAACTCAAAAAATAATGGAGCTATCTTGATGAAATTTTAACTGTAGGTTACTAGGACTGAAAGTACGGCGGGGATTGCATATGGGCGAAATCGACCCATGGGTTCGGATTCTGGACCTTTTTATCGATCGAAGGGCTAACGAACATATATAATAAATCACGATAACTCAACAACTAATGACGCTTTCTTCATCAAATTGGTGCTGTAGGTAACTAGTAATGAAACTACTTCGGGGATTCCGTAAGGTCGGGATTGGACCATGCGTTCGGAACCTAGAACTTTTTGATCGAATTTAGGCCAAACGAGCATAATTCCGAAACCAATGAAGATAGAACCTCCAAATTTGGTATCAGGGTGTCCCCTCCTATCTCCTAATTGTCTTGAGAATTTGGGTCCCATTGGACTACTGGGTCGGGGACCAGCCACACATTTCCGAAGACCTTAAAACATATCTTTAAAATTAATAAAGATAACAACTTGAAAAAATGTAGAAGCTTCCAATTTGCCACAAGGGTGTTCTTTACTATCTCTTGCGTGTTCCCTTAATTTGGGATCAATTGGAGTGGTGGTTCAGTACCCCTCTCAGACCTCCCAAGTTTTAAAAGCTTATAATCGAAATTACTAAAAATAGTTACTTAAAATTAAGATAGATCGTTTAAATTGTGTACAAGGATTAACTAGTACTATAAGTAAAGCGCGGGCTGTGTAAGGGCGAAATCAGCCCATGGGTTCGGATTCTGGACCTTTTAGTCGGTGTCAGGGATAACGAACATATATTAAAAATCACGATAACTCAACAACTAATGAGGCTATCTTCATGAAATTTGTGCTGTAGGTTATTGGTAATGAAACTACGGCAGTGATTACGTACGGTGAGGATTGGACAATGGGTTCGGAACTGAGAACTTTTTTATCGAATTTAGGCCAAACTAGCGTAATTCCGAAACCAATGAAGATATAACCTCCAAATTTGGTATCAGGGTCTCCCTTCCTATTGCATAAGTGTCTTTGAAATTTGGACCCCATTGGACTAGTGGGTCGGGGACCAGGCACTCAGTTCCGAGGACCTTAAAGCATATTTTCGAAATTAATAAAAATAGTAACTTGAAACAAATGTAGAAGCTTCAAATTTGGCCCAGGGTGTTCTTTACTATTTCTTCTATGCCCCCCTAATTTGGGATCATTTGGAGTGGTGGTTTAGGACCTCTCTTAGACCCCCAAATGTGTAAAAGCTTATCATCGAAATTAATAAAACTAGTAACTTAAAATTAAGATAGAACGTTCCAATTGTATACAAGGGTTAACTAGTATTGAAAGTATGACGGGACTGCATATGGGCGAAATCGTACCATGGTTTGGGGTTCTGGAACCCTTGACAAGTTCAAGGACTAACAAACATATATCTTAAAACACCATAACTCAAAAAATAATGCCGGTATTTTGATGAAATTTAAACTCTAGGTTACTAGTAATGAAAGTACCATGGGAATTGGTTCTGGTTGAGTTTAATTTCAAAGCCAAAGAATATATTTCCTATGTCCTATGTGTCTCCGAAATCTAGACTTAATTGTAGTGATTCAGCTATATTCAAAGGTACTTGCTGCATTTATGTAAAATTTATTTGAATATTTAAATGAATTATATGAAAAGGTCTAAATTTGTAATTGTATTTTAGAAATACATTTCATATTTTGCGTTTGTAAGCTTTTCTATTAGGTATATAAACTAACCATTTAAAATAATTGCAATTTTTAAAAATTTGGATTATTAAATATATTATGCTTTGATCATCTTTTTATCACAAAATTTAATAATTAGAATTTTTTCATTTTGTAATTGGATTGGAATAAATATATTTTCATTTATTTCAAGTTTGCTTGTTTTTGAATATTTTTAAATAGACAAATTAGTAAGAATTTGTAATATTTTTTAATAGATAATATAATTAGAAAATGTTTTTAGTATTATAAAGTTAATTTGGCTAGCTATGTCTTACGATCAAATTAATAACAGCTTTTATGGTGTTAAAATGACTTATGGATATGTCCTTAAATTTGAACCAAATAGGTGTAGGGTATTTCTAAGTCGTTTGCACCGACTGACTGTTTCTTTACTTGTTTTTTTATATTTAATTACAAAAAAATTAATAAAAAAAAATGAATTAAAAAAAAAGATAAATTTAAAAAAAAAAATATGCTCTCAACGAGATTCGAACCCACACTTTTCAATTAAAATGTCGACGTCCTAACCACTAAGCCATCGACTTTATATTCATCTCAATTTTTTTTTTAAATTATTATAGTTGCGATGGTATCAATTGTTTGTTTTGAATAACTGTTTTGAATTTTTTTAAAAATGTATTAAAAAAAATAAATAATTTATAAATGAGAATTTTAAGATGAATTTAAAAAAAAAAAAATTTTGCCCCAGCCAGGAATCGAACCGAAACGTTTTGACTACTAGTCCCATGTCCTATCCACTATACCACAGAACAATTAATAATTTCTCTACAAAACGAGTTTTTATTTATCTCATTATTTTTTTTTAAATAATTGTATTTGCTATGGTATCAATTGTTTGTTTTAAATAACAGTTTTGAATTTTTTTATAGAAATATTAAAAAAAATTTATAATTTTTAATATAAATGAGAGTCTTCTGTCAAAATTTCCATTAAATTAAAATTTTTTCAAACATAAAATAAATACATATACATATTTTATTAAAAAAAAAATAGATAAAAAAAATGAATTTAAAAAAAAATTTTCCTTAGCCTGAATTCGAACCGAGACATTTTTGCTACAAGTAACATGTCCTAACCACTACACCATGAATCGATTAATAATTGGACAACAATTTGTTTGTTTTTATATTTGGTTTCTATTTCGTTATTAATGTTGAAAATACTCATAAAATATCGAAAAATTTGTATGGCAGCTACCCGAAGCCTTTCTCCGATTTTAACCAAAAACAATAGGGAACATACAAATTGCCTAAAAATTACTTTGTGAAAGTTTCAGAACTCTAGCTCTTATAGTTTTTGAGTTATCGTGCTGACGGACGGACGGACGAACGGACGGACACACGTAGCTAGATCGATTCACTTTTCGATGCTGATTCGATACGTACCCTTGACACTATATCTAGTTCTTATATTTCGATGCGTTACAAACGGAGGAGTAATTTTAATATACCCGATGTTCATATATGTATGCACGGGTATAATAATGAGAAAACTAGATGAAATAATAGAAAAGTTAACTACTCATGATAAAGAATTTGAAGAACTCCAAGATGAGGTTAACTCTATCAAAAACCTGATGGATAATCTAATCGAAGAAAATATGCAACTTAAGAATTAAAATAACCCGTTGAAAGATAAAGTGGAGTATAATTCTATAGAAATTGAAAAGATGAAACAGAAACGCTTATCTAACATATTGGAATTCACAGGAATAGAGGAGATACCTGACACTTCAATATCTGAATTAATTATAAATGTAGTTAAAAGTATTCGTACTGATTTGAAAACCGAGCATATAAAAGATTCCTATAGAAACAAAAATATGTCTAAAAAAAAAAATTATAAAAATATGTAACTCAGGTGAGCCCGAAAAACTCAGGTGAGAAATTATACAAAAAATAATGGAGAAAAAGAAAAATTTTAAAAATTTAAATAAGATAAAGTTAATTGCAAACCAATATTTATAAATGAGAAACTAACCTCGTATTTCAGCTTGTTATATAAAAAAGCTAGAGATATGAAGAAAAAAAATATTATAAAATGTGCATGGATTAAAGAGGGTAAAATATTAATTACAAAAACATAAAATAGCAAAATTATTCGAGTTTTATCAACATCCAATTTAAATGTTGAATAAACACAATGAAGATTTTATTTTACCACTCAAAATCCATGTAAAAGAAGTTTGTGAATATGTATCTCAAGTTAATTTTCAAAAAAATTATTCACTCAAAATATTATATTTAAATCTTAGAAGCCTAAAGAATAAAATAGAAGACATATCACTTATATTAGAAAGTTTAAAAACAATTGTTCACTTAATTGTATTCACTGAAACTTGTTTGTTTGATTATGAAACTAGTCAGGTTAATTTAATGAATTATAGTAATGTATTTTCATGTAGAAAAACACGTAAAGAAGGTGGCACTGCAATATATATACACAAAACACTTAATTATAAACTTCAATATATTTATTCTGATGAATATCATAACATTATAAATATCAGTCTTAACTTTAATAAAATCCATATCTTTGTCTCAGCTATATACAGACCACCTGAAAGAAATTGTGAAAATATAAATAAATTTAATGAAATATTAAGTATAATCTAGTAAATCTTTCTAAGTATGAAACTTACATATTTAGTGATTATAATTTTAATATAAACAATGCCTCTTCAGATATTGAAATGTATAAAACTATTGTGGAAAGTAACGGCTTCTTCTTTTGTGACTATACCACCACTAGACTAATAAGTAAAATCTGTTTAGATCATTTTATTTCTAATAATGTAAAAATAAATACTAATATTACTCACCTAAATACTGAAATTTCTGATCATCAAATTATAATAGCTGAAATAAATAATTATACTTTAAAAAAAAAAATTGTTGATGATCCAATTAATGTCAAAACAACAGATGTTAGAAAAGTAAAACAAAAATTGAAAGAGTGTCCAATAATATTTATGTCAGATAATGTAAATGACAAATATGAACAATTAAAACAAAATTTAATATTACATACTAGAGATGCCACATGCAATAAAATTATAAAGATAAAACAAAAAGAAGTCCCACCCTGGTTTGATCTTAAATGCAGAAGAATAAATAATATAAAAAATTATTGGCATAGAAAACATATAAAAAATTATGAAAATGAACATGTAAAGAATGAATATAAGTTTTGGTGTAATAAATATACTTCAATCAAACGAAAAAAACAAATTAGTTATGATAATAATATATTTCAGAAAACTAAAGGAAACCCAAGCAAAACGGGGAAACATATTAAAAATACTATAAATCCTTGTCCAAAGAATCAGAATGGATTATTTCATGATCAAAATGCATATAATAAAAAAAAAAAATAATGAAACTGAATGAATTTAATCAATACTATGCAAATGTTGGAAAGACTTTAGCAGCAAAATTTAATAAGGTATATGTACCAAAAATAGGGACAACATCAAGATTTAAATTTAAGTTAATATCTCTAAATGAAACAAAAAATTTAATAAATAACTTAAACAATACTACGGCAACAGGTTATGATGAAATTCAAACGAAAACAATAAAGTATTGCCAGGATGAATTGTTATTTAATATAAGAAATCTAATTAACACATCCTTAATTTGCGAATAAGTACCAGAGTCTAAAAATAAGTAAAGTAATTCCAATTTATAAAGGTGATGGAGATAAAAATGAAGTATGTAATTATAGGCAAATATCAATATCATCTATTTTCAGCAAGTTCCTTGAAACCTACATAAATAATCAGCTGAGTACTTATTTAAGCAAGAATAACTTAATGGATAAACAACAATATGGCTTTATCAATTGTTCAAATACAAATGCTGCTCTATTTGATTTAATAACTGAAGTTCAAGCAGGAGTAAGTAAAAAGCAGAGTGGCTGTAGTATTTCTCGATTTAGCCAAAGCATTTGACTCAGTTGACAGGAAGATTCTTCTACGTATACTATTTGAATGTGGAGTTTTTGAAAAGGAACATAAGTGGTTTAAGAACTACTTATCTGGAAGAAAACAGTATACAGAATGTAAGCAGTATAAAAGCAAAATAGAAGATGTTGAATTTGGAGTTATTCAAGGCAGTTCGCTTGGCTCTACACTATTTGCGTGCTATATAAGTAGTTTTTCTAAATTAAAATTAAAAGCTAAGGCTTTTTTATGTGCAGATGATATAGCGATTTTTTTTAAAGAAAATAACTATACTGAATTAGAAAAACAAATAAATTTAGATTTAAAAGAAGTCAGTGAATGGATGAAAATTCATAAGCTGACGGTAAATATAAAAAAACAAAATACATGCTAATAAAAAAACAGCCGACAGCAAAAGTAAAAATTTATAGTGGTACTGAAATAGAGGAAGTGGATATATTCAAATATTTTGGAATATATATTGACGCTAAATTAAATTGGAACCAACAGTCAAATGAAATTGTCAAAAAAACTAGACGTATCGCAGGTGTTTTCAAATTAGCAGAAAAAAGAGTACCATATGAACAAAAAAGTTCGATATTCTATTGCTTATTTCACTCCACCATATCATATGGCATAATTGTTTGGGGCAATACTTACCTAAAGAATATCGCTAAGCTACAAAGAATACAAAATAAAGCGATTAAAAATCTTTATGGCTGAATCACCGTTCTTCAACCACAGAAATACACAAGCGCTTTGGAATACTTACATTGGAATTACATAAAAAAAATGGTACAAGCTATTCAAATTCATAATATGAAAACAAAAAAAATAAAAACTAATGTAGGCATAATCCAGAACAATGAAATACATAGCTATAGTACCAGAACAGCGAATAATATACACTCACACAACTCGGAAACTTTCAATATAGCAACTAAGATCTACAATGAATTACCATTAGAAATTAAAATTACGGAAGACAAGAAAATTAAAACTAAAATAAAACAACACTTTTTAAACTTTTTATTATAGCTTTTAAACGTAAATAATACATGCTTAATAATATGATAAATTTTTCCTAATGTTTTTGTGAATTAAAAATTAATGAATTGCTATATCTCTTTATTTTGACTAGTTTTTTTGTATTTTTAAAGTTTCAATTATTATTGTTATTATTATTATTTTGTTTTTTCTTTTTGTAGTTAAATCTTAAATTAAGCTTTGTTTAAATTTTTGTTTTTAATATACATCATAATATTTAATCGGCTTATTTTTTCCCATACAAATATAAACATCCTTTTTCTGGGTAAACTATTTGACCAATTTTAATGAAACAAAAACCAAAATAAAGGTTTTTTTTGTTTTCATAGGACAATGATCTTTTTTTTTAAGAATATTGCGTTTTTTCAGGTGAAAACCTGTCTTTAATTTAACGTAATTTTGAATTTAACGGTCACGCGGTTAAAAGTTGAGACTTATGACTCTAATATTATGAGCCGACTTTCTGTATAAATGTTATTCATTTTCGGTTGTAATTCGCAGCTAAATCTAAATCAAAAGATTATAGGCGCCGACTTATGTACCTATATCTTTCTTTTTTTTGTTTAGTTCAAATATTCAATGAACATGGAGATTTAAATTTTTTAAAAACTTTTTTTTTGTTTTTGTTTTTTTTTTATCTTAAAAAGTGAACGAAAAAAATGAGTTCTGTTCGAAATGAAAGCTATACATTTGGTTAATACAGTAATTTTCATTTATAACGAGCTCGGTGCATTTTTAATTATAATAAACTTTACACTTTTTGCCAAAGAATTTAATCTAATATATAAAGAAGAAAATTTGTTTGTTTGTTTGTCCAGGATTCACGTGAAAACCACAGGTCCGATTGACACCAAATTTTAGAAGAATAATTTTGGGAGTCCGGGGGGTGACATAGGCTATGTCGCATTTTTATAAGTCAGCAGGTTGCGGCTCCAGAGCCGTTTTAAGCTTTTTCGTTTTTTTGATGTCGAGTCGAAACGGTTTGACCGATTCACTTGAATTTTTGCACGAATGTTCTTCTTATTACACGGAATTAATGGTATAAAACTGGTTGGAATAAATTAACCCCTTTCGGCCCGGCGGGCTTCCAAATAATTTTGTGTTTCCGATTTGTGTCCAATTTTACAGGGTTGTTTTGCAGTCAAAAAGAGAGGCTGGCACAAATTTTTGTTGGGTTCGGTTAACCCGTTTGGGCACGAGGGCGCAATGAAGCTTTTTCAATGTTTTTGATGTCGAGCCGAAACAGTTTGACCGATTGACTTGAAATTTTGCACAAATGTTCCTCTTAGCAACCGCAATTAGTTGCATAAATTTGGTTGGAATAATTTAACCCATTTCGGCCTGGCGGGCTTCCAAAAAATTTTGTGTTTCCGATTTGTGTCCAATTTTACAAGGTGGTTTCGAAGTCGAAAATAAAGTGTGGGACAAATTTTTGTTGAATTCGGTTAACCCGTTTGAGCACGAGAGTGCAAAGAAGCTTTTTCAATGTTTTTGATGTCGAATCAAAACTGTTTGACCGATTGACTTGAAATTTTGCACAAATGTTCCTCTTAGCAACCGCATTTAGTTGTATAAATTTGGTTGGAATAAATTAACCCATTTCGGCCTGGCGGACTTTCAAAAAATTTTGGGTTTTCGATTTGTGTCCAATTTTACAGGTTGATTTTGTAGTCTAAAAGAGAGGCAGCAAAAAGTTTTAGTTAAGTTCGATTAACCCATTTTCCACGACGACGCTATGAAGTTTTCCATATATTTTATTTTCTTATACGATTAAAAGTATTTTATTGAAAATTTTGTACCAGCATTTTAATTAAAACCCACAGGGTTAATTTGGTTTTGACCTGTTTGTGCGTTTTGAACAAAGATTCAATGAAATTTTCAGTTTTCTTCAAATGAAATCTAAAAATCAAAAAATTCAATTTGTTATATATAATGCTTAAATACATAGTATTTTAAAACAGTTTTTCCAAAAAATAAGCCTACATTTCTCTCATAAAATCATAAAAAAACGAGGAAGAGCGTATTACAAC
The DNA here is from genome assembly GCA_963082915.1 of Dolichopus griseipennis. Lineage (NCBI taxonomy): Eukaryota > Metazoa > Arthropoda > Insecta > Diptera > Dolichopodidae > Dolichopus > Dolichopus griseipennis. The sequence continues at coordinate 209,745,157 of OY720441.1, forward strand.
TTTCAGGTGAGTACTAAACAAAATATAAGTTGAAAAGCAAATTTTTAAACCTTTTCTAAACCATCGACTATATTTTATTCAAGCGTTGGCAATTCAAGAAAATCCCCTTTTGACCTATAGTCATTTTAATTCAGTTAACATTGTTCACCGGAAACCTACCATCCTCAACTATATCGTCAAGGAGCACCAAATTGTCAAGAAGCAGCATGTATAGAAAAATTAGAGATAATTGTTCAAATTGTTTTGCAAACTGTTTTTTAAAGTTTTAGTTTCGCAATCGATTAAAAGAACTCGACAAACCTTTTTTTTAAGTATTCCCCTAATTCAAAGAAGTTGTACCTACTTTCAAAAATTGGACGTAATTTACTTACAAATTTTTTTTTGAACAATCGTCGGGTCGACAGGGGTTAACAACTTTCAAGTCTGTTAGTAAATTGAACTTCATTTTCAAGGAAGAACACATATACGAAATTTGAAGTTAATCTGTTAAATCATTTCTAATATATAGCAAAGCAACGAAAAAACCTATAAAAAGCAGTTGGGCCACGATGGGTTAACGGAACTCCACAAATATTTTTTTGTGGCATTTATAGGCAAAGTAGTATCTCAAAAAATTGGCTGAAACTTGCTTTTTTACAATTTTCAAGCTTCCGGGCAACGCCGGGTAAATCTGCTAGTCTAATATATAAAGAAGAAAATTTGTTTGTTTGTTTGTTTATTTGTTTGTCCAGGATTCACGTGAAAACCACTGGTCCGATTGTCACAAAATTTTAAAGGAATAATTCTGGGAGCCCGGGGGGTGACATAGGCTATGTCACAATTTTATAAGTCAACAGGTTGCGGCTCCAGAGCTGTTTTAAGCTTTTTCGTTTTTTGAATGTCGAGTCAAAACGGCTTGACCGATTGACTTGAAATTTTGCACAAATGTTCGTCATAGCAACTGGAATTAGTTGTATAAATTTGGTTCGAATAAATTAACCCATTTCGGCCTGGCGGGCTTCCAAAAAATTTTGTGTTTCCGATTTGTGCCCAATTTTACAAGGTGGTTTCGCAGTCGAAAAGAGAGTCTGGCACAAAATTTTTGTTAAGTTCGGTTAACCCGTTTGGGCACGAGGGCGCAAAGAAGCTTTTTCAATGTTTTTGATGTTGACTCAAAACCGTTTGACAAATTGACTTGAAATTTTGCACAAATGTTCGTCATAGCAACCGGAATTAGTTGTAATAAATTAACCCATTTCGGCCTGGCGGGCTTCCAAAAAATTTTGTGTTTCCGAATTGTGTCCAATTTTAAAGGGTGGTTTCGCAATCGAAAAGAGAGTCTGGCACAATTTTTTGTTAAGTTCGGTTAACCCGTTTGGGCACGAGGGCCCAATAAAACTTTTTCAATGTTTTTGATGTCGAGTCAAAACGGTTTGACCGCTTGACTTGAAATTTTGCACAAATTTTCCTCTTAGCAACCGCAATTAGTTATATAAATTTGGTTGGAATAAATTAACCCATTTCGGCCTGGCGGGCTTCCAAAAATTTTGTGTTTCCGATTTGTGCCCAATTTTACAAGGTGGTTTTGCAGTCGAAAATAGAGTCTGGCACAAATTTTTGTTGAGTTCGGTTAACTCGTTTGGGCATGAGGGCGCAAAGAAGCTTTTTCAATGTTTTTGATGTTGACTCAAAACCGTTTGACAAATTGACTTGAAATTTTGCACAAATGTTCCTCTTACCAACCGGAATTAGTTGTATAAATTTGGTTGGAATAAATTAACCCATTTCGGCCTGGCGAACTTTCAAAAAATTTTGTGTTTCCGATTTGTGTCCAATTTTACAGGTTGATTTTGTATTCTAAAGAGAGGCTGCAAAAAGTTTTAGTTAAGTTCGATTAACCCGTTTTCCACGACGACGCTATGAAGTTTTCTATAAATTTTATTTTCTTATACGATTAAGAGTTTTTTAATTGAAAATTTTGTACCAGCATTTTAATTAAAACCCACAGGGTAATTTGGTTTTGACCTGTTTGTGCGTTTTGAACAAAGATTCAATGAAATTTTCAGTTTTCTTCAAATGAAATCTAAAAATCAAAAAATTATATTTCTTATATATAGCATTATTTGTTATTATTATTAATTCACAATTAATTTCAATTGTGAACTATTAACAAATAAAAATTCTAATAATTAATTTTTTTAGTATTATTAGTTATTATTATCAACGCACAATTAATTTCAATTGTGAACTATTAACAAATACAAATTCTAATAATTAACCTTTTTTTTAATTAAATAAGGTTTTAGATAACAACTTCTCTTCTCAAAAGTTAACACTACAATGACTTATTTTTATTTTAAATTAAACGTTGCAATGCCATGCATTGCAAAGTTTAGAAATATTTGAGAATCAAATTAGTAGTATATATAGGGGGGTTCTGGCGCTGTCAGATGACGTAGTAAAATATTTGACAGTTGTGAATAATGAAATAATGAGACGTATTAGGGAATAGAATTTCAGTTGTGAATAATGAAATAATGAGACGTATTAGGGAATAGAATTTTTATAGTGGTATTATGAGAATGTGATGAGGTATTGTGTTTGGTAGGGGGTAAGGAAGGAGTAGGGGGTAATTAGGAGTAGGTGTAGCAGCAGGGTAATAACTGCGGCGGTTGGTTTGACAAACTCCTAATCTTTATATTATAGAATTCTAGATAGGGGTTTGGTAGGATAAGGAGAGGTGCAACAGGGCAATAATTGCGGCGGTTAATAATAGCGGCGGAGCATTGGCTGCGGCGGTTAATAAAATCGGCGGTTGGTATGAGAAACTCCTAATCTTTATATTATTTAATATAGAACTTGACAATTCTAAATTCGTAGTTCTAGAATTCTAGATTCGAAGATAGCTGTTGCTGTTGAGATTTCGAGTTTTTTTATAGTTTTGAGAATATCCTATAGTTGTATGAATAAAGTTCAGTTTAGAGATAAGGAAAATTTAAGAAATTTTTTTTTTTTTTTTTGCGGTTTTGTTTAATTAATGTTTTATATAAAAGATAAGAAATTTTATTAAAAATTTTATGTTGTTTTGCAGTAGAATGAAAGAATTGAAAGTTGAATTTTTTTGTTTTTTTTTTTTGATAATAAAGTTTTTAAGTATAAAGAGCAAAAAAAGTTCTTATATTATGTATCACTTAATAATTAAAATTATTTTAAATTGTAAAATAAAAATCTGAAATGACGTCAGGGGATTCCTATTGTTAATTTAAAAAGAAAAAAACAAAATATATTGGTATTACAAAGTTTTTTTATTTATTTTTTAAAGTTTTTCGATGAATTTTCTGTTTTGAAAACCGCTCTATATAAAACAGTAAATTTTCAATATCTGTATTAGTTTACGTTAAAACTTAAAACATTAAACATTAAAATAGTAATAAAAAATGAAACGTTCAGTTAAAACTAATGATACTTCTAAAACTTGCTTAGATTGCAATATAAAAGTATTATGTAAAGATTGGCTGTATCATACTAGAACCTTTTTACATAAGAAAAATATAAAAGAATTAGTAGAAGGTGATTTGAAACGTGTGAAGAGCAACTTCAGCGAACGGGTAGAAACTTTCATGTTGGAAAATAATAATGAAAGTAATATACTACCTGAATCGTTTTTGCAAAATTCCAAAGATAGAATCATCAAACTATTAAGTTGACAAAACATCAAGCGTACAAATTCAATTTAGAGCTATTTGCTGAATATATGAAAATTCAGAAAAAAGAAAATTTTGAAAATGAGTTTGATGATGGTGGTGATAATGATGATTTTATAACATCAATAAAGTCATTTAACAGCAAAACGGTGCGTATATTACACCATTCAGAAATATCTGAAAACTATAATCAGTTGATGCAGAATATTATAAAAAAAACGGATGAATTTCAAGAACGAGATAGTGGATGGGCGTTAATTAGAATTATTCATTTAGAATTTAACATCAACCAATATAAACCCTTGAGAGGCTCTCAATATCTACCGTTACCATCGTTTATAAAAAACAAAAAAGCTTGTATTAACGTTATGAATTCTGATCAATATTGCTTCAAATGAAGTATAGCAGCAGCTTTTCAATCTGGAAAAGATCTTGAACGGATATCAACATATAAAATATCTGATATACAAGCAGAAAGAATTACTCTACAAAATAAGATAGTTCTGAAATTCGATGGACTAACCTTTCCCCTTAAAGTTGCTGATATCGCAATATTTGAAGAAATGAATCCATCAATCAGCATAAATGTTTTTGGATATGAAAAAGCTGAAGTAAATAGCAAGACTTTCTTTCAAATTAATGGTCCATATTATTGCACAAAAGAAAAGAAAATGCATCATATCAATCTGTTGCTGATAGAAAACGAAGAGAAAACCCATTATGTGTTTATTAAAAATATATCCAGATTAATTCGTTCGCAAATTAGCAAACATAAAGGAAGGATTTTTTTATGCAATAACTGCTTGATCCATTTCTATAGTGAAGCTGATTTAAAACGACATGACTCTGAGTGCAACAGAATTGTTACAACAATGCCGGAAGATAAAAATAAAATTTTAAAATTCAAAAACTTTATGAAAAAATTGGTTGTTCCTTTTGCGGTTTATGCAGATTTTGAATGTATTCTTCAAAATATTGATACGTGTTCACCCAATCCAAACGTTTCTTCAACAACAGATATTCAAGAACATATCCCTTGTTATTTTGCTTATTACATCAAATATTCATATGGTGATGAGTTAGATATATTCCGAATGCAAACTAATCCTGGATGTGAAGAAGATTTTGTGAAGAATTTGATTACAGATGTAAAAAATATAGCTTGTAAGTATTTAAAAAAAATAGTTCCAATGAAAAAATTAACAGAATTAGAACTAAAAATGCAATTAGAAAGTACATTTTGTCATATTTGTGAAAAAGATTTAACAAAAGAAAGAGTAATGGATCATTGCCATTTTACTGGTAATTATAGAGGTCCAGCTCATTATATTTGTAATTTACAATTTAAAAAACCAAATTTTATTCCGGTGTTTTTCCATAACTTTAGTGGTTATGATTGCCATTTAATTATTAAAGCTTTAGCAAACTTTCCTGGGAAAATTAATGTGTTACCAATTAATAAAGAAAACTATATTTCTCTCTCTAAGTGGGTTGAGTATGAAGAAAACAATTTTGTAGAAATTCGATTTTTAGATTCGTTTAGGTTTATGGATTCTAGTTTAGAATTATTAGCTTCTTATTTATCTAATGATGATTTATTTACTGTGAGGAAAATGTTTCCAGAAGTTGAAACTTTTTCTTTAATCAGACGTAAAGGTATATTTCCTTATGAATACCTCAATTCGTGGGAGAAATTGAACGAAACTACATTACCGTCAAAAGAACATTTCAATAGTAGTTTAATAAATAGTGTTTGTTCAGAGGAAGATTATGCTCACGCGAAAACAGTGTGGGAAAAATTTGAATGTAAAAATCTTCGCGATTATTCAGAAATTTATTTAAAAACAGATGTGTTGTTATTAACAGATATATTTGAAAATTTCCGAAAAATATGTCAAAAAATATACTCATTAGATCCTTGTCAATATTTTACAGCACCCGGGTTGGCTTGGGATTCCATGTTAAAAACTACAAAAATTGAACTTGAACTGCTAACCGATATTGATATTCATAATTTTATCAAAAGAGGTATAAGAGGGGGTTTAACACAATGTAGCTTAAGACATTCTGTTGCTAATAATAAATATTTAGAAAACTATGATGCAACAAAACCATCACAATATATAATGTATTTAGATGTAAATAATCTTTACGGGCTTGCTCAATCAGATTTTCTACCCCATTAAAATTTTATGTGGTGTAAAAATCTCAATATAGATGTTTTAAACATACCAGATGATTCATATATAGGTTATATTTTGGAGATGGATTTAGAATATCCATCCTCTTTACATGATGCGCACAATGATTTACCATTCTGCGCAGAAAACAAACAAAATTGTAATATGAAACAAAAAAAATTAATAGCTGATTTGGAAAATAAAAACAATTTCGTTATCCACTATAGAAACTTGAAACATTGCTTTAATTTTGAAAAAAATCCACAGAAGCTTAAAATTCAATCAATCTCCCTGGCTAAAATGTTTTATAGATTTAAATAATTTTCATAGAACTCAGGCAACAAATGATTTTGAGAAAAACTTCTTTAAAAAGCAAAATAATGCGATTTATGGAAAAACTATGGAGAATGTAGATAAAAGAAAGGATGTGAAAATTGTAACTGATTGGGAGAGTAGTGGACGTCGTCTAGTAGCTCGCGCTTTAATTTCAAGACCAAATTTTCATAGTATGACGCATTTTACCAATAAAATTGTTGCTATTCAGATGAATAGAATGCGTGTATATTATAATAAGCCCATTTATTTGGGATTTACAATTCTAGAATTATCGAAAGATGTAATGTATAGGTTTCATTATGACTTTATTAAATTAAAGTACGGAGAAGATATTAGATTAAATTATATGGATACAGATTCATTCATTTATACTGTAAAAACAGATGACTTTTATAAAGATATGTTGCCTGATATCAATGCTAGATATGATACTTCCGCTTATAATTCTAAAAACCCATATAATATTCCCAGGAAAAATAAAAAAGTATTAGGTATGATGAAGACGAATGCAATGGTAGCATTATAAAAGAATTCATAGGTTTAAGAGCAAAAATGTATTCAATTGATATTGAAAATAAAGAAAATATATGTAAAGCGAAAGGTGTTAAAAAAGGTGTTGTTAAAAATTTTACAATAAATAATTATAGAGATTGTTTATATAAAAAAAAAATATTAGTTAGACAAATGTTAAATTTTAGATGTAAGTCTCATGCATTGTATACACAAAGTTTAAGTAAAGTTTCTTTAAGTTATTTAGATGATAAGAGATTTATAAAAAGTGATAATACCCATACTCTAGCTTGGGGACACTTTTCTATCGATAAATAATTTATAATTATTAAATATATATGTAATATATATGTTTATCGGCTGGGTGGCACAGTGGTTAGAGTGCCAACCTTTCATGCGAAAGGCCCCGGGTTCGAATCCCAGTGAAAGTGAAAAAACTTTTATCTGGTTTTCAACTCGACTCAGCTACCATTCGCCTTTGGGTTCAAATTAATGGCTTAATTAATAATTAATAATTATATATCTTTAATAAAAAATACATAAATATAACAATATAAACAAATACAAAATGTAAACAAATAATTCAATTAAATAATATAACTCACTGATATAGAATACTATATAAATCTAATACAAAATATTACAATATAAACAAAAATAGAACTGCATTTATTAAAAATCTAAGACATTTCTACATGTTATAAGGCGTAGTACTATCTCATGTTTAAATTGTATGTGGAATTCATTTGATCAGTTCTAATATATGAATATATCTCCCCTGTTCCGACATGCACATATATAGTCAGGCTGTTTAGCCTATCACAGTGAACAGTTAAGCACGTAGAGGTGCGGGCAAAAAAAAAAAAAAAAAAAAAAAATATTGAAATTCTATTAAATAAATTAAAAAAATGAAATAAAAAAATGTTTTATTTAAATTTTTATTACATCTATAGGTTTATACAACTAATAGGTTTAATTCTGGGATACATCCATGTGGGAGGGTTTTTTGGTTTTGATAACCATGGTCCAGTGCGTGTGTTAAGAATGATGTTTTTAATGTTTAGACCTCCGGTACGGTTAACATCATCCCATCCCATGCAGTTAAATTTTATGTTGTCCCAATCTGTGACTTCAGAAAGCTCAATGTAATAAAAAAATTCTATGATGTTATTGTGTTGAATTTTTTAGAAGAATTCAAAAATACTTATTAGAAATAGGTAAATTATAGATATTTTTTAGGTACCATAAAACCGCATACATCCTTCTATTTTGAAATATTCACAATTTTCGAATTTTGAATTTTATATTATAATTGTTATCTTATAAAGCATATAAAACCACAAAATAATGCTATAAAAATTAGACTTTTGGTAATTTTAATTAGAAAGAACTTCCTTCAAAATTCATATAAATAAGATGAACATGTTTATATTGTAAATCATTTCAATTTGAACAATTGCGCTGTAAGTATATAAAAACGAAATGGATTTTTTAACAAATATCAACAAACGGTTCAATTTTGAAAACTGTAAAACCATCAAAATATCTGAAATGATAATAAATAAGGTTTATCATATAGTTGCGATGGAGAAATTAAATACAAAGTTTGGAGAAAGGATAATTCTCCAAACAACAAATTTCAAGGTATTTTTACCAATCAGGTTCTCGAAATTAACAGAGAAGGAGCTGAAGAAACTCTCATCTGGTGAATATGGAGTTAAAAATGAAGGAGAGATGGGAAGATCCGCCAAAGTTATATTTGCAAAATACTACAACAACAATGATGATGGTGATAATGATGGTGATGATGATGATATCTTCAATAATGATGAAGTAGTAGACATTACAAATAATTAAAAATAAAAAAATTATTAAAAGAAATTAAAAACACTTTTTTTATTTTTCAAATTATTATTTATTTTTTTCAGATTTTTATTCTAGGTTTTTTTTTTAGTTTGATATTCATTTAAGATTGATTTGTATTCAAGTTTTTGATTTTATCCATATCAATTAAAATTAACAAATCGGAAAATGGATAATGTTTCTGACCATTTCTTTTCTTCTTAAGTACCTTCGAATTAGCTAAAGCAGCAATTTTAATATGCAAACATTTTCCAAAGCACACATACCAATATGGTTAAAAGAACATCTTTTAGAATAATGAATTTGTTGATTCTGCAAAATTTTTAAACTTGTAGAATCATGGTCATCCATATTAATTATATTGCAAATTTTAAAGTTTTTTTCCAACAATTTTTTTTTTTCACTACCTTTTACATAAATTCTGTTATAATTATTTCCAAATATTTTTAAAAAATTTATGACATCAGAAAAATTTGCTTTACCGTCGAACCATTGAAACCCATGATGATTTTTTGTTAACCAATTATTTATTTGCCTTGTTTTTGCATTTAGATAATGATAACTGAATGGTGGCTTAATGATAAAATGTTGAATCTCATTTTCTGATGAAAGAACTCCTATTTCCTTTAAGATGAATTTATTGTCATTATCTCGAAATCCTTGAACATCAATGATTATATAATTCATTTTTATATATTTGAAGAATTGTCAGAAGATTCTGATAAAAATCTTTTAAGTTTAAGGTTTCATAAATTTTGTAAAATAAATATGATATACAATGTAGAACTATGATGAAACACCAATAAATGGGGGAATTTCAAAGACACAGTTAGATTCTAAGTTTCTGGAAGCGTCATTTTTGTTATTTAGAAATTTAGATTATTTTGTTAACTTCTCCTGTTAATGGCTTAAATTCTACTAAGCGGTCATGCAAAATAAGACAGTAAGCTGTAGTACTGTCTGGAATTTTTTTTAAAGTCTTAAATTCAATTTTGACATCAACTGGACCCATTTTAAGATTATCATTTTGATAACGAGTATCAATTATGAAGATTGGAGAATCAGTTTTAAAGTGGTCGCATGAAACTAAAGGCTCTGATATTGAGTTATTATAATAAAAGCTTCTAAAATTCGAATATGCTTCATATGCTAAAGCATAACGATTTTTTGCAAAATCTAAATTCATATCTTCATATGGGTATGATTCTGAATTTAAATATACTTTTATATTTTCAATATCACAATAATTAAAAGTTGAAGGATCTTCTTCCAGCTTATTTTGTTTGCCAGTTTGTAGAGCAAAAACAATAAAACGAGGTTTTTCAAGTTGTGAGGCTGTTTTAACATTCCAAATATGATGTGTAGTTCCAGCTGGTAATGTAGGATATTCATGTAATTCCCAATTTCTAAAAGGAATTTTCATAACTGACCCATTTTCAATACTTTTGTATAAATTTAATTTAAGATTATCAGCTAAGTTAATATGTTGAACCTTCCAATATATTTTTGTAACAGTAATTTTTGGTTTTTCACTTGCATTAGCGCTGCTACATAATAATGAATTGTCATTAGTTCGAGAGCGAGTTAATATTAACTCATGTTTTGCATTTGGAATAATGTTTTTGTAGTCTTCAGCAAACCCTATTAATCTTTTTAAGGATATACAAAAATTAAAATATAAATTATTTATTTTAATTGATGCATCAGGTGACCAACTTCCATTGTATAAAGCTGTACTTTCATTTTGGTTTAGTGAAATATATACTTTTAGCAGATATCCAAGAGATTTTAAATATTCTTTATTTTCAAATGATAATCGTTTTTTGTATTTTAAATGCTGAGTTACACCTCCTCCTTCGACTGCCTTTAAAGAATTAAGGTGATGTTTATCATTCTGTGAATGTATATTGGATTGATAATTTTGATTAAATACGATCATTCTGAAGCTTTAAGTGTAATCTTATTGTTATTGTTTCTCCACGAAAATTTATTATATTACCGTTCTGATCAAAGAGTTTTACAGTAATAGAACTTATCTGATTAATAGTTACCGGTAAATAAATTACATTCTTAGGAACTTCAATTATTTTATAGCCAGGACTGACGTTAATAGAGAATTCATGTAAAGTGTGAGCCTCTTTTTCATTAATATAAGCTCCAGAAACAATATTGCATTCTACTCTTATTATATTTATTTTATTAATATCAACAAAAAGATCTGAAGTATGCCATTTATTGGCTAATAATTTCTTCTTACTGAAACCTAATAATCCGCCAATTGTATCTTCTCTTTCAAAATCAATATCCTTATCAGCAAAAATTTCACACTTTAATGTATTATTATTTGCTCTTATAATTAATTTTTCCTTATCTGCTTTAGTTATATTTAACGTTTTCCTAAGAAATAGTTCAATATCACCAATTTCATATGAACCTGTTGGAATTGTAATAGGTTTATCATCAATAATAAATGTATTATTCTCCTCATCTATATTAGGTATTGAGTTATACGTTTGGAAATCAACTAAACCACAGGTATATTCTCTTCCCTTTAGATCTATAGGGGGGAAATAATTAGTTGTCAATATGGAAGAATTTCCGTTTAAAGTTAATGTTATTGACATGTCTTTAATTGATACAATGAGATATTTTAGTAGTGTATTCTGTTTTTATATAGATTTTTAAGGTTAATCCCAAAATTCAATGATTAAGATTTAAGGTCAATACGCATTAATAATATAATATACATACATACAAAAATTTTTCGTTTAAATTTCTTTTGATACAACTAAATTCTAATTATTCTTTATCAGTTAGTTTTTTATTTCATTTATGTTCAAATATAGAGAAATAACCTTGAACTTGAACAAAATTATTAATGTAGGTCAGTTTAAAATAAGCTAGACTAAGTATAAAAATTTTTTTTTATTTTTTATTATGTTTTATTTACTGATAATATTTTTTTTTTTCTTAACAATATGAAATAAAAATTCTAAACATAAATGCCCACAATTGTAAGAATTAAAATTTTGTTATTTATTATAATTATATGTAAGTTTATCTCCTAAATATTTTATTACTTCTAATGGAGGTCTTAAATTTCCAAAACTATCAAAATAATGAGTTATTTCAATATTTTTAAAATAAGCTACCCAATGCGTTCCATCTCCAATAGAATTATCTAAATTTATTATACCGCATTCATATTTCCAAGGTCTACCTATTGGTAAATAATATCTCATAAAAACTCCTCGAAAATATTTTAAGTATTTTTTAGCAAAGTTTTCTAAATCAATATTTGTAAGAGCTCTATTGGGTAGCTTAGTTAATGGTTTTTTGGATTTAAATAAAGTCCTAAACCATTCTTATATGGTTTTAAGTGCAATCCATTTCCTCCTTTTAATGCTATTGCTTCCATCATTTTATTATGACGTTGACTTTCTTTTAATTCTTTGTGGGCATTTTTAGCATCGTTAACAGCTTTAGTTATTCCTGCAGTGCCACCTGAAAGTGCTCCAATAGCTGATAGACCCGCAAATATAGGTATTAAAGGTAAAACTCCTCCAATTTTTGGTACAGGAATTATTCGAGGAATCTTAATGTTTTTTTTCTGGCCTTTAGAAAAATTTCTAGCAGCATGCAAAGCAGTTTTTATAATATTCTTATCCTTCGTCGGTTTTTTTATAGTTTTAACAGCTATTTTAGCTTCCTTTATAACATTTTTCAAGAGCTTTTTTCTCGAAGTTTTCTTTTTTCAAATTGACTTCTGAAGGAAATTATGATTTAGATAACAAAATTTTATCAAATGTCCAAGAACCTATTGATGGCAGTGATGCAGCAACACAAAATTCTGTAAATAAACATATTTTCTTTCAGAAAGAACTATTGCAAAACGAAATGCGAATAATGTCTAATCATTTAGAGACAACAGTATCTATAGAACTTAAATTAGCAGAAGAAAAATTAAAAATATTAGAAGAAAAAATGCAAGTTAGTTTAGAGGAAATCCATATCAAATTCTCGGGATTGTTAAATGAAAAATTTTCAAATATGAGTGATGTCATTGAATTTCAAATTAAAAAACCAATTAAATTTATTCATGAGAGATTGCAAAAAGCTGAAGCCCAAGCTCGATCAGCATTGGATTTACTTAGTAGTTTAGAACTTATAAAAACATAATTGGGGATCAGTTTTCATTTACTTTTCGAAATGGATGTACATCAAATCGGATATTCTTTAAATAATTTTTTAGCTAAATATGATGATATTTTATTGGAGGAACATTATGAACAATTAAAAATTCACTTCCATTTTTTAAAATTATTTAAAAATTCTATCCTAATTGAAACGAAAGAGAATGGATATCATTGGGATATATGTCCCTATACATCAGACAACATGACAACTGTTCCAGATACTTGTCCTTGTCATTCAGCAGATCATCATATGTTAAAATGTTCCAAACTAATGGATTTATATAAAAGAATAAAAAATAAATAATTATAATATAATGTTATATAAATAAAGAATATAAATTTTAAACACATTTTATTGTTTTGCTTTTTATTATATATATATATAATGATTTTATATAAGTGCATTTTATTTACAAATGAGTAAAAGAGAGGTAGTTGAAGAGCTGCATAAGTCTGCACGAAGAAATTTTAAACGACGTAGAGTTATAATTAAAGGATTTGATGATCTTTGGCAAGCTGATTTAGTAGAAATGGGTTCATATGCTAAAGAGAACAAAGGTTTTAAGTTTTTATTAACTGTAATTGATACCTTTTCCAAGTTTGCATGGGCAATCCCTATAAAAGCAAAAACTTCAGAGAACGTCACAAAAGCAATGCAAAATATTTTTCTAACTTCTAAAAGACATCCTCAAAATTTGCAAACTGATGATGGAAAAGAATTCTTCCATAAAATATTCAAAAATTTAATGAATAAATATCAAATAAATCATTACTCAACATTTGGCATATTAAAAGCCTCTATTGTAGAGCGTTTTAATAGAACTTTAAAAGAAAAGATGTGGAAAGAATTTAGTTTTAACGGAAATTATAAATGGATTAACCTAATTCTAGAATTAACCAAACAATATAACAACACTAAACATCGAACAATTCAAAAACGACCGTCAGATGTCAATAAAGATAATGCTGAAAATTTGCTTAAAACTGTATATAATCATATAAAAATTGCTTCACCTGCAAAATATAAAGTTAATGATTCAGTTCGAATAAGCAAATTCAAACATATTTTTGAAAAGGGGTATACACCCAACTGGACAACTGAAATATTTAAAATCAGAAAAGTTCAAATCACTAACCCTGTAACATATTTACTGGAAGATTATCAAGGTCAACCTATACAAGGAAGCTTCTATGAATATGAATTGTTAAAATCTAAACATAATAATATTTACCTAGTTGAAAAAGTTATTAAAAGTAAAGATAATAAGATTTTTGTAAAATGGCTTGGATTCTCATCTGATCACAATTCATGGATAAATAAAACTGATTTAATATAGAGAAAAAAAATTTTTTTATTTCATATTATTTTTTTTTAATTACATTTTTTTTTGTTTTTTAATGAATTTCCATTTGATATGTCGGATCCTGCTTGATTGTTCGTAAATCAATTACAGTGAAATGAGATTTATATTCTGTATCCACCATCATAATTTTTTCTGCCTCTCCATCACTTGTAATTCTTTCAACCAATATTTCTCGATATTCAAGACACTGAATTTTGAGATACTTTTTACTAAAAATGCTTTCATATTCACATCTCACAGTGAGTTTTTGATTCTCACCAAAATTCAATATAAAATGTCTATAAAATATATGCTCACTATTTATTATTCCACCAATATTCTGCTCTTTTAAAACTAATTCATTTCTAAAAGCTTTAATAGCATCATCTATAGATGCATATTGTGGTACTGAATCAGCTTTATCTGATAAAAATTGATTAACTGCTTGCAAAGTAGTTAATGGTTGTATTGTAGTTGTTGTTGTAATTTCACTAGTATTTGTTTCTGAGGAAATTATATGTTTTAAAAACTGAACTGATAAAATTACTTTAACAGTCTCATTATTTGGAAGTAATATATAAAAATATGTGCTCCCAAAAGCTGATTCATCCAATCTAATATTAGAAGTTGGAGCTGAATTTGCTTGAATAGTAAACAAGCAAAATATTAAAATTAAAAATGATTTCATTGTCACAAAAAAAAACTTTGATCTATCTTCATTCAGGGTTTATACAGTAAAAAATTTAAAGCGGAGTCTACAAAAAATGACCTTATGTTACAAAAAAAAAGGGGTGAACGCGTTTTTATCTCGGAACTGGGAGTTCATTCAGCTGAAAACCGAGAAGTATTTTTTCGACATCATCTTACTCAGTATCAATCTAAGCTACACTATCATGCACGCCAGATTAAAAAAACACAACAATGCAAATACTTGTGGTTTAAGGATAACATCATCTACATCAGGAAGGCAGAAGATTCTAAAGTTTTTAAAATTGAAAATCAGAATGATATTTGTTTTATTACAAATAAGTTATCTACCATATAAGTTATGTATATTTTTATTAATTTTTTGCACTAACATTTTAAACAAACAAACAAATCCACTAGTTAATAACCCATATCTAGTTTTACAACTTTTTTACACTAACCAAATAAACATACAATTAAATCCACTAGATTATAACCCACATATAACTTTAAAATATTTTTATACAAACCTAATTGTAATATTTGATACTTTTTTACTAACTATATACACATTATCTTATTCTAACCTATATTTAGATATTAGTACTAATCAAAAAATTTTTTATTTTAACTTACAAAAAATTTTATATTTTAACTTACAATATAACTCCATTCACATTAAAATCTTATGTACCATGTTGTTTGCCACTTCATTGAAGGATTTATTAAAATCTCTAAATGTTAACAGCTTCAACTCACTATTTACAACATATTTTAACTTTTTTGTATATAAAAGCACTTATATACATACTTTTTTAATTAATTATAAAATACAATTATTAGTATTCTTTAAAATTAATATATTTCAAATGTCGAACACTTCAATAATATTTCTTGTTCACTATTTCCAAAAGATTATAAAATTCCTTATTAAATTATTTATTAAATTAAAATCAATTTTAAACACTATAATTAAATCTCTAAATGTTAACAGCTTCAACTCACTATTTACAACATATTTTAACTTTTTTGTATATAAAAGCACTTATATACATACTTTTTTAATTAATTATAAAATACAATTATTAGTATTCTTTAAAATTAATATATTTCAAATGTCGAACACTTCAATAATATTTCTTGTTCACTATTTCCAAAAGATTATAAAATTCCTTATTAAATTATTTATTAAATTAAAATCAATTTTAAACACTATAATTATTGAATTCACATTTTATTTAATACTTTTAATCGGAAATATACTGAAATGTGCTACTATATACTTAATTATATATACTTGTTTACTTATTTTTAATCAGAAATATACGCATGCTACTATATACTTAAAATTAACATACAAAAAATTTCAAATATATAAACTGTTTAATGTAGACTTCGAATATTTTTTCAAATACATAATAATTTCGAAATGTATAAAGCAGCTGATATTCTGTGGCACGTGTAACAATGATCTTTTTTTTGAAATATATAAAGATAAATATGGTAAAATACATCAAGTTCTTAAATTATCAATTATCGAACAGATATGCTCTGTTCATATAATATTATTGATATTATTTTATTGTTTTCAGTTTTGTTTTAATTCAAAGTACTTTAAGATCTCATCGGTAGATGTCTTGAATAAATTAATTTTACCAATATGTGAATTTGCCAAATTAGAATTGGGTTGTGTACTAACTAATTATTGTTTGTATAACACTTTAATAATTAATTCAAAATTTAATTTAGTATCTCTTAAATTATATTATAAACTTTATTTCTTAAAAAAATATTTTTTCTTCTTGTTATGTATGCAAAATAATTATTATACTATCAATTTTGATAATGTTTGATATTGAGACAAATATTAAAGTTAATCATTTTACAGGGTTAGATAAAAATAGAATGTTAAGTTATAAAAACAACCTTAATATAATCTACTTAAATATGCAAAGCTTGAGAAATAAATTAAATAACTTGGAAGTGTTAATTAGGACTTCACATTGCGACATACATATATTAGTATTAACTGAAATTTGGCTTCTAAAAGAAGAAAACCAGTTCTATAATCTTCCGGGGTACACTGCCTATTTTTCTAACCGTGAAAAATCCTATGGCGGCGCTGCTATATTTGTAGCTAATAATTTGAGCAGCAGTTTGATATTTGAAGAAAACTTCTACAGTTCAAATATTTTAATTGTAAAATTGTTAAAGCAAAACTTTAATATAATAGGTATTTATAGGTCTCATCAAACAAATATAAATGATTTTTTTGAAAAATTAGACGATCTCACTTATTCATATAAAAATTCCATAATTTTAGGCGACTTTAATATTAATTTATTGGATAAAAATAGTAGTGAGGTGAAAGAATATATGAACACATTACTCTGTAATGGGTTTATAGTGTACAATAATTTAAACGATAGGTTCGCAACCAGAATAGGTAACACTTCCAAAACCATAATTGATCATTTTAGCACAGATTTAATTGATTATAGTTACAACTTTCATGTTTCTGATACTTCGTTATCTGACCATCAACTGCTTTTTGTAAGTGCATATCTAAGAGTTATTAAAGAAGAAACTAATTTAAAAAAAACTATTTTGAATTATGATAAACTTTCAAATGATTCTCTATGGGAAAATTTAATTTATTATAATAATGTAGATGACTTTATAGCAGCATTATCAGGAAAAGTACATAAATATACTGAAATCATTTCACCAAAAAAAGCAAGGAAAAAACATGAGTGGATAAACTCTGACATAATTCGTAATATAAAAATGCGTGAATCTTTTTTTAAGTACAGGAAAAAATATCCAAATGATAGGACAGTTAAAGAGCTATATGAGAAATATAGGGATTTAGTAAAAAGGAAAATTAAACAGGCTAAAAATAATTTTTATAATAATATCATAGCTAGTCACCCTAATGATTCTAGAAAACTATGGAACCTATACAAAAGAATTATGTACAATAATAGTAGTAATGATAATAGATGTGTAGTAAGTGAAATAAACCACAATAAAACTAAAATAACCAACTTTTTGGAAATTTCAAATTCAATGAATACATATTTCATAGATGTCACAAAAACCTTAAATATCTCAACAGACCCTATTGATGAAAATTACTTAGCATCCTTTTCAAAAAATATTTACGAGGATTTAGTTTTAACACCCACTAACATAGAAGAAGTTAGGAATACTATAGACATAATAAAGTCAGGTAGCGCAACTGGGTATGATAGTATATCATCTAAAATATTAAAGAAATTTTCCCATCAAATTAGCCCAATACTAGTAAAATTTATAAATAATGCTTTTGAATCAGGTAGTTTTCCTGAATCTTTAAAGCTTGCTACCGTTACACCTATACATAAAGCTGGCGGAAAAACAAATCCCTCAAACTATCGCCCAATTTCAGTTTTAAGTTCTACTTCTAAAGTCTTTGAAAAAATAATCAAAAGCAGGCTAACTCACTTCATAAATGCAAATGGCATCTTACATAAAGAACAATATGGATTTGAGGTCAACTCTAATACTACGGCTGCTTGTTTAGCTCTAACAGACTTCATATCAAGAAGTATAGATGATGGAAAGTATACAGCGTGCTTATTTTTGGACTTGCAAAAAGCTTTTGATTGCGTAGATCACGATATACTTCTTTTCAAATTAAATCAATTAAAGTTAAAACCTAATCAATTAAATCTCATTAAATCGTACCTATCCAATAGAAAGCAGGTTACGCGATGTAATGATACCTACAGTGATATAAAACATATAAAAAAAGGTGTTCCACAAGGGTCAATTTTGGGACCGATATTATTTAAAGTTTATATAGATGATATAGTTAGATTAGAACTAAAGGGATCATTACAGCTTTTTGCTGATGACGCTGTTATAAAGTATTCTTCAGGTAGCGAACAAGAACTAAGGGATTCAATTACACATGACTTGGGTTATATTGAGGAGTGGCTTCTAAAAAACAGGATGTCATTAAATATTAATAAATCAAAAATTTTACTATTTGAAAATAAAGTTATTAGTTTCACTGGTTTTACCTACAAAAATACTCAAATTGATTTAGTAAAGAATTTTAATTATTTAGGACTCATTATCGATAGCAGACTTAGATGGCAAGAACACATAAACCATGTAATTAAGAAGGTTGTTCCATATGTTTTTATCTTAAAAAGGTTAAGAAAGTACTTAAATAAAAAAACATTATATGTTATATATTCATCCTATATTTTTTCAAATTTAATCTACTTAAATCCTATATGGAGTAACACTTCACAAATATACATAAAAAAACTAGATATAATTAATAAAAGAGCAATAAAAACAATTAATGATTTTCCAATCAGATATCCCACAAATTTAATATATTCGCTTAAATATTTAAGCTTTGAAAATATTTGCAAGAGGGAAGTGTATTTCCTAGCTTTTAAAATAGTTAACAATTTAATTAAACACAGCTTTTTATTAAATCGCAATTTTGACATACATAGCTACAATACCAGAAACCGGAGTAATTTTTATCTTTCATTGTTCCGAACAGATAAGCAAAAAAAAAATAATTGCATGTATAATAGTTTAAGGGCATACAATAATTTAACAGATGAATTAAAAAATTTAACTTCCTACAGCTTATTTAAAAAGAAAATTAGAGAGTTTATTGTAACTGTAATATAGTAAATTAATAAATAACAAAAAATTAAAAAAAAAAAAAAAAAACAAAAAAAAAAAAAATAAAAATAAAACAACAGTAATATAGTAAATTAACGTAATGAAGTAAATTAAAGTAATTAAATTAAACGTAATTTATAATGTAGTAAATATATTAAATTAATAAATAACAAAGAAATAAAAAAAAAAAAACAAAATTAGTAAAATAAGAATATGTAACTAATAATCTCAGAATAAAATAAATAAAATAATAAATTGTTATTTAAAAGAAAAAATAAACTTAGGAAATAAAAATAGTTATTAATGATTATATTATAAACCACTTAGTATGTAAAAAAAAAAAAAAATAAACAAAAAACTATCATGACCAAAAAGCCAATTAATGGCTAGGGTCTCAAATAATATATTTATAATACAATAAAAATATATGTACAAATTACTTAATATGTAAATAAAAATAAAAAAATTTTTAATAAAGAAAAAAAAAAAAAAAAAAATGTGCGATTGGAAATTATAAATATATAAGTTATACTTTTTATTTTCTAGAAAGTTCTTTATTATGTACAAACTTTACTTGACTTATAATAGAACACACATACATAAAGAGCGGTAAAAATCTATCTCTTCCATCTGAAAAAGCTTCCATATAATCTAAATATTCCTCTTTTAAACTTTCAAGTAATTTTCTAAATTTAATTAACACGTCACCAATTTTTGATTTTTTATTTTTTTCATTATATGTATTTTCTATTGAATATATAAATATAATTCCTTCATCGATTCATTTCCTTATCATTGACTTTTTCAATTCATTCTGATTTTCTTCATATTCATTTCTTGTCAGTGGCAATAAATCAATATTTTCAGTAATTCCTTTATTCTTACCAGCTGGCAGAACATTTGAAATATTCTTTTCAATCATCTCCCAATCATCTTCTTCAGAAAATGGACAATCAGCATGAAAATGATTAGGTGCTGGCTTTTTTTATTTGTTAAACCTCTTATTTTACCAATAATAGATATGTCACCACCATATACTTCTATTTTTAGATGTTGCCAATCCAAAGGAGATAAATCGAATTGATTAGTAAATGATTCACCATTTCTAATTTTAAATAAACAAATTTTTTCACCGCCTTCTGGAGTTATATGTACCTCCAAAAAATCGTGAAATATTCTCCAATTAATTATTTTAATTGAAGCCCATTTCCGACCAGAAATACAATATTTATACCCATGTAAAATATTATCAGCCCAAAACATTATGATGCTTATACTTAATAGTCTAATCAGATTATGCTATATTTTATGTTAGAATTAGTCTTTTATAGAATTTTGAGTATCAAATTATTATTAGAAAAAAATATATATATATATATATATATTAAATTATTTATTTATTATAAACACCTAAATAATTGTTACATTTCGAACAATAATGATTCACATTTTTCATGTTATCAGTACAATATGGAATGCAGCAACAACACCATAATCCTATCAAACACATTAGTAGAGCTGCAATATGAGTTTTGTTAGCATTTTCATATTCAACTCTCGTTACGTTTCTTTCACCACAATTGAAACATATTGCAACTTGAGGATAAGGTCCAAATGATGTTTTAAATGCTTGTCGTACAAATACAGTGGAACCAATACATCCTTGGTTTGTGTTGTATGACGATGATGAATCCATGAATGTCTTTGATTAACTAAATTTTTTAGAAAAAATTAAAAAAATCTTCTCTGGGTAAGAGCATAGAATTGGGATCGAACCTTATACTAATAAACTTACCTAATTGATTTTATCTGCACCCTAGCACTCCTACCCACAGAAGATTTAGTTAACACTTGCTATTTTCATATTTTATTTAGATAAATTAGTTATTTAATTAGTTTTAACCAAACAATGGAGTTCGCAAGAACAATTCATATGTTCAAAAAATTTTATTTGGCAAATAAAATATTTTTCAGAAAGAAATATAAGAAAGAAATTAAGTATCATATCAGGTTTCTTAGCAATTATGCTGACTCAACATTAAGAAAATTTAATTCACTTAGAGAAAATGAAGATGATAAATGGATGGAATTATTTGCCCTGAATAAAATCGAATTTTTCAAGAGATGTTTATTGAGATTAGCTAAAATTGTAAAAAAATTTAAAGAAAATAATTATAAATATCGAAAAACTTTAAAAAATAAATAAAAAAACTTTGTAATACCAATATATTTTGTTTTTTTCTTTTTAAATTAACAATAGGAATCCCCTGACGTCATTTCAGATTTTTATTTTACAATTTAAAATAATTTTAATTATTAAGTGATACATAATATAAGAACTTTTTTTGCTCTTTATACTTAAAAACTTTATTATCAAAAAAAAAAAAACAAAAAAATTCAACTTTCAATTCTTTCATTCTACTGCAAAACAACATAAAATTTTTAATAAAATTTCTTATCTTTTATATAAAACATTAATTAAACAAAACCGCAAAAAAAAAAAAAATATTTCTTAAATTTTCCTTATCTCTAAACTGAACTTTATTCATACAACTATAGGATATTCTCAAAACTATAAAAAAATTCGAAATCTTAACAGCAACAGCTATCTTCGAATCTAGAATTCTAGAACAACGAATTTAGAATTGTCAAGTTCTATATTAAATAATATAAAGATTAGGAGTTTCTAAAACCAACCGCCGATTTTATTAACCGCCGCAGCCAATGCTCCGCCGCTATTATTAACCGCCGCAGTTATTACCCTGCTGCTACACCTACTCCTAATTACCCCTTACTCCTTCCTTACCCCCTACTCATTCCTTACCCCCTACCAAACACAATACCTCATCACATTCTCATAATACCACTATAAAAATTCTATTCCCTAATACGTCTCATTATTTCATTATTCACAACTGAAATTCTATTCCCTAATACATCTCATTATTTCATTATTCACAACTGTCAAATATTTTACTACGTCATCTGACAGCGCCAGAACCCCCCTATATATACTACTCAAATTACACGCTTAGAAGTAATTGAAAAAAAAGATGATTATGCTTTTTGTTTAATTATTCTATGGGAAGAATTTTTTATTTAGCGTTAACAAAAGTACAGTTACGCTTTTTCTATTTAAGTTACTTTATTAGTTTAAAAGGAAAAGTAATTTATGTATGATTTAATGTATGTTAAGGAATGGGATTTATGTTACGATTTGCAAGTGTATTGTAATCATGTGCTTTGCTCATGATTACCATGCATTTGCTTTTTGTATGATCATAATGTTATGTAACACCTCCCCCCTTTAAGATTTTCTGTCTCAGAAAATTTGTAAAGGAACGTCATTGTCTGATTTTTCGAATTGATTCTCAACTATTTCTAATTTTTTACATTTTTTCTTTTTCATACAAAAGGTAATTAAAATTATTATTATTATACAAAATATTATTGAAGTAGATACAAATAAAGTATTATTTTTAAAACTAAAGTTTGTTTCAATTGATTTTATAATTTCTCTATTTTTTATAGTGTTGAGGTGAATGTCCTCTAATGTTAAATTGTTTAAAATTTTCATTACTTGATTACCACTGTTTATAAGTGATATTACAATATTATCTTTATAATTTCTTATTCTATTTATAAATCTTAGCTTATCAATTTTAATTTCACAATTATTAAATTTAATTACATTATTTCCTTTAATTAGGATTTCATGTTCGATACAATTTTGTTTTATCTTAATTTTTGGAAGGTTGGAAGTAGTTTCATTGGATTCCTATCATGTTTTGCGATATTGCATACGTTACAGTTATTTACGAATTTGTGTATCTCTTCAAGCATGTTTGGAAAGTAGTAAACAGATTTTAGCTCGAGAAAGATTTCTGATATTCCTCGATGATTTTTGCTTAGATGTTGTTCTTTAATAACACTTAATATTTCGTCTTTATCTGTCAGATCTAAAAGTTTTGTTGATGATTTAGTATTTTCAAATTTTTATTTTCAAAAAAATATTGTCTGTATAAGTTTTGGAATTTTAAGTATAAGGGAATGTTCTCGCTGTAGACGCACATAGTGCCTTTTACTATTAGACATTTTCTCATCATTTCTAGGAGGTTACTATTTTTGGTGACGTGTAGAATATTATGACATTTTTTATTAGAGATTTTCATAAGGAGTTTTTCTTTATTTTTCGGATACAGATAGATTTGATTTTTAAAAAGGTTTACCGGTTTTTCTGTAATTGGGATATAACCAGAGTCGTCTTCTTGTGCGCTGTGTACTGTCGCAGAAGTCGACATATTATCGACATTGTTAGCTTCTTTGTTAACTTCATTAACGTCGATTTGAGCTTCACATGCTGAGTTAGTGAGAATGTTTTTAATGTTTTCTGGATTGTCAGGTATAATTCTGCTTAATCCATCGGCGACGTGGTTGTCTTTGCCTTTTACGTAATTTATTGAAAAATCGTACTCGTTAAGTCGAATTTTCCAACGTTGCAGCTTCATGTTAGGCTCTTTCAGATTGTTCAACCAGACTAAAGGTCTGTGGTCGGTTTGTACTATAAATTTTCTGCCGTATAGGTAAGTATGGAAGTGCTTTATTGACCACACAATAGCGAGAAGTTCTTTCTCTATTGTTGCGTATCTTGTTTCATGTTGGTTTAGCGTACGAGACGCGTAATAGATTGGATGACCGTTTTGGCTCAGAACGGCACCGATTGCAAAATTTGATGCATCTGCCGTTACTGTAAATGTTTTATTAAAATTTGGGTTTACTAGAACAGGGTCGGATGTAAGTAATGTTTTTAATTTTTCGAATGATTCTCTGTATTCAGGGTTTTGTTTGTCGATTTTTGCGTTCTTTTTTAAGCATTTTATAAGAGGGTAAGCGATACTAGCATAGTCTTTTATGAACTTTCTATAGTATCCCGTTATGCCGAGGAAAGATTTAATTTCTTTCTGTGTAGAAGGTAATTTAATTTTTTGGATACACAATACTTTTTTTGGGTCAGGTTTGACACCACCATCTGTTATAATGTGTCCTAAGTAATTAGTAGAGGTTTGAGCGAAATTGCACTTATCCATTTGTATTTTTAAATTAGCTTCTCTTAAACATTGGAGGATTTTTTGCAGAGATAATAAGTGCTCTTCTAATGAAGCCGAAAAGATCAAAATGTCATCTAAATAGACAACACAGATTTTGTTCACGAAATCCCGTAATACGTAGTTCATCAACCTCTGGAAGGTCGATGGGGAGTTTTTTAAACCAAACGGCATTCTGGTGAACTCATAGTGCCCAGTTGCCGTTGAGAAGGCGGTTTTCCATCTGTCCTCTTGTTGGACTTCGATCTGGTGGAAGCCCTTGGCCAGATCTAAAGTGGAAAAGTACCGACAGTTTCCTAGTTTCCCGAATAGATCTTCGATATTCGGTATTGGGAACTTATCGTCAATTGTATTATCGTTCAATTTTCGATAATCGATGACGATCCTCCATTTTTCTATATTCGAGTTGTCCAATTTTTTGGGCACAACCCAAATAGGGGCGTTATAAGGTGACGTACTATTTACTATTATGCCTTGCATTAGCATTTCCTTGATTTGTCGGTCTACTTCTTCTCGATGTATTTGAGGGTATCGATAACTTTTTGTATAGATAGGGATATCATTTTTCGTAATTATCCTATGTTTAATCTTACTGGTGAATGAGAGTGTTTTCTCGTCATTATGGAAGATATCCTTATAAGAGAATAGGAGTGATTCCAACTTTTGGATATCTTTTTTAGATAAATGCGGTGCGAAATTGAACTTTATTGGTTGTATTTCGTTACTAAAGATGTTCAGAGATTCTTTTAAGTAAGTGTCATCGTACAAGAATTCTTCATGGGTATTGAGAAAAAATGGTATATTAGCTTTTGGTGTTACTACCTGTCGATCTTTGTAATTTATTATGGCGTTTAATGGTACAAGTATGTTGTTGCCAATTATACCGTTGAAATTGTTGTTTAAGGGGATTTCTAGGAATTCTACGAGTTTATCTGTTTCATTTAATATTTCAAATAAGGGAAATTTACATTTGATATTTGTTGTTACTTTACCGTTTAGTACTCTAAGAGTTTGTGGGTTTATGTGATGTTTCCATTTCGGTTGGCATAATTCGGGTTTAATTATGCTAAATTCCGCACCAGAATCGATTATAAATTTTAGTTTTCTTATTTTTGTACTAATTGTTATATAGGGTAGTTGCTTTTGCTGTTCAAGTAAAAATTTTTGTTCGTTACTATTGTTCATGTTTACGTCCATAGGTTCTATTTCGTTATAGTTTCGGTTTGTTCTTCTACTTTGACATTCATGGTTGTATTTGTTATTTATTTGATTAGGTTGGTTATTCGCCGGGTATATTCTATTATCGTCATAATTTCTGTTTTTAAAATTATTTTGATAAGAATTAGCATTTTGAAAACGATTTGGATTAGAATTTCTATTTTGGTAATTATTCTGATTTCTAATTTGGGAATTGTTTGAGTTGAAATTCCTATTTTGAAAATTGTTTGGGTTGGAATTTCTATTTTGGAAATTGTTTGAGTTGAAATTTCTATTTTGGAAATTGTTTGAGTTGAAATTTCTATTTTGAAAATTGTTTGAGTTGAAATTTCTATTTTGGAAATTGTTTGAGTTGAAATTTCTACTTTGAAAATTTTTTGAGTTAAAATTAGAACTATTCTTTTTTGATAAACTCACGAATTGTGAGTATCCATTTGCAATTATAATTTGGAAAGCTTCGTTTAAATTGTTGGGATTCCTATTAATAATAATGCCTCTTACAGGTTCTGGTAAGTTGTCTTTAAATATTGTGAGTGCTATTCGGTTGTTTGTGGTTATTTAGTTGGGGTTGCTACCACCACTTAATAGATACGCGTTATTTAGTTTTGTTAATATTCTTTTGATTCTATCATGAAATTTCTCAATTGTATTTGTACAACGACATAGCGTTAGTTGATCTAAAATTTCATTAATGGGTGTTGATTCGCCAAAATCTCTTATTAGAGCTTCTTTGACATTCAACCAAGTTCCTAGATCTGGGTTGGAAAGTAGAGCAGTTCTCGCGTTTCCAATAATTTTATCTTTAATATTTCCCAATAATATACTTTTGTAGTTATTAGGAATAGTGTCAATTATAGGAATGAGTTCTTCCACTCTTTGTAAAAAGTTAGCTAAATCATTTATTTTTCCCGAAAAGAGTGAAATGTTGGCAATACACTTTATTAAGGTATTGAATTTTTCTAATTCTCCTAAATTTTCCATTTTAGGTATTAGGATTAATGAACGTAATTTGTAGTAAAATTTTAAGTTTAGTTGAGAATTGTTAATTTTAGTTAGTGATCTTGTTAGTGATCAAATTTGTAGTAAGAAATTAATTTGATTGTAGCGTTATTAAGATTTTAATTTAATAAATATTTATTTAATTGTAAAAATTTATTTGATTGTAATGTTATTAAGATTTTAATTTAATAAATTTTTATTTAATTGTAAAAATTGATTTGATTGTAGTGTTATTAAAATTTTAATTTAATAAATTTTTATTTAATTGTAAAAATTGATTTGATTGTAGTGTTATTAAGATTTTAATTTAATAAATTTTTATTTAATTGTAAAAATTGATTTGATTGTAGCGTTATTAAGATTTTAATTTAATAAGTACTTATTTAATTGTAAAAATTTATTTGATTGTAATGTTATTAAGATTTTAATTTAATAAATTTTTATTTAATTGTAAAAATTGATTTGATTGTAGTGTTATTAAAATTTTAATTTAATAAATTTTTTATTTAATTGTAAAAATTGATTTGATTGTAGTTTTATTAAAATTTTAATTTAATAAATTTTTATTTAATTATAAAAATTGATTTGATTGTAGTGTTATTAAAATTTTAATTTAATAAATTTTTATTTAATTGTAAAAATTGATTTGATTGTAGTTTTATTAAGATTTTAATTTAATAAATTTTTATTTAATTATAAAAATTGATTTGATTGTAGTGTTATTAGGATTTTAATTTAATAATTTTTTATTTAATTGTAAAGTTAATACAAAAAAAAATATTTCTTATTAAGCGAATTTTAATAATAAGATTTTAAATTTAATTGCGAATTATTAATTTTAATTAATGCACAATTTGTAATAAAAAATTTTTTGTTTAATTTTAGAGTTATTAAAATTTTAATTAATACTCAAATTTATAAGACTTTAAGTTTACTTGTGAATTACTAATTTTAATTTGCAATAGAAAGAATATTTTGAGTTTACACTTATATATTTTTGTTTTAAGATTTAGTTAAAAATTTAGGTACTTAGCTTTTTGTTTTGTTGTTTTTTGGTTTTTCTTAAGGTGATTTCAAGACTTGGTTTTATGTTTGCTGTATTGTTGAATTATAGATGTTTTGTTGTATTGTTGAATTATAGATGTTTGTTGTATTGTTGAATTATAGATGTTTGTTGTATTTTTGATTAATAGATGTTTGTTGTATTGTTGAATTATAGATGTTTGTTGTATTTTTGATTTGTAGATGTTTGTTGTATTGATGATTTATAGATGTTTGTTGTATTGTTGAATTATAGATGTTTGTTGTATTTTTGATTTGTAGAGATGTTTGTTGTATTGATGATTTATAGATGTTTGTTGTATTTTTGATTTGTAGATGTTTGTTGTATTGATGATTTATAGATGTTTGTTGTATTTTTGATTTATAGATGTTTGTTGTATTCCCTTTGGTTGGTTGAGGTTCGTTTGTTACCTTATAGCGGTAATTCGACTGCGCCAGTATTATTTGTTATTATTATTAATTCATAATTAATTTCAATTGTGAACTATTAACAAATAAAAATTCTAAAAATTAATTTTTTTAGTATTATTAGTTATTATTATCAACTCACAATTAATTTCAATTGTGAACTATTAACAAATACAAATTCTAATAATTAACCTTTTTTTTAATTAAATAAGGTTTTAGATAACAACTTCTCTTCTCAAAAGTTAACACTACAATGACTTATTTTTATTTTAAATTAAACGTTGCAATTAAACGTTTGTTGTATTGTTGAATTATAGATGTTTGTTGTATTTTTGATTTGTAGATGTTTGTTGTATTGATGATTTATAGATGTTTGTTGTATTGTTGAATTATAGATGTTTGTTGTATTTTGCCATGCATTGCAAAGTTTAGAAATATTTGAGAATCAAATTACACGCTTAGAAGTAATTGAAAAAAAAGATGATTATGCTTTTTGTTTAATTATTCTATGGGAAGAATTTTTTATTTAGCGTTAACAAAAGTACAGTTACGCTTTTTCATTTAAGTTACTTTATTAGTTTAAAAGGAAAAGTAATTTATGTATGATTTAATGTATGTTAAGGAATGGGATTTATGTTACGATTTGCAAGTGTATTGTAATCATGTGCTTTGCTCATGATTACCATGCATTTGCTTTTTGTATGATCATAATGTTATGTAACAATATAATGCTTAAATACATAGTATTTTAAAACAGTTTTTCCAAAAAATAAGCCTACATTTCTCTTATCAAATCATAAAAATAACGAGGAAGAGCATATTACAACTTTCAGGTGAGTACTTAACAAAATATAAGTTGAAAAGCAAATTTTTAAACCTTTTCTAAACCATCGACTATATTTGATTCAAACGTAGGCAATTCAAGAAAACTACTATTGACATAGTATAATGACATAATGGCAAATTTAGTATCCCCTTTTGACCTATAGTCATTTTAATTCAGTTAACGTTATTCGCCGGAAACCTACCATCCTGAACTATATCGTCAAGGAGCACCAAATTGTCAAGAAGCACCATGTATAAAAAAATTAGAGATAATCGTTCAAATTGTTTTGCAAACTGTTTTTTAAAGTTTTTGTTTCGCAATCGATTAAAAGAACTCGACAAACCTTTTTTTTAAGTATTCCCCTAATTCAAAGAAGTTGTACCTACTTTCAAAAATTGGACGTAAATTACTTACAAATTTTTTTTTGAACAATCTTCGGGTCGGCAGGGATTAACAACTTCCAAGTCTGTTAGTAAATTGAACTTCATTTACAAAGAAGAACACATATACTAAATTTGAAGTTAATCGGTTAAATCATTTCTAATATATAACAAAGTAACGAAAAAACCAATAAAAAGCTATTGGGATACGATAGGTTAACGGAACTCCACAAATATTTTTTTTTGTGGTTTCATTTATAAGCAAAGTAGTATTTCAAAATATTGACTGAAACTTGCTTTATTACAATTTGCAAGCTTCCGGGCAACGCCAGGTAAATCTGCTAGTTTTAAATAAAAGAAACATCAATGTAATAAAAAACTTTCATTTTTAGGTAAAACTAGCAGATTTACCCGGCGTTGCCGGAAGCTTGCAAATTGTAAAAAAGCAAGTTTCAGCCAATTTTTTGAAATACTACTTTGCTTATAAATGAAACCACAAAAACATATTTGTGGAGTTCCGTTAACCCATCGTATCCCAATAGCTTTTTATTGGTTTTTTCGTTACTTTGTTATATATTAGAAATGATTTAACCGATTAACTTCAAATTTAGTATATGTGTTCTTCCTTGTAAATGAAGTTCAATTTACTAACACACTTGGAAGTTGTTAATCCCTGCCGACTCGAAGATTGTTCAAGAAAAAATTTGTAAGTAAGTTACGTCTAATTATTGAAAGTAGGTACAACTTCTTTGAATTAGGGGAATACTTAAAAAAAAGGTTTGTCGAGTTCTTTTAATCGATTGCGAAACAAAAACTTTAAAAACCAGTTTGCAAAACAATTTGAACGATTATCTCTAATTTTTCTATACATGGTGCTTCTTGACAATTTGGTGCTCCTTGACGATATAGTTGAGGATGGTAGGTTTCCGGCGAATAACGTTAACTGAATTAAAATGACTATAGGTCAAAAGGGGATACTAAATTTGCCATTATGTCATTATACTATGTCAATAGTAGTTTTCTTGAATTGCCAACGTTTGAATAAAATATAGTCGATGGTTTAGAAAAGGTTTAAAAATTAGCTTTTCAATTTTTATTTTGTTAAGTACTCACCTGAAAGTTGTAATACGCTCTTCCTCGTTATTTTTATGATTTGATAAGAGAAATGTAGGCTTATTTTTTGGAAAAACTGTTTTAAAATACTATGTATTTAAGCATTATATATAACAAATTGAATTTTTTGATTTTTAGATTTCATTTGAAGAAAACTGAAAATTTCATTGAATCTTTGTTCAAAACGCACAAACAGGTCAAAACCAAATTAACCATATGGGTTTTAATAAAATGCTGGTACAAAATTTTCAATAAAATACTTTTAATCGTATAAGAAAATAAAATTTATAGAAAACTTCATGACGTCGTCGTGGAAAACGGGTTAATCGAATTAACTAAAACTTTTTGCAGCCTCTCTTTAGACTGCAAAATCAACCTGTAAAATTGGACACAAATCGAAAACACAAAATTTTTTGAAAGTCCGCCAGGCCGAAATGGGTTAAATTATTCCAACCAAATTTATAGAACTAATTGCGGTTGCTAAGAGGAACATTTGTGCAAAATATCAAGTCAATTTGTCAAACGGTTTGACTCGAAATCAAACACATTGAAAAAGCTTCTTTGCGCCCTCGTGCCCAAACGGGTTAACCGAACTCAACAAAAATTTGTGCCAGACTCTATTGTTGACTGCGAAACCACCTTGTAAAATTGGACACAAATCGGAAATACAAAATTTTTTGGAAGCCCGCCACGTCGAAATGTGTTAAATTATTCCAACCAAATTTATACAACTAATTGCGGTTGCTAAGAGGAACATTTGTGCAAAATTTCAAGTCAATCGGTCAAACCGTTTTGACTCGACATCAAAAACATTGAAAAAGCTTCATTGGCCCTCGTGCCCAAACGGGTTAACCGAACCCAACAAAAATTTGTGCCAGCCTTTCTTTTCGACTGCAAAACCACCCTGTAAAATTGGACACAAATCGGAAACAAATAATTTTTTGGAAGCCCGCCGGGCCGAAATGGGTTAATATTTTCGAACCATCTTTATACAACTAATTCCGTTTGTTAAGAGGAAGATTTGTGCAAAATTTCAAGTCAATCGGTCAAACTGTTTCGGCTCGACATCAAAAACATTGAAAAAGCTTCATTGAGCCCTCGTGCCCAAACGGGTTAACCGAACCCAACAAAAATTTGTGCCAGCCTCTCTTTTTGACTGCGAAACCACCCTGTAAAATTGGACACAAATCGGAAACACAAAATTTTTTGGAAGCCCGCCGGGCCAAAGGGGTTTGTTTATTCCAACCAACTTTATAACATTAATTCCGTTTAATAAGAAGAACATTCGTGCAAAATTTCAAGTTAATCGGTCAAACCGTTTCGACTCGACATCAAAAAAACGAAAAAGCTTAAAACGGCTCTGGAGCCGCAACCTGTTGACTTATAAAAATGCGACATAGCCTATGTCACCCCCCGGGCTCCCAGAATTATTCCTTTAAAATTTTGTGACAATCGGACCAGTGATTTTCACGTGAATCCTGGACAAACAAACAAACAAACAAATAAACAAACAAATTTTCTTCTTTATATATTAGATTAGAAATTTGCATTCAAAACCTTTTACAAAATTACAAATAGACAGGAGTTAAAAGTTTTAAAAATATTGTTTTCGACCGTTAAGCAGGCCAACAAAAACTTAAAAAAAATACATTAGGTCCAAAGGGGTTAATAGAGCGCAATCATGTTTTTTGGTGAGCTTGTGAAATAATGCAATGTTTGCGTTAACTTTAAACTGTGTTAGTCGAACAATTGTTTTTTTTTTAACATATTGATTAAACCTTTTCAACAGAAAAACAAATTTATATTAAAGATTGAACTCTTTTAGGAGATCAAATTTAATGAACCCTTGTGACAAAAGGGGTTAAATGATAAAAATCAAATTAACCCTGTGAGCTTTGCTAATAAAGATTAGCTGAAAAATGTGTTCAAGATTAGCTGAAAAAAGTGTTCGTTTAAGCTCAACAACAAAAACATTGAAAAAGCTTCATTGCGCTCTCTTGCCCAAACGGCCAAAAAAAATATTGAAAGCCCGCCAGGCCGAAATGGGTTAATATATTCCAAGCAACTGTATAAAACTAATTCCGTTTGCTAAGAGGAAGATTTGTGCAAAATTTCAAGTCAATCGGTCAAACTGTTTCGGCTCGACATCAAAAACATTGAAAAAGCTTCATTGCGCCCTCGTGCCCAAACGAGTTAACCAAACCCAACAAAAATTTGTGCCAGCCTTTCTTTTCGACTGCAAAACCACCCTGTAAAATTGGACACAAATCGGAAACAAATAATTTTTTGGAAGCCCGCCGGGCCGAAATGGGTTAATATTTTCGAACCATCTTTATACAACTAATTTCGTTTGCTAAGAGGAAGATTTGTGCAAAATTTCAAGTCAATCGGTCAAACTGTTTCGGCTCGACATCAAAAACATTGAAAAAGCTTCATTGCGCCCTCGTGCCCAAACGGGTTAACCGAACCCAACAAAAATTTGTGCCAGCCTCTCTTTTTGACTGCAAAACCACCCTGTAAAATTGGACACAAATCGGAAACACAAAATTTTTTGGAAGCCCGCCGGGCCGAAAGGGGTTAATTTATTTCAACCAACTTTATACCATTAATTCCGTTTAATAAGAAGAACATTCGTGCAAAATTTCAAGTTAATCGGTCAAACCGTTTCGACTCGACATCAAAAAAACGAAAAAGCTTAAAACGGCTCTGGAGCCGCAACCTGTTGACTTATAAAAATGCGACATAGCCTATGTCACCCCCCGGGCTCCCAAAATTATTCCTCTAAAATTTGGTGTCAATCGGACCAGTGGTTTTCACGTGAATCCTGGACAAACAAACAAACAAATAAACAAACAAATTTTCTTCTTTATATATTAGACTAGCAGATTTACCCGGCGTTGCCCGGAAGCTTGAAAATTGTAAAAAAGCAAGTTTCATCCAATTTTTTGAGATATTACTTTGCCTATAAATGCCACAAAAAAATATTTGTGGAGTGTCGTTAACCCATCGTGGCCCAACAGCTTTTTATAGGTTTTTTCGTTGCTTAGCTATATATTAGAAATGATTTAACAGATTAACTTCAAATTTCGTATATGTGTTCTTCTTTGAAAATGAAGTTCAATTTACTAACAGACTTGAAAGTTGTTAACCCCTGCCG
The DNA here is from genome assembly GCA_963082915.1 of Dolichopus griseipennis. NCBI lineage: Eukaryota > Metazoa > Arthropoda > Insecta > Diptera > Dolichopodidae > Dolichopus > Dolichopus griseipennis. The sequence continues at coordinate 209,778,918 of OY720441.1, forward strand.
ACGATTGTTCAAAAAAAAATTTGTAAGTAAATTACGTCCAATTTTTGAAAGTAGGTACAACTTCTTTGAATTAGGGGAATACTTAAAAAAAAGGTTTGTCGAGTTCTTTTAATCGATTGCGAAACAAAAACTTTAAATAACAGTTTGCAAAACAATTTGAACGATTATCTCTAATTTTTCTATACATGCTGCTTCTTGACAATTTGGTGCTCCTTGACGATATAGTTGAGGATGGTAGGTTTCCGGTGAACAATGTTAACTGAATTAAAATGACTATAGGTCAAAAGGGGATTTTCTTGAATTGCCAACGCTTGAATAAAATATAGTCGATGATTTAGAAAAGGTTTAAAAATTCGCTTTTCAACTTATATTTTGTTTAGTACTCACCTGAAAGTTGTAATACGCTCTTCCTCGTTTTTTTATGATTTTATGAGAGAAATGTAGGCTTATTTTTTGGAAAAACTGTTTTAAAATACTATGTATTTAAGCATTATATATAACAAATTGAATTTTTTGATTTTTAGATTTCATTTGAAGAAAACTGAAAATTTCATTGAATCTTTGTTCAAAACGCACAAACAGTTCAAAACCAAATTAACTCTGTGGGTTTTAATTAAAATGCTGGTACAAAATTTTAAATAAAATACTTTTAATCGTATAAGAAAATAAAATATATAGAAAACTTCATATCATCGTCGTGGAAAATGGGTTAATCGAACTTAACTAAAACTTTTTGCAGCCTCTCTTTTAGACAACAAAATCAACCTGTAAAATTGGACACAAATCGAAAACACAAAATTTTTTGAAAGTCCGCCAGGACGAAATGGGTTATTTTATTCCAACCAAATTTATACAACTAAATGCGGTTGCTAAGAGGAACATTTGTGCAAAATTTCAAGTCAATCGGTCAAACAGTTTTGATTCGACATCAAAAACATTGAAAAAGCTTCTTTGCACTCTCGTTCCCAAACGGGTTAACCGAACTCAACAAAAATTTGTCACAGACTTTATTTTCGACTGCGAAACCACGTTGTAAAATTGGACACAAATCGGAAACACAAAATTTTTTGGAAGCCCGCCAGGCCGAAATGGGTTAAATTATTCCAACCAAATTTATGCAACTAATTGCGGTTGCTAAGAGGAACATTTGTGCAAAATTTCAAGTCAATCGGTCAAACTGTTTCGGCTCGACATCAAAAACATTGAAAAAGCTTCATTGCGCCCTCGTGCCCAAACGGGTTAACCGAACCCAACAAAAATTTGTGCCAGCCTCTCTTTTTGACTGCAAAACCACCCTGTAAAATTGGACACAAATCGGAAACACAAAATTTTTTGGTAGCCCGCCGGGCCGAAAGGGGTCAATTTAGGGGTCAAGCAACCTGTAAAATTGGACACAAATCGAAAACACAAAATTTTTTTAAAGTCCGCCAGGCCGCAATGGGTATAATTATTCCAACCAAATTTATAGAACTAATTGCGGTTGCTAAGAGGAACATTTGGGCATAATTTCAAGTCAATCGGTCAAACCACTTAGACTCGACATCAAAAATATTGAAAAAGCTTCATTGGGCCCTCGTGCCCAAACGGGTTAACCGAACCCAACAAAAATGTGTGCCAGCCTTTCTTTTCGACTGCAAAACCACCCTGTAAAATTGGACACAAATCGGAAACAAATAATTTTTTGGAAGCCCGCCGGGCCGAAATGGGTTAATATTTTCGAACCATCTTTATACAACTAATTCCGTTTGCTAGGAGGAAGGTTTGTGCAAAATTTCAAGTCAATCGGTCAGACCGTTTCGGCTCGACATCAAAAACATTGAAAAAGTTTCATTGCGCCCTCGTGCCCAAACGGGTTAACCGAACCCAACAAAAATTTGTGCCAGCCTCTCTTTTTGACTGCAAAACCACCCTGTAAAATTGGACACAAATCGGAAACACAAAATTTTTTGGAAGCCCGCCGGGCCGAAAGGGGTTATTTATTCCAACCAACTTTATACCATTAATTCCGTTTAATAAGAAGAACATTCGTGCAATATTTCAAGTTAATCGGTCAAACCGTTTCGACTCGACATCAAAAAAACGAAAAAGCTTAAAACGGCTCTGGAGCCGCAACCTGTTGACTTATAAAAATGCGACATAGCCTATGTCACCCTTCGGGCTTCCAGAATTATTCCTTTAAAATTTTGTGACAATCGGACCAGTGGTTTTCACGTGAATCCTGGACAAACAAACAAACAAACAAATTTTCTTCTTTATATATTAGAAGATTAGATTAAATTCTTTGGCAAAAAGTGTAAAGTTTATTATAATTAAAAATGCACCGAGTTCGTTATAAATGAAAATTACTGTATTAACCAAATGTATAGCTTTCATTTCGAACAGAACTCATTTTTTTCGTTCACTTTTTAAGATAAAAAAAAAACAAAAACAAAAAAAAAAATTTTAAAAAATTTAAATCTCCTTGTTCATTGAATATTTGAACTAAACAAAAAAAAGAAAGATATAGGTACAAAGGTCGGAGCCTATAATCTTTTGATTTAGATTTAGCTGCGAATTACAACCGAAAATGAATAACATTTATACAGAAAGTCGGCTCATAATATTAGAGTCATAAGTCTCAACTTTTAACCGCGTGACCGTTAAATTCAAAATTACGTTAAATTAAAGACAGGTTTTCACCTGAAAAAACGCAATATTCTTAAAAAAAAGATCATTGTCCTATGAAAACAAAAAAAACCTTTATTTTGGTTTTTGTTTCATTAAAATTGGTCAAATAGTTTACCCAGAAAAAGGATGTTTATATTTGTATGGGAAAAAATAAGCCGATTAAATATTATGATGTATATTAAAAACAAAAATTTAAACAAAGCTTAATTTAAGATTTAACTACAAAAAGAAAAAACAAAATAATAATAATAACAATAATAATTGAAACTTTAAAAATACAAAAAAACTAGTCAAAATAAAGAGATATAGCAATTCATTAATTTTTAATTCACAAAAACATTAGGAAAAATTTATCATATTATTAAGCATGTATTATTTACGTTTAAAAGCTATAATAAAAAGTTTAAAAAGTGTTGTTTCATTTTAGTTTTAATTTTCTTGTCTTCCGTAATTTTAATTTCTAATGGTAATTCATTGTAGATCTTAGTTGCTATATTGAAAGTTTCCGAGTTGTGTGAGTGTATATTATTCGCTGTTCTGGTACTATAGCTATGTATTTCATTGTTCTGGATTATGCCTACATTAGTTTTTATTTTTTTTGTTTTCATATTATGAATTTGAATAGCTTGTACCATTTTTTTTATGTAATTCCAATGTAAGTATTCCAAAGCGCTTGTGTATTTCTGTGGTTGAAGAACGATGATTCAGCCATAAAGATTTTTAATCGCTTTATTTTGTATTCTTTGTAGCTTAGCGATATTCTTTAGGTAAGTATTGCCCCAAACAATTATGCCATATGATATGGTGGAGTGAAATAAGCAATAGAATATCGAACTTTTTTGTTCATATGGTACTCTTTTTTCTGCTAATTTGAAAACACCTGCGATACGTCTAGTTTTTTTGACAATTTCATTTGACTGTTGGTTCCAATTTAATTTAGCGTCAATATATATTCCAAAATATTTGAATATATCCACTTCCTCTATTTCAGTACCACTATAAATTTTTACTTTTGCTGTCGGCTGTTTTTTTATTAGCATGTATTTTGTTTTTTTTATATTTACCGTCAGCTTATGAATCTTCATCCATTCACTGACTTCTTTTAAATCTAAATTTATTTGTTTTTCTAATTCAGTATAGTTATTTTCTTTAAAAGCAATCGCTATATCATCTGCACATAAAAAAGCCTTAGCTTTTAATTTTAATTGAGAAAAACTACTTATATAGCACGCAAATAGTGTAGAGCCAAACGAAATGCCTTGAATAACTCCAAATTCAACATCTTCAATTTTGCTTTTATACTGCTTACATTCTGTATACTGTTTTCTTCCAGATAAGTAGTTTTTAAACCACTTATGTTCCTTTTCAAAAACTCCACATTCAAATAGTATACGTAGAAGAATCTTCCTGTCAACTGAGTCAAATGCTTTGGCTAAATCGAGAAATACTACAGCCACTCTGCTTTTTAGTTACTCCTGCTTGAACTTCAGTTATTAAATCAAATAGAGCAGCATTTGTATTTGAACAATTCCTAAAGCCATATTGTTGTTTATCCATTAAGTTATTCTTGCTTAAATAAGTACTCAGCTGATTATTTATGTAGGTTTCAAGGAACTTGCTGAAAATAGATGATATTGATATTGGCCTATAATTACATACTTCATTTTTATCTCCATCACCTTTATAAATTGAAATTACTTTACTTATTTTTAGACTCTGGTACTTCTCCGCAAATTAAGGATGTGTTAGCTAGATTTCTTATATTAAATAACAATTCATCCTGGCAATACTTTATTGTTTTCGTTTGAATTTCATCATAACCTGTTGCCGTAGTATTGTTTAAGTTATTTATTAAATTTTTTGTTTCATTTAGAGATATTACATAACTTAAATTTAAACCTTGATGTTGTCCCTATTTTTGGTACATATACCTTATTAAATTTTGCTGCTAAAGTCTTTCCAACATTGGCATAGTATTGATTAAATTCATTCAGTTTCATTATTTTTTTTTTTATTATATGCATTTTGATCATGAAATAATCCATTCTGATTTTTTGGACAAGGATTTATAGTATTTTTAATATGTTTCCCCGTTTTGCTTGGGTTTCCTTTTCTAATTTGTTTTTTTCGTTTGATTGAAGTATATTTATTACACCAAAACTTATATTCATTCTTTACATGTTCATTTTCATAATTTTTTATATGTTTTCTATGCCAATAATTTTTTATATTATTTATTCTTCTGCATTTAAGATCAAACCAGAGTGGTACTTCTTATTGTTTTATCTTTATAATTTTATTGTATGTGGCATCTATAGTATGTAATATTAAGTTTTGTTTTAATTGTTCATATTTGTCATTTACATTATCTGACATAAATATTATTGGACACTCTTTCAATTTTTGTTTTACTTTTCTAACATCTGTTGTTTTGACATTAATTGGATCATCAACAATTTTTTTTTTTAAAGTATAATTATTTATTTCAGCTATTATAATTTGATGATCAGAAATTTCAGTATTTAGGTGAGTAGTATTAGTATTTATTTTTACATTATTAGAAATAAAATAATCTAAACAGATTTTACTTATTAGTCTAGTGGTGGTATAGTCACAAAAGAAGAAGCCGTTACTTTCCACAATAGTTTTATACATTTCAATATCTGAAGAGGCATTGTTTATATTAAAATTATAATCACTAAATATGTAAGTTTCATACTTAGAAAGATTTACTAGATTATACTTAATATTTCATTAAATTTATTTATATTTTCACAATTTCTTTCAGGTGGTCTGTATATAGCTGAGACAAAGATATGGTTTTTATTAAAGTTAAGACTGATATTTATAATGTTATGATATTCATCAGAATAAATATATTGAAGTTTATAATTAAGTGTTTTGTGTATATATATTGCAGTGCCACCTTCTTTACGTGTTTTTCTACATGAAAATACATTACTATAATTCATTAAATTAACCTGACTAGTTTCATAATCAAACAACCAAGTTTCAGTGAATACAATTAAGTGAACAATGGTTTTTAAACTTTCTAATATAAGTGATATGTCTTCTATTTTATTCTTTAGGCTTCTAAGATTTAAATATAATATTTTGAGTGAATCATTTTTTTGAAAATTAACTTGAGATACATAATCACAAACTTCTTTTACATGGATTTTGAGTGGTAAAATAAAATTTTCATTGTGTTTATTCAACATTTAAATTGGATGTTGATAAAACTCGAATAATTTTGCTATTTTCTGTTTTTGTAATTAATATTTTACCCTCTTTAATCCATGCACATTTTATAATTTTTTTTTTCTTCATATCTCTAGCTTTTTTATATAACAAGCTGAAATACGAGGTTAGTTTCTCATTTATAAATATTTGTTTGCAATTAACTTTATCTTATTTAAATTTTTAAAATTTTTCTTTTTCTCCATTATTTTTTGTATAATTTCTCACCTGAGTTTTTCGGGCTCACCTGAGTTACATATTTTTATAATTTTTTTTTTTAGACATATTTTTGTTTCTATAGGAATCTTTTATATGCTCGGTTTACAAATCAGTACCAATACTTTTAACTACATTTATAATTAATTCAGATATTGAAGTGTCAGGTATCTCCTCAATTCCTGTGAATTCCAATATGTTAGATAAGCGTTTCTGTTTCATCTTTTCAATTTCTATAGAATTATACTCCACTTTATCTTTCAACGGGTTATTTTAATTCTTAAGTTGCATATTTTCTTCGATTAGATTATCCATCAGGTTTTTGATAGAGTTAACCTCATCTTGGAATTCTTCAAATTCTTTATCATGAGTAGTTAACTTTTCTATTATTTCATCTAGTTTTCTCATTATTATACCCGTGCATACATATATGAACATCGGGTATATTAAAATTACTCCTCCGTTTGTAACGCATCGAAATATAAGAACTAGATATAGTGGCAAGGGTACGTATCGAATCAGCATCGAAAAGTGAATCGATCTAGCTACGTGTGTCCGTCCGTTCGTCCGTCCGTCCGCCCGTCAGCACGATAACTCAAAAACTATAAGAGCTAGAGTTCTGAAACTTTCACAAAGTAATTTTTAGACAATTTGTAGGTTCCCTATTGTTTTTGGTTAAAATCGGAGAAAGGCTTCGGGTAGCTGCCATACAAATTTTTCGATATTTTATGAGTACTTTCAACATTAATAACGAAATAGAAACCAAATATAAAAACAAACAAATTGTTGTCCAATTATTAATCGATTCATGGTGTAGTGGTTAGAACATGTTACTTGTAGCAAAAATGTCTCGGTTCGAATTCAGGCTAAGGAAAATTTTTTTTTAAATTCATTTTTTTTATCTATTTTTTTTTTAATAAAATATGTATATGTATTTATTTTATGTTTGAAAAAATTTTAATTTAATGGAAATTTTGACAGAAGACTCTCATTTATATTAAAAATTATTAATTTTTTTTAATATTTCTATAAAAAAATTCAAACTGTTATTTAAAACACACAATTGATACCATAGCAACTACGATTATTTAAAACTGTTACTTCAAAACAAACAATTGATACCATAGCAACTACAAAAAATAATGAAATAAATAAAAACTCGTTTTGTAGACAAATTATTAATTGTTCTGTGGTATAGTGGATAGGACATGGGACTAGTAGTCAAAACGTTTCGGTTCGATTCCTGGCTGGGGCAAAATTTTTTTTTTTTTAAATTCATCTTAAAATTCTCATTTATAAATTATTTATTTTTTTTAGTACATTTTTAAAAAAAATCAAAACAGTTATTCAAAACAAACAATTGATACCATCGCAACTATAATAATTTAAAAAAAAAATTGAGATGAATATAAAGTCGATGGCTTAGTGGTTAGGACGTCGACATTTTAATTGAAAAGTGTGGGTTCGAATCTCGTTGAGAGCATATTTTTTTTTTAAATTTATCTTTTTTTTTAATTCATTTTTTTTTTATTAATTTTTTTGTAATTAAATATAAAAAAAACAAAAATTTTGAATTTTCTGTCAAACAGTTCAATTGCAATATATGAAATTCTTATTTATTTAATACACGCACGGGTATCTAAAAGTTGACGAGGGCAACTATAATCTTCCTCGTTTTTTCAATATAATCACTTTTGCTCCTGATTATTGTACTTTTGTTGAGGTTGCTCAAGTTTAGATTTGACGTGCCAACACCACTCTTATCAATTGTAACTCTTATTTTTTTCTTGTTCTTACAGGTTGTACACATCCATTTTTTATCAGCACCCTCTAAGTAGTCTTGGAGCTCCTCATTTTCCAATCCAGCGCATGTATCATGGACCCACTTTTTACAATTACCATTGCATTGGATTGCTTTATTATTTTTTTTTAAATTAAATTCTTACATTGTAAACATTCTACAGCTTTACCGCCTGACATTTTTGACAATGTTGTGACATTTAGTAGCACTGGGAAGGTAACACCATTAAAATTCAATACTTCTCTATAGTTTTGATAACTTGAGATACGATCAGAGTGAGCTGTATTTGGATTTAGCGCAGCCATTATACACCACGCAAAGCATGCATCATCACTCTTTTTAATATTTATGCACGCCTTTTTATACCCTACACCTATAGAATAGGTAAAGGGGTATATTAACTTTGGTATGGTGTTTGTAACCACCTAAAGGAAGCGAGCTAGATATGGAAAAGTATGTATATTTGTGATCAGCGTGACCTCCTTAGTCGATAGAACCATGTCCGTCCGTCCGTAGGCATGATAACTCAAAAAATAATGGAGCTATCTTGATGAAATTTTAAGTGTAGATTACTAGGACTGAAAGTACGACGGGGATTGCAAATGGCCGAAATCGGCCGATGGGTTCGGATTCTGGACCTTTTAATCGGTCTAAGGACTAACGAACATGTATAAAAAATCACGATAACTCATTAGTTGTTGACGCTGTCTTCATAAAATTTGTGTTGTAGGGTACTGGTAATGAAACTACTTCGGGGATTGCGTAAGTTCGGGATTGGACCATAGTTCGGAACCTAGAACTTTTTGATCGAATTTAGGCCAAACGAGCATAATTCCGAATACAATGAAGATAGAGCCTTCAAATTTGGTTTCAGGGTGTCGCTTTCGATTTCCTTAGTCTCCTTCAAATTTGAGCCCAATTGGAGTAGTGGAAGGAGACCAGCCACTCAGTTCCGAGGACCTTAAAGCATATTTTCGAAATTAATAAAGATAGTAACTTGAAACAAATGTGGAAGCTTCAAATTTGGCACATGGGTGTTCTTTACTATTTCTGCGTGTCCCTCTAATTTTGGATCAATTGGTTTGGTGGTTCAGTACCTGTCTTAGCCCACCCAATGTGTAAAAGCTTATCATCGAAATAAATAAAACTAGTAACTTAAAATTAAGATGGATTACAAGTATTGAAAGTATGACGGGGACAGCATTTGGGCGAAATCGTACAATGGTTTCGGGTTCTGGAACCTTTGAAAAGTTCAAGGGCAAACAAACACATATTTTAAAACACTATAACTCAAAAAAAAATGCCGCTATTTTTCTAGGTTACTAGTAATGAAAGTACCATGGGAATTGGTTCTGGTCGAGTTTGGTCAATGAGTTCGGATTCTAGAAGCTTTAGATCGATTTGAGGCCGAACGAGTATAATTTCAAAACCAAAGAATATATTTCCTACTTCCTATGTGTCGGGTAAATTTGCCAGTTTTAAATAAAAGAAACATCAATATAATAAAAAACTTTCATTTTTAGGTAAAACTAGCAGATTTACCCGGCGTTGCCCGGAAGCTTTCAAATTGTAAAAAAGCTAGTTTCAGCCAATTTTTTGAAATACTACTTTGCTTATAAATGAAGCCACAAAAAAATATTTGTGGAGTTCCGTTAACCCATCGTGGCTCAATAGCTTTTTATAGGTTTTTTCGTTACTTTGTTATATATTAGAAATGGTTTAACCGATTAACTTCAAATTTTGTACATGTGTTCTTCTTTGAAAATGAAGTTCAATTTACTAACGGACTTGGAAGTTGTTAATACCTGTCGACCCGAAGATTGTTCAAAAAAAAATTTGTAAGTAAGTTACGTCCAATTTTTGAAAGTAGGTACAACTTCTTTGAATTAGGGGAATACTTAAAAAAAAGGTTTGTCGAGTTCTTTTAATCGATTGCGAAACAAAAACTTTAAATAACAGTTTGCAAATCAATTTGAACGATTATCTCTAATTTTTCTATACATGGTGCTTCTTGACAATTTGGTGCTCCTTGACGATATAGTTCAGGATGGTAGGTTTCCGGCGAATAATGTTAACTGAATTAAAATGACTATAGGTCAAAAGGGGATACTAAATTTGCCATTATGTCATTATACTATGTCAATAGTAGTTTTCTTGAATTTCCAACGTTTGAATAAAATATAGTCGATGGTTTAGAAAAGGTTTAAAAATTTGCTTTTCAACTTATATTTTGTTAAGTACTCACCTGAAAGTTGGAATACGCTCTTCCTCGTTATTTTTATGATTTGATAAGAGAAATGCAGGCTTATTTTTTGGAAAAACTGTTTTAAAATACTATGTATTTAAGCATTATATATAAGAAATTTAATTTTTTGATTTTTAGATTTCATTTGAAGAAAACTGAAAATTTCATTGAATCTTTGTTCAAAACGCACAAACAGGTCAAAACCAAACTAACCCTGTGGGTTTTAATTAAAATGCTGGTACAAAATTTTCAATAAAATACTCTTAATCGTATAAGAAAATAAAATTTATAGAAAACTTCATAGCGTCGTCGTGGAAAACGGGTTAAACGAACTGAACTAAAACTATTTGCAGCCTCTCTTTAGAATACAAAATCAACCTGTAAAATTGGACACAAATCGAAAACACAAAATTTTTTGAAAGTCCGCCAGGCCGAAATGGGTTAATTTATTCCAACTAAATTTATACAACTAATTCCGGTTGCTATGACGAACATTTGTGCAAAATTTCAAGTCAATCGGTCAAGCCGTTCTGACTCGACAAAAAACGAAAAAGCTTAAAACAGCTCTGGAGCCGCAACCTGTTGACTTATAAAATTGTGACATAGCCTATGTCACCCTTCGGGCTTCCAGAATTATTCCTTTAAAATTTTGTGACAATCGGACCAGTGGTTTTCACGTGAATCCTGGACAAACAAACAAACAAACAAATTTTCTTCTTTATATATTAGAAGATTAGATTAAATTCTTTGGCAAAAAATGTAAAGTTTATTATAATTAAAAATGCACCGAGTTCGTTATAAATGAAAATTACTGTATTAACCAAATGTATAGCTTTCATTTCGAACAGAACTCATTTTTTTCGTTCACTTTTTAAGATAAAAAAAAAACAAAAACAAAAAAAAAAATTTTAAAAAATTTAAATCTCCTTGTTCATTGAATATTTGAACTAAACAAAAAAAAGAAAGATATAGGTACAAAGGTCGGAGCCTATAATCTTTTGATTTAGATTTAGCTGCGAATTACAACCGAAAATGAATAACATTTATACAGAAAGTCGGCTCATAATATTAGAGTCATAAGTCTCAACTTTTAACCGCGTGACCGTTAAATTCAAAATTACGTTAAATTAAAGACAGGTTTTCACCTGAAAAAACGCAATATTCTTAAAAAAAAGATCATTGTCCTATGAAAACAAAAAAAACCTTTATTTTGGTTTTTGTTTCATTAAAATTGGTCAAATAGTTTACCCAGAAAAAGGATGTTTATATTTGTATGGGAAAAAATAAGCCGATTAAATATTATGATGTATATTAAAAACAAAAATTTAAACAAAGCTTAATTTAAGATTTAACTACAAAAAGAAAAAACAAAATAATAATAATAACAATAATAATTGAAACTTTAAAAATACAAAAAAACTAGTCAAAATAAAGAGATATAGCAATTCATTAATTTTTAATTCACAAAAACATTAGGAAAAATTTATCATATTATTAAGCATGTATTATTTACGTTTAAAAGCTATAATAAAAAGTTTAAAAAGTGTTGTTTCATTTTAGTTTTAATTTTCTTGTCTTCCGTAATTTTAATTTCTAATGGTAATTCATTGTAGATCTTAGTTGCTATATTGAAAGTTTCCGAGTTGTGTGAGTGTATATTATTCGCTGTTCTGGTACTATAGCTATGTATTTCATTGTTCTGGATTATGCCTACATTAGTTTTTATTTTTTTTGTTTTCATATTATGAATTTGAATAGCTTGTACCATTTTTTTTATGTAATTCCAATGTAAGTATTCCAAAGCGCTTGTGTATTTCTGTGGTTGAAGAACGATGATTCAGTCATAAAGATTTTTAATCGCTTTATTTTGTATTCTTTGTAGCTTAGCGATATTCTTTAGGTAAGTATTGCCCCAAACAATTATGCCATATGATATGGTGGAGTGAAATAAGCAATAGAATATCGAACTTTTTTGTTCATATGGTACTCTTTTTTCTGCTAATTTGAAAACACCTGCGATACGTCTAGTTTTTTTGACAATTTCATTTGACTGTTGGTTCCAATTTAATTTAGCGTCAATATATATTCCAAAATATTTGAATATATCCACTTCCTCTATTTCAGTACCACTATAAATTTTTACTTTTGCTGTCGGCTGTTTTTTTATTAGCATGTATTTTGTTTTTTTTATATTTACCGTCAGCTTATGAATCTTCATCCATTCACTGACTTCTTTTAAATCTAAATTTATTTGTTTTTCTAATTCAGTATAGTTATTTTCTTTAAAAGCAATCGCTATATCATCTGCACATAAAAAAGCCTTAGCTTTTAATTTTAATTGAGAAAAACTACTTATATAGCACGCAAATAGTGTAGAGCCAAACGAAATGCCTTGAATAACTCCAAATTCAACATCTTCAATTTTGCTTTTATACTGCTTACATTCTGTATACTGTTTTCTTCCAGATAAGTAGTTTTTAAACCACTTATGTTCCTTTTCAAAAACTCCACATTCAAATAGTATACGTAGAAGAATCTTCCTGTCAACTGAGTCAAATGCTTTGGCTAAATCGAGAAATACTACAGCCACTCTGCTTTTTAGTTACTCCTGCTTGAACTTCAGTTATTAAATCAAATAGAGCAGCATTTGTATTTGAACAATTCCTAAAGCCATATTGTTGTTTATCCATTAAGTTATTCTTGCTTAAATAAGTACTCAGCTGATTATTTATGTAGGTTTCAAGGAACTTGCTGAAAATAGATGATATTGATATTGGCCTATAATTACATACTTCATTTTTATCTCCATCACCTTTATAAATTGAAATTACTTTACTTATTTTTAGACTCTGGTACTTCTCCGCAAATTAAGGATGTGTTAGCTAGATTTCTTATATTAAATAACAATTCATCCTGGCAATACTTTATTGTTTTCGTTTGAATTTCATCATAACCTGTTGCCGTAGTATTGTTTAAGTTATTTATTAAATTTTTTGTTTCATTTAGAGATATTAACTTAAATTTAAACCTTGATGTTGTCCCTATTTTTGGTACATATACCTTATTAAATTTTGCTGCTAAAGTCTTTCCAACATTGGCATAGTATTGATTAAATTCATTCAGTTTCATTATTTTTTTTTTTATTATATGCATTTTGATCATGAAATAATCCATTCTGATTTTTTGGACAAGGATTTATAGTATTTTTAATATGTTTCCCCGTTTTGCTTGGGTTTCCTTTTCTAATTTGTTTTTTTCGTTTGATTGAAGTATATTTATTACACCAAAACTTATATTCATTCTTTACATGTTCATTTTCATAATTTTTTATATGTTTTCTATGCCAATAATTTTTTATATTATTTATTCTTCTGCATTTAAGATCAAACCAGAGTGGTACTTCTTATTGTTTTATCTTTATAATTTTATTGCATGTGGCATCTATAGTATGTAATATTAAGTTTTGTTTTAATTGTTCATATTTGTCATTTACATTGTCTGACATAAATATTATTGGACACTCTTTCAATTTTTGTTTTACTTTTCTAACATCTGTTGTTTTGACATTAATTGGATCATCAACAATTTTTTTTTTTAAAGTATAATTATTTATTTCAGCTATTATAATTTGATGATCAGAAATTTCAGTATTTAGGTGAGTAGTATTAGTATTTATTTTTACATTATTAGAAATAAAATGATCTAAACAGATTTTACTTATTAGTCTAGTGGTGGTATAGTCACAAAAGAAGAAGCCGTTACTTTCCACAATAGTTTTATACATTTCAATATCTGAAGAGGCATTGTTTATATTAAAATTATAATCACCAATGTAATATGCCACTCCAAAACATGCATAAGTAAATACTAAATAAACTAAAATATTGTATAATAATTAAAATTAGAACTATATTATTTTCAATTTCTTTTTAGCTATAAATAAAGTAGGTTAAAGTATAATGTAACATATGGTTTACATATGGTTATACTTAAAATATTAATAAGAATTAAAATAAAGATAAAGAATAAATTTAAACAAAGAAAGTAGAACTAATTTCTCATATTTCAATATTGAACTAAAATATTTTGTAAATACATGCTGGTTTGCATTGCCAGCATGATTCTTGACATATTGGTCTATTTTTGGATAGAACAATATTGTATTGTAACTAATTTGTAATATTGCTTTGTAACAAACTAAATTGTATTTGTATTATTGTATTTGTATTATTGTAAGTAAGAAAATTTATAAAAGTCTTTCTTTGGTAAAAGACAGCAGCATTATTATTTTAAGACTCAGATGGTTGAGTCAAATTGTAAAAAACCATCAGATAAAATTAAAAGTTTTTTTAATAAAATATATTAATAAATTAACAAAAAAAGAACTAAGGAGTTTTTATTTTATAAATGAATTTTTGAAAACATTACATTGGTGTCAGGTGTGGGGTCTGGAATGTGTTAATTATTCTAGACTTCAATTAATTTTTTTTATTAAAGTTTATAAAAAACAAGTAAAGCAACAGTCAGTCGGTGCAACCGACTTAGAAATACCCTACACCTATTTGGTTCAAATTTAAGGACATATTCATAAGTCATTTTAACACCATAAAAGCTGCTATTAATTTGATCGTAAGACATAGAGAACCAAATTAACTTTATATTACTAAAAACATTTTCTAATTACACTATCTATTAAAAAATATTACAAATTCTTACTAATTTATCTATTTAAAAATATTAAAAAACAAACAAACTTGAAATAACTGAAAATATATTTATTCCAATTCAATTACAAAATGAAAAAATTCTAATTATTAAATTTTGTGATAAAAAGATAATCAAAGCATAATATATTTAATAATCCAAATTTTTAAAAATTGCAATTATTTTAAATGGTTAGTTTATATGCCTAATAGAAAAGCTTATAAACGCAAAATATGCAATAAATGTATTTCTAAAATACAATTACAAATTTATACCTTTTCATATAATTCATTTAAATATAAAAATAAATTTTACATAAATGCAGCAAGTACCTTTGAACATAACTGAACCACTACAATTAAGTCTAAATTTCGGGGACACATAGGAAATATATTCTTTGGCTTCGAAATTAAACTCGACCAGAACCAATTCCCATGGTACTTTCTTTCCTAGTAACTTAGTGTTAAATTTCATCAAAATACCGGCATTATTTTTTGAGTTATGGTGTTTTTAAGATATATGTTTGCTAGTCCTTGAACTTTTCAAGGGTTCCAGAACCCGAAACCATGGTACGATTTCGCCCATATGCAGTCCCGTCATACTTTCAATACTAGTTAACCCTTGTACACAATTGGAACGTTCTAGCTTAATTTTATGTTAATTGTTTTAATAATTTCGATGATAAGCTTTTACACATTGGGGGGGTCTAAGAGAGATTCTGAACCAAAATTGAAGCTTCAACATTTGTTCCAAGTTGCTATCCTTATTACTTTTAAAGATATGCTTTAAGGTCTTCGGAAATGTGTGGCTGGTCCCCGACCCACTACTCCAATGGGGCCTAAATTTCAATGACACTTACGAAATAGGAAGGGACACCCTGATACCAAATTTGGAGGTTCTATTTTTATTGGTTTCGGAATTATGCTCGTTTGGCCTAAATTCGATCAAAAAGTTCTAAGTTCCGAACCCATTGTCCAATCCTCACCGTACGTAATCACCGCAGTAGTTTCATTACCAATATCCTACAGCACAAATTTCATGAAGATAGCCTCATTAGTTGTTGAGTTATAGTGATTTTTTATATATGCTCGTTAGCCCTGACACCGACTAAAAGGTCCGGAATCCGAACCGTTGGGCTGATTTCGCCCTTATATAGTCCGCGCTGTACTATAGTACTAGTTAACCCTTGTACACAATTTGAACTGCCTATCTTAATTTCAAGTAACTATTTTTAGTAATTTTGATTAAAAGCCTTTAAAACTTGGGAGGTCTGAGAGGGGTACAGAACCACCACTCCAACTGATCCCAAATTAGGGGAACACGCAAGAGATAGTAAAGAACACCCTTGTGGCAAATTGGAAGCTTCTACATTGTTTTAAGTTGTTATCTTTATTAATTTTAAAGATATGCCGACCCACTACTCCAATGGGGCCCAAATTCACAAAACAGTTAGGAAATAGGAAGAGACACCCTGATACCAAATTTGGAAGTTCTATCTTCATTGGGTTCGGAATTATGCTCGTTTGGCCTAAATTCGTTCAAAATGTTCTAGGTTCCGAACCCATGGTCCAATCCCGACCTTACCCAATTTCCGAAGTAGTTTCATTACTAGTAACCTACAGCACAAATTTGATGAAGATAGCGTCATTGGTTGTTGAGTTATCGTGATTTTTTATATTTGTTCGTTAGCCCTGAAACTGATTAAAAGGTCCAGAATCCGAACCCATAGGCCGATTTCGCCCATATGCAATCCCCGCCGTACTTTCAGTCCTAGTAACCTACAGTTAAAATTTCATCAAGATAGCTCCATTATTTTTTGAGTTATCGTGCCTACGGACGGACGGACGGACGGACGGACGGACATGGCTATATCGACTAAGGCGGTCACGCTGATCACAAATATATATACTTTTCCATATCTAGCTCGCTTCCTTTAGGTGGTTACAAACACCATACCAAAGTTAATATACCCCTTTACCTATTCTATAGGTGTAGGTTATAAAAAAGTGAATTTTAAAGACATGCGGGGCCAAAAGAGCCGTTAAAAAAAAAAAAAATATATAAAAATATTTATAAAAAAAAGTGAATTTTAAAGATATGCGGGGCCAAAAGAGCCGTTAAAAAAACAAAAAAAAAAATATATAAAAATATTTATATGCATATATATATATAATATATATATCTTGTGAAAATTTGAAACGGGGGCCAAGAGCGCCGTTTCCATCCGATTCCATGGGTGCAGCGCAGAGCGTTTACTTCAACAACAGCACAGAGGAGATTTTAAAGGAGGTATTAATAGCCGTCACTGTTGTCATACATTTTGTCATTGTATATGACACATTAAAGCATTGTCTCATCAAGAAGGCATCCAGACAATTCCAAGATCCAGCTTAAAAGTAAGTGGTAAATTATATAAATAAAAAAAAAAAAAAAGATTTTTACTAATAAGTATTAGGGAGTGCAATACCGGGATCCCGGTATCTCGGAAACCGGGATCCCGGGAGTATATTTGCGGTATTCAGTACCGGTATTAAAGAATTAATACCGCGGTATTTCGGTATTACTTTCTTAATTATCAGAAAAAAAAAATTAAATATTTCGAAAAAATATTAACAAAAATATAAAATAATTGTAGTAGGCTTTGCGATTGTGCAATAATAGTACTAAATTTCAAATTCATTTCCTTCAACTTAGCGTTTATTTATTTCACGACTTTTAAGTTTTTATTTGACGAGCTGGATAAAATAAATTCAACACTAAGTAATGAACTTTTAATTGCTTTAAAGGAACGGATCTATGAAAGACGAACAGAAATATCAGGAGTTATACATTATTTGCATAATGCATTCGAAGAAGAAGTTTCTACAACAGTTCAATCAAATGTACAATTTAATTTTCCAAAATTTAATAAGACCGCTATTTTAAAATCTCTTGTAAGCATAGCAACCAGAATGCAATTATTTAAACAAAAATATATACAGCAAATTAATGATGATTCTGACACTGATCAAGATGAAATTGTAGAAATAGATAATGAATGTGGCAACATCATGACAACGAAACAAAAGTTAGACGAAGCTATTTCAAAACAAGCAAATTATATTAAAGCTGGAAAAAAAACGCATACTTTTCAAGATAATATCAAACTAATAAAAAGGGAAATGACATTATTCGAAGACGAGGGCACTAGGGGGATATATATTCAGCAAATATATGATCTCCTTCTTACAATATGTCCAAGCGCAGAATCTGAGCGATCATTTTCTGTTGCGGAACAAATATGCACCAAAATCCGCTCCAACTTAAATGACAAAAGCCTTGATGCATTATGGTTTTTAATAGCATATTTCCAGTCTTTAAAATAATAATTAAGTTTTTATATGAAAGATGAACTAATTTTTAATGAACTATGTAATTATCGTTTTGTTTTTATTAATTTTTTACTTAAAAAAAAACCGTATAGATTTTTTGCATAATAGGTGTTTTTTTATATTTTTTGGTTCCGGTATTGAATACCGGGATTCCGGTATCAAATTTTTCAATACCGAAATACCGGTATTCATTTTTCACTCCGGTATTGCACTCACTAATAAGTATGTTACAAAATGTAATATTTGTATAAAAAAAAAATTTTCTAAATAAAAAAAAAAAAAAATTTATATATAAGAATAAATTATGTTACATCAAATTACTTAAAAAAAAAAAAAAAATATTTATTATATACTAAAATTAAATTAAATTAAATATAAAATATGATATGCCACCAAATATAAAATTTTTGCTATAAAAAAAAAAAAAACTTTTTATATACCTACAACATTTTGCTACTAATTAAACATTAATAAATTTTTCTCTATTCATATAATAAAAAAAAAAAATTTTTTTTTACTTTTGCTATTAAAATTTATTTATAAAAATAAATTATCAACATAAAAAAAAAAAAGAGAATATTTTTACATTTTTTCTAAAAAAAAAAAAAAAAAAAGAAGTTAAGATTAAAATTCTAAATCAAAATTAAAAAAAAAAAAAAATAAAAAAAAAAAAAGAAGAAAATATTTATTCTTCTATCATATTACCAAATTAACATATTAACATATTAGAGAAATTATATTTGCTAAAATTATATTTTTTGGTTTTGTATGAACCTCAGTTTATGAACGAGGAAAATTCCAAAACCAGTCCCTATGCCTATTTCTCGCTCTCCACCAAAGCCATCGTCCTTAATTAAAGTGACTACAGATCTTGTAGGGATGGAATCTGAAGTATTGACTAAGAAATCAGAAGACAATAATTTAAACAAAATGACTCATTTCAACATTGACAGAGCAAATAAAATGATTCCCGTGTTTAGCGGAGATTCTAACGAATTACATAGGTTTCTGCAACTCGCTGAAATACAACACGACAAAGCAATAAAGGACGACAACTTAACAGACTTTTTAGAAGTCATTCCGCAAAATTTAATAACCCGCGGTTTACAAACTCCAATTCCAGTCCACAAGTAAATACAATAACACAAGAGAAAATTTGTCGTTATTGTAAAAATCCTGGACATACTTTAGAAGAATGCAGGAAACTAGCATTTAATAAAAATAAAAAGAATAATACTAATCATTCCCAAACTCATACAAATGAGGAAAACTACCAGCAGCCTGGTCCCTCGGGCCTCAGGACACAGGCGAGCCAATTAAAATAGAGAGCTCCAATTCTAAATCAAACATAATGCCAAATCCCAAATTTAATAAAAGTCAAAATCAAAATCAAATTCAAAATCGAAATCAAAATCAAAATCAAAATCGAATTCAAAATCAAAATCAAAATCAAAATCGAATTCAAAATAAAAATCAAAATCGAATTCAAAATCAAAATCAAAATCAAATTCAAAATCAAAATCAAAATCAAATTCAAAATCGAATTCAAAATCAAAATCAAAATCAAAATCGAATTCAAAATCAAAATCGAATTCAAAATCAAAATCAAATTCAAAATCCAAATCTTAATCGAATTCGAAATCAAATTCAAAATCAAAATCTAAATCTAAATTCAAAACTAAATCCTATATCAAGAGAAATTTCAAATCAAAAATTTAATCAAAATTTAACAGAAACAATAATGTTAAATCAATTAAAAAATCGTACTTTTTCCAGTATCCTGTCGCTAGAAATGCAGGGTGCGGAAAATCAATTTACTAATTTGTTGAAAGATTCTGGTGCAAATATAAGCATTATTAAAGTAAATGCTTTGCATGACAACACATATGTTGATCTCATGTCCATTGAATTGAAAGGTATTTCACCCGGACCTATTAATACAATTGGAACTACTACATTATTTATTGAGGTTCCTGGTCATAAACTGAAAAGATATGCTATACTTTTTCATGTAGTTTCCGCTAATTTTCCAATCGCACAAGATGGTATAATTGGCGAAGACTTTTTGAATAAAACTAAAGCAGTTATCGACTATGGTAATTATCAAGTAATTTTTAATTTTAATGATTTAAAGGTTCCAATCAAATTTCAAACAGAAAATAAAGTTGTGGTAATACCACCACGCACAGAAAAATTAATTAAATACGGTCATGTAACAATTCAGGAAGAATTAATTACAATGTTAAATCCTAATAAATTAAATGAAAATGGGATATTTATAACCAATACTATCGTAAAACCAGAAAAGGGTTACATATATCTTAGTATAATAAACGTAAATGCAAAGCCATATGAATTACGCAATGAAGAATTAAAAATAAATTTTTCTCCTATCGAAAATTTTAATATTTATACTTTAGCACAAGCTGAAATTACTAATTTAATAGAAAATCGTTTAAAAAACTTAAATGAACAATTAGATCTGTCTCATCTTAATTCGGAAGAAAAAACTTCCATCATAAACATATGTAGAGATTATAATCAATTGTTTTACTTAGAAGGTGATAAGTTGACCTGTACAGATACAATTAAACACGAAATAAACATACAATCTGATAAACCACCCGTTAATGTTAGACCTTATAGACTGCCAGAAATTCATAAATCCGAAATAAAAAGACAAGTTGACGAAATGTTAACGCAAGGGATAGTCCAACATAGTAAAAGCTCTTGGAACAGTCCATTATTAGTCGTTCCTAAAAAACCAGATGCTAACGGAAATAAAAAATGGCGTGTCGTGGTTGATTATCGGAAATTAAATGAAATCACCATAAGTGATTCATATCCCCTGCCAAATATTGAAGATATTCTTGGACAGTTGGGAGAATCCAAATATTTTTCCACTTTAGATTTAGCAAACGGGTTCCATCAAATCGGTGTTGCAGAAAAAGATCGTGAAAAAACAGCTTTTAGTACACCGTATGGTCATTTTGAATTTACACGTATGCCTTTTGGGTTGCGAAATGCACCTCCCACTTTTCAAAGGCTTATGAATATAGTTCTCACCGGCCTCGAAGGCATCCGTTGTTTCGTGTACCTAGATGATATAGTTATCTATGGTAAAAATCTCCTTGTTTGGATTTTTAACATTAATAATCCAACTTCTAGAATTATGCGCTGGCGTATTAAATTAGAAGAATACGATTATTGTGTTATCCACAAATCGGGTCACTTGAATACGAATGCAGACGCTTTATCTAGATTAAAAATATCCAATATTAACGTTATTACAAGAGCACAATCTAATAAAATTAATCACAGTCAAAAGAACGAATTACAAGACAAAACCCATAATAATTCTGAAAACAACTATTCTGACCAAGATAATAAACATATTACAAATCAAAATATGCAATCAGACGATAATATACTAGAAAACAAAATTACTACTCTTACCGATCCTACAGAAATCAAAACAATTCTAGAAGAATATCATAATAGTCCAGTTGGAGGACATCAAGGTGTAAATCGTACACTGCAAAGACTTAAACAAAAGTTTTACTTTAAAAATATGAAGCAAACTATAATTAAATATGTATCTTCTTGCGAAATATGTCAAAAAAATAAATTAAGCTTTAAAACTAAAATGCCTATGAAAATAACTGATACTCCTAATAAACCTTTCGAAAAAATTGCTTTGGATATAGTAGGACCATTATCTACTTCTGAATCGGGTAATATGTATATACTAACGTTTCAAGATTTACTCACTAAATTTATGTTAGCTATTCCTATTCCTAATCAAGAAGCTGTCACGGTAGCCGATGTTTTTGTACGGAAGATCATTTGCATTTTTGGTACTCCAAAAATAGTTCTAACTGATCAAGGTACTAATTTTATGAGTGAAGTGTTTAAGAGGACTTGTTCATTATTAAAAATCAAAAAGATAAACACAACCAGTTATCATCCAGAATCCAATGGTTCCCTAGAAAGAGCACATCGTTCTTTGGGAAATTATTTGCGTTGTTATTCAAATAAAGATCCTGATAATTGGGATACGTGGTTAGACTTTGCTATTTTTGCACATAATACAACTCCTAGTACTTCAACAAAATTTACACCGTATGAAATATTATTTGGTATGAAACCTGAATTACCATCAACTATCTCTAAAACTATTGAACCTTTGTATAATATTGACGATTACGTTCTCAACTTAAAATCACGCCTTCAAAATAGTTATAATGAAGCTAGAAATAATTTAATTAAATCCAAAGAAATAAACAAAAGAATCTACGATAAGAATACTAGCTTACTAGATATTATTGTGGGAGATAAAGTTTGGCTACTCGATAAAGTACGGAAAAATAAAAAATTAACCTCATGTTATCTAGGGCCTTACGAAGTTGTAGAAATAAATTCCCCAGAAAATACTACTATTAAAATAGGTAGGAAGACAAAACTAGTTCATAATAATCTGTTAAAAATGTTTATTGAATAAATATATATAAATAAAATATTCTTTTTTTTAACAAATTAAACTTAATCATAATTTTTTTACAATCATATACATAACAATAAGTTTGTTTACATATAATATAATAATTTTTTTTTCTATGGCATATATAATTATATTGGATAACGATACTTTAAGTTAAAAAAAAAAAAAAAAAATAAACACATAATAATAATTTTTTTTTATATTAGATAATAATTACTTTAAAAAAAAAAAATAAGACAACTATGTTCAAATTACAAAAATAATTTTTATATATTAAATAATAAATCACTTTAATGTAAAGCAAAATACAAAATGTCTCAAATTACAAAACAAAAAAAAAAAAATAATTTTTTCAATAATTTCTGATAATTTTTTTTTCCATGGGGGAAGGTGTAATATGCCACTCCAAAACATGCAGAAGTAAATACTAAATAAACTAAAATATTGTATAATAATTAAAATTAGAACTATATTATTTTCAATTTCTTTTTAGCTATAAATAAAGTAGGTTAAAGTATAATGTAACATATGGTTTACATATGGATATACTTAAAATATTAATAAGAATTAAAATAAAGATAAAGAATAAATTTAAACAAAGAAAGTAGAACTAATTTCTCATATTTCAATATTGAACTAAAATATTTTGTAAATACATGCTGGTTTGCATTGCCAGCATGATTCTTGACATATTGGTCTATTTTTGGATAGAACAATATTGTATTGTAACTAATTTGTAATATTGCTTTGTAACAAACTAAATTGTATTTGTATTATTGTATTTGTATTATTGTAAGTAAGAAAATTTATAAAAGTCTTTCTTTGGTAAAAGACAGAAGCATTATTATTTTAAGACTCAGATGGTTGAGTCAAATTGTAAAAAACCATCAGATAAAATTAAAAGTTTTTTTAATAAAATATATTAATAAATTAACAAAAAAAGAGCTAAGGAGTTTTTATTTTATAAATGAATTTTTGAAAACATTACACCAAATATGTAAGTTTCATACTTAGAAAGATTTACTAGATTATACTTAATATTTCATTAAATTTATTTATATTTTCCCAATTTCTTTCAGGTGGTCTGTATATAGCTGAGACAAAGATATGGTTTTTATTAAAGTTAAGACTGATATTTATAATGTTATGATATTCATCAGAATAAATATATTGAAGTTTATAATTAAGTGTTTTGTGTATATATATTGCAGTGCCACCCCCTTTACGTGTTTTTCTACATGAAAATACATTACCATAATTCATTAAATTAACCTGACTAGTTTCATAATCAAACAACCAAGTTTCAGTGAATACAATTAAGTGAACAATTGTTTTTAAACTTTCTAATATAAGTGATATGTCTTCTATTTTATTCTTTAGGCTTCGAAGATTTAAATATAATATTTTTAGTGAATCATTTTTTTGAAAATTAACTTGAGATACATAATCACAAACTTCTTTTACATGGATTTTGAGTGGTAAAATAAAATCTTCATTGTGTTTATTCAACATTTAAATTGGATGTTGATAAAACTTGAATAATTTTGCTATTTTCTGTTTTTGTAATTAATATTTTACCCTCTTTAATCCATGCTCATTTTATAGTTTTTTTTTTCTTCATATCTCTAGCTTTTTTATATAACAAGCTGAAATACGAGGTTAGTTTCTCATTTATAAATATTGGTTTGTAATTAACTTTATCTTATTTAAATTTTTAAAATTTTTCTTTTTCTCCATTATTTTTTGTATAATTTCTCACCTAAGTTTTTCGGACTCACCTGAGTTACATATTTTTATAATTTTTTTTTTTAGACATATTTTTGTTTCTATAGGAATCTTTTATATGCTCGGTTTTCAAATCAGTACCAATACTTTTAACTACATTTATAATTAATTCAGATATTGAAGTGTCAGGTATCTCCTCTATTCCTGTGAATTCCAATATGTTAGATAAGCGTTTCTGTTTCATCTTTTCAATTTCTATAGAATTATACTCCACTTTATCTTTCAACGGGTTATTTTAATTCTTAAGTTGCATATTTTCTTCGATTAGATTATCCATCAGGTTTTTGATAGAGTTAACCTCATCTTGGAGTTCTTCAAATTCTTTATCATGAGTAGTTAACTTTTCTATTATTTCATCTAGTTTTCTCATTATTTTTTCAATATAATCACTTTTGCTCCTGATTATTGTACTTTTGTTGAGGTTGCTCAAGTTTAGATTTGACGTGCCAACACCACTCTTATCAATTGTAAGTCTTATTTTTTTCTTGTTCTTACAGGTTGTACACATCCATTTTTTATCAGCACCCTCTAAGTAGTCTTGAAGCTCCTCATTTTACAATCCAGCGCATGTATCATGGACCCACTTTTTACAATTACCATTGCATTGGATTGCTTTACTATTTTTTTTTAAATTAAATTTTTTCTTACAATGTAAACATTCTACAGCTTTACCGCCTGACATTTTTGACAACGTTCTGACATTTAGTAGCACTGGGAAGGTAACACCATTAAAATTCAATACTTCTCTATAGTTTTGATAACTTGAGATACGATCAGAGTGAGCTGTATTTGGATTTAGCGCAGCCATTATACACCACGCAAAGCATGCATCATCACTCTTTTTAATATTTATGCACGCCTTTTTATACCCTACACCTATAGAATAGGTAAAGGGGTATATTAACTTTGGTATGGTGTTTGTAACCACCTAAAGGAAGCGAGCTAGATATGGAAAAGTATATATATTTGTGATCAGCGTAACCTCCTTAGTCGATAGAACCATGTCCGTCGGTCCGTAGGCACGATAACTCAAAAAATAATGGAGCTATCTTGATGAAATTTTAAGTGTAGATTACTAGGACGGGGATTGCAAATGGTCGAAATCGGCCGATGGGTTCGGATTCTGGACCTTTCAATCGGTCTAAGGGCTATCGAACATATATAAAAAATCACGATAACTCATTAGTTGTTGACGCTGTCTTTATAAAATTTGTGTTGTAGGGTACTGGTAATGAAACTACTTCGGGCATTGCGTAATTTCGGGATTGGACCATAGGTTCGGAACCTAGAACTTTTTGTTCGAATTTAGGCCAAACGAGCATAATTCCGAATACAATGAAGATAGAACCTCCAAATTTGGTTTCAGGGTGTCGCTTTCGATTTCCTTAGTCTCCTTCAAATTTGAGCCCAATTGGAGTAGTGGAAGGAGACCAGCCACTCAGTTCCGAGGACCTTAAAGCATATTTTCGAAATTAATAAAGATAGTAACTTGGGACAAATGTAGAAGCTTCAAATTTGGCCCAAGGTGATCTTTACTATTTCTTGCGTGCCCCCCTAACTTGGGATCAATTGGAGTGGTGGTTCAGTACCTCTCTTAGACCCCCCAATGTGGAAAAGCTTATCATCAAAATTAATAAAACTAGTAACTTAAAATTAAGATAGAACGTTCCAATTGTGTACAAGGGTTAACTAGTATTGAAAATATGACGGGACTGCAAATGGGCGAAATCGTACCATGGTTTCGGGTTCTGGAACCCTTGAAAAGTTCAAGGACTAACAAACATATATCTTAAAAACACCAGAACTCAAAAAATAATGCCGGTATTTTGATGAAATTTAACACTAGGTTACATGTAATGAAAGTACCATGGGAATTGGTTGTGGTCGAGTTTAATTTCGAAGCCAAAGAATATATTTCCTATGTCCTATGTGTCTCCGAAATCTAGACTTAATTGTAGTGGTTCAGCTATGTTCAAAGGTACTTGCTGCATTTATGTAAAATTTATTTTTATATTTAAATGAATTATATGAAAAGGTGTAAATTTGTAATTGTATTTTAGAAATACATTTATTGCATATTTTGCGTTTATAAGCTTTTCTATTAGATATATAAACTAACCATTTAAAATAATTGCAATTTTTAAAAATTTGGATTATAAAATATATTATGTTTTGATTATCTTTTTATCACAAAATTTAATAATTAGAATTTTTTCGTTTTGTAATTGAATTGGAATAAATATATTTTTATTTATTTCAAGTTTGTTTGTTTTTTAATATTTTTAAATGGATAAATTAGTAAGAATTTGTAATATTTTTTAATAGATAGTGTAATTAGAAAATGTTTTTAGTATTATAAAGTTAATTTGGTTAGCTATGTCTTTCGATCAAATTAATAACAGCTTTTATGGTGTTAAAATGACTTATGGATATGTCCTTAAATTTGAACCAAATAGGTGTAGGGAATTTATAAGTCGGTTGCACCGAGTGACTGTTGCTTTACTCGTTAAATCAATTATTTGTCTAAAAGCTTTTCCATCAACTTCTATTATTGCATCGTAAATAGATTTATTTTGAAACGACGCATTATAATATTTATGGCATAAACAAATTAGTAAGAATTTGTAATATTTTTTAATAGATAGTGTAATTAGAAAATGTTTTTAGTATTATAAAGTTAATTTGGTTAGCTATGTCTTTCGATCAAATTAATAACAGCTTTTATGGTGTTAAAATGACTTATGGATATGTCCTTAAATTTGAACCAAATAGGTGTAGGGAATTTATAAGTCGGTTGCACCGAGTGACTGTTGCTTTACTCGTTAAATCAATTATTTGTCTAAAAGCTTTTCCATCAACTTCTATTATTGCATCGTAAATAGATTTATTTTGAAACGACGCATTATAATATTTATGGCATAAACAATTTTTTCTTCACTACTTGTTCATCCATTCAACAGATTACAATCTCATAACCATTACTCGATTTCTTTGAAATTTCCTTTTGCAATATTACTGCAGAATTTCTATTTTCACAACATATTGAAATAGAACGATTTTTTCTTTCATACACATTATTAATATTTACTTGCTTATTACAAACATCAATATTATCCCTAATATCTGATTTTGTTTTGTTTTTAACTTAATTAATTTTTTTTCGGTTTAACAACAACTTTATTAACATAGTTTTTTTTGATATTTTTATTTAGTTCTTCTTGTATATTTTTTTTTTTATTTTGGTTTTCAATAATAATTTCTGATAACCTTTTCATTTTTTTTTTATCTCTAATAAGCTTTTTTTACAATTAACTATTTTTTTTTTTCTTATTCATTTTTTTTATTTTGGTTTTCAATAATTATTTCTGATAACTTACTCATATTTTTCATCTCTAACACAGTATTCTCATAAGCGGTTTGGTCTATTTTCATATTTTTGAGTCTTGCTTCATTTCTTGCTTCAATAGATTCAAGAGTAATTTTAACTCATTGTAACGTTTTTATACCCTACATCTATAGAATAGGTAAAAGGGTATATTAATTTTGGTATGGTGTTTGTAACCACCTAAAGGAAGCGAGCTAGATATGGAAAAGAGTACATATTTGTGATCAGCGTGACCTCCTGAGTCGATATAACCATGTCCGTCCGTCCGTCCGTAGGCACGATAACTCAAAAAATAATGGAGCTATCTTGATGAAATTTTAACTGTAGGTTACTAGGACTGAAAGTACGTCAGGGATTGCATATGGGTGAAATCGGCCCATTGGTTCGGATTCTGGACCTTTTAATCGATCGAAGGGCTAACGATCATATATAAAAAATCACAATAACTTAACAACTAATGACGCTTTCTTCATCAAATTTGTGCTGTAGGTTACTAGTAATGAAACTACTTCGGAGATTGCGTATGTTCGGGATTGGACCATGGGTTCGGAACCTAGAACTTTTTGTTCGAATTTAGCCCAAACGAGCATAATTCCGAAACCAAAGAAGATAGAACCTCCAAATTTTGTATCAGGGTGTCCCTTCCTATTTCCTTAATTTCTTTGAAATTTGGGCCCCATTGGAGTAGTGGGTCGGGGACCAGTCATACATTTCCGAAGACCTTATAGCATATCTTTAAAATTAATAAAGATAACAACTTAAAAAAATGTAGAAGCTTCAAATTTGGCACAAGGGTGTTCTTTACTATCCCTTGCATGTCCCCCTAATTTGAGATGAATTGGAGTGGTGGTTCAGTATCCCTCTTAGACCTCTTAAGTTTTAAAAGCTTATAATTAAAAATAGTAACTTAAAATTAAGATAGAACGCTCAAATTGTGTACAAGGGTTAACTAGTGCTTAATGTTAAGCTTGGACTGCATAAGGGCGAAATCAGCCCAAGGGTTTGGATTCTGGATCTTTTAATCGGTTTCAGGGCTAACGAACATATATAAATAATCACGATAACTCAAAAACTAATGACGCTATCTTCATGAAATTTGTGCTGTAAGTTATTGGAATGAAACTACGGCGGCGATTGCGCACGGTGAGGATTGGACAATGGGTTCGGAACTTAGAACGTTTTGTCGGAATTTAGGCCAAACTAGCATAATTCCGAAACCAATGAAGATAGAACCTCCAAATTTGGTTTCAGGGTGTCGCTTTCGATTTCCTTAGTGTCCTTAAAATTTGAGCCCAATTGGAGTAGTGGGTGTGGACCAGCCACTCAGTTTCAAGGACCTTCAAGCATATTTTCGAAATTAATAAAGATAGTTACTTGAAACAAATGTAGAAGCTTAAAATTTGGCACATGGGTGTTCTTTACTATTTCCTGCGTGTCCCTCTAATTTTGTACTTTTCTTAGACCCCCCAATGTGTAAAAGTTTGTCATCGAAATTAATAAAACTAGTAACTTAAAATTAAGATGGAACGTTCCAATTGTGTACAAGGGTTAACTAGTATTGAAAGTATGACGGGGACTGCATATGGGCGAAATCGTACCATAATTTCGGGTTCTGGAACCCTTGAAAAGTTCAAGGGCTAACAAACATATATCTTAAAAACACCATAACTCAAAAAATAATGCCGCTATTTTGATGAAATTTAAACTCTAGGTTACTAGTAATGAAAGTACCATTGGAATTGGTTCTGGTCGAGTTTGGTCAATGAGTTCGGATTCTAGAAGCTTTTTTTCGATTTGAGGCCGAACGAGTATAATTTCGAAGCCAAAGAATATATTTCCTATTTCCTATGTGTCCCCGAAATTTAGACTTAATTGTAGTGGTTCAGCTATGTTCAAAGGTACTTGCTGCATTTATGTAAAATTT
Source organism: Dolichopus griseipennis (assembly GCA_963082915.1). NCBI lineage: Eukaryota > Metazoa > Arthropoda > Insecta > Diptera > Dolichopodidae > Dolichopus > Dolichopus griseipennis. The sequence goes on from OY720441.1 coordinate 209,808,757, forward strand.
ATTTTTATATTTAAATGAATTATATGAAAAGGTGTAAATTTGTAATTGTATTTTAGAAATACATTTATTGCATATTTTGCGTATAAGCTTTTCTATTATGTATATTAACTAGCCATTTAAAATAATTGCAATTTTGAAAAATTTGAGTTCTTAAATATATTATGCTTCGATTAGCTTTTTACCACAAAATTTAATAACTAGAATTTTTTCATTTTGTAACTGAATTGGAATAAGTATATTTTAATTTATAACAAGTTTTTTTGTTCTTTAATATTTTTAAATAAATATATTAGTAAAAATTTGCAATATTTTTTAAGAGATAGTGTAATCAGAAAATGTTTTTAGTACTATAAAGTTAATTTGGTTAGCTATGTCTTACAATCAAATTAATAACAGCTTTTATGGCGTTAAAATGACTTATGGATATGTCATTAAATTTGAACCAAATAGGTGTAGGGTATTTCTAAGTCGGTTGCACGACTGACTGTTTCTTTACTTGTTTTAAAAACCCTTGGTTTTTTCATCACTTGTTTATACAATTAAATATATTGTATAATAATATTCACATAATTTAAACCCCCATCGAACTAATTTTGACTTAGGAGACACGTTAAAGGTTTATGGTCGGTCTCAATAAGAAATTTTCTTCCTAAAAGATATGGTCGGTAGTAATTTGTAGACCAGACAATAGCAAATAGTTCTTTTTCTATAGTGCTATAGTTTTGCTCGTTGTCGCTCAATGTGCGACTGGCGTAATAAATTGGAAGCCTGTTTAGAGAAATGCGAAACTTCTAGCATCGGTTTGTAAAATGAATTGTTTTTTTAAATCAAGATAGCGTAGAATAGGTTCATTTACAAGTAATTTCTTGAGGGTTTGAAAACTTTCTATGTACTCAGGATTTTTTGTATTCAATTTAATGTCTTTTTTGAAAAACTTTGTCTTAGGTTTTGTGACTTTAGAATAATCTTTAACAAATTAACATTTAAAACCAGACAGCAGGAGCTGTTTTTAGCCCAAACACCACACGAAGAAATTCGTAGTGTCCACCTTTCATGATAAAAACCGTTTTTGGTATATCATTTTGAGATATTTAAATCTGTAAAATAGTTACATCTAAATAGTTAGTATTTCTAATGTTGTAAGATAGCTACATCTACCTAATTTTTCAAGTATTCCCTTGTACTCTATAGTTACCTCTATGTAACTATAGAGTACATATGTTCGCTATTCCGAATTTCATGCTTAATAGGGTTTTTAATTGATAATTACATTTTGAATTATAAAATATATTATTAAATATTTTTATTAAGGTTAATAGTTTTTGTTTTTTTCTACGGTGAGAAGTACGAAGGTGAGAAGTACGAATTTGTTCTAATAAGGGTGCGTTAATAAAATCTTGTGATATGTGGAAACTTTCTATAGTTACAGGAATCATCTCCTGTGTAGAAAATTCTACAATTTTTGGTAAATCGCCAAACACTTCTATGTTTGCGATTTTTTCATGATTTTTAACATTATATACACTCTCATTAATATTAACTTTGCCATCACCTGATGATTTTCCAGGATGTTAGGGTTGTCCGTCCTTTTGTTTTATTGGGACACTCCTTCGGAACGATATTTTATTTTTATTATTACTACTACTATTATTATTAATTTTATTGTTTTTTTTTATTTTATTTGTATTTTGGTTGTTGTTGCTATTTTCATTTTTGAAAATCAATTGTATGATTTAATTTTTAACTATCATTGTGTTATTTTAATAATTTATTTTAGCTTTTAAATTTTAAAGAATGTTATTACCTATTTTATTTTTTTATTTTTTTTTATTTTATTTCCAAAAATCTCAAAAAGAGAGCTCATTAGCTCGTATAGCGTGTTACAAATTTATTAACTTATTTCTAATATATCATTCAAAATGAATCAAAAAAAAAAAAACATAACAACATAACAACATTACAAAAAGCAAACAAACTAAAAAATATTAACAAAAAATAACAGCTTAAAATGTATATAAGCTAATTTAAAATTAAAATTTTTTGTATAAATTCAAGTTAAATTCAAGTTTATCATTTATCATGTATTAATTGAAAGATCATATCACTAAGAAATATAATTATCATTATAAAATATTACATTTTTTATATATAGTGAAGTTCTTATATATAGTGAAGTTAATGCCTGATTATTATTTTACAACTCAGGTTCATAATATATATTTTAATTATTAAATTTGATCTAACAACATATTTTTTATTTTTCTTTTAAATTCATCTTCATTCTTTATTTTTTTAAATTCCGAGTCCAACTCGTTGTACATTTTGTATGCAGTATTATAAACAGCATCCTTACCACAAAATTATTTTTTAAATGACATCACCCTGATGTTTCCCGCTCTTCTAGTATTGTATCCATGTTGTTGATTGTTAAGTGTAGGAATAGTATTGGAGTGTATTTTATTAATCCTGATCATGTGTATTTGTGTAATTAAATTACATTTTATTAAATCTAGTGGTAAAATCCTTTGTTCTCTATGTAAATACTTGGTAGAAGTTCTATTGTGATATCCGTAGAGGTTTTTTATGGCTTTGTTTTGCAGTCTCTGCACAGCATTTAGTTCCTTATTATTATGTATTGCCCCAAATTTGTATTGCATATGAAATCGAGCTGTGAAACATGCTATAATATATTGTGTTTTTCAAGTTGTTTGGCACTCTTTTGTTTATATGCTTAAATACTCCTGCAGTTCTTCTTGCTTTCTTTGTAATTTCTTTTATTTGCGGGCTCCAACACAATTCACTGTCTATAATGACCCCCAAGTATTTATATTGTAGCACATTTTCTATTTTGTAGCTGTTATATTGTACACTGATATTATCTGTTAGTTTCGCCATGAAGAGGGTATATTTTGTTTTTTGTAAATTAAGTGACAATTTATGCTTTTCCATCCATTCACCAACAATTTTTAGATCCGGATTGATACTTACTTCTAGACTTTCAAAAGTTTTTTCTGTGTACACTATTGCAAGATCATCCGCAAATATGAAAGGCATTCCAGAAATATTAATGTTAGATAGACTACTTATATAACATGAGAATAAAGTCGGTCCTAGAGAGCTTCCTTGTATAACTCCAGATCTATTTATCATAACGCTACTCTTTGTTCCTTCGCATTCAGCATACTGCAGCCTATTTGATAAATAGTTTTTAAACCAGTTTAGCTCTGAACCCATAATCCCATGCTCATCAAGTATTCTCAATAGTTACCATCATCTATATTTTTATGTACTGTGTATATTAAGTCAAATAGAGTTGTTTGCGTGTTAGATTTCCTTTTAAAGCCATATTGTCTCTTGCTCATTAATTCTTCTTGTTGTAGGTATTCAGTAAGTTGTTCATTTACATGTGTTTCCATAATTTTGCTTAATGCTGATGAAATAGAAATCGGTCTATAATTATTCATATCGTTATTAGCTCCCTTTCCCTTAATTATCGGTATAACCTTATTAATTTTCATAACATCTGGTATACAATAACGCATTTACCAATTTAGTGAAATTTTCAGCTTATTCTTCTTTGAATTCTTTTATAATAGATAACGAAATTTCATCCAAGCCTGCCGCTTTTGAAATTGAGAGACCATTAATTAGTTTGATAATCTTCTTTCTATTTATTGGTTTAAATTTAAATTCGCTGTTAGTTTTTTTATGGGAAAATATATTTTATTATAACCCTCCGCTATTCTTTCACCAATTGTGCTATAATATGTTTTAAATAAATTTATTTATTTTCTTTTTCATTTTGATTTAAGTCTTGCTCAGAAAAAAATTCATTACGTTTTTTATTATCACCACTAATTATTTCTTTTATATATTTCAAAAATTCTTTAGAATCTCCACGAGCTTTCTCGAACCCCTTTATATCATATTCTTTTTGTTTATTCCTTTTTATTGTAGTAAATCTATTCAGCCAATGTGTATAAGTTTCTTTTAAATACTCCGAACTCCTATTTCTTATATATTTTCTGTACCAATAATTTTTTCTTTCCATCATCTCAATACATTCTTCATCAATCCACGGTGCGGCGTACTTAATTCTTTTTGATCTTATCTCTTTAACGACAGTGGCGCCATTAGTAATATTTTTGATACTAGATGTCATCTGGTTCGCTATGTGATTAATATCAGTTTCGTTAATTATTAACTTACTCAGCTGGCTTTTGACATTATCAATATTCATTATTTTTATTAGATGTTTTTCTTGTTTATGTTTAATATTTATGCTAAATACCTCTGCAAAAATTCCATGATGATCAGATATATCATGATGAAAGATAGATATTTTCATTCCCATTTTTGCATTATTGGTAAGTATATGATCCAAACAAGTATTTGACGATGGTCTTGTTATCATTTTGTTACAGAAGAGAAAAGCATTTGATTCCACAACATTTTTGTAACTTTCAACATTTCTATTTGAACTATCATTAATTATTGTATTATTATTTTTCAGATTTCCAAGGTATGCATCCAATTTTTCATAAAATAAATGTAGCATTTGTGGTGAGTTTTCCGGTGGTCTGTAAATTGCAGATATATTGTGTTGCTTGTTGTTTTGATAAATTGTAACGCATAGAAAACTATTAAATTCGTCACAAAAATTATCTTGCATTGAACACCTAATACTTTCATGGACAAATATTCCAGCACCTCCTCCAGACCTTAATGTTCTACAAGATAGGAATTTTTTATAGTGATTAATATTATATATTTCGATTTATGTGTCTAAAATCCAAGTTTCAGTGATAATTAAGATGTGTACAATATAGTTAAATGGTTCTAATAGTGAGGTTATATTATCGAGTTTATTTTTAATACTTCTAGCATTTAGATAGAGTATTTTTAGTGATTTATGATCCTTAATAATTATGTTATTACTTCTGTAAGTGGTTATTTCTTCATGGGTTATGGAAGGCAATATATTATAGTTATTTTCACTTAACATTTAAATTATCTTCGTGTAAAATTCTAATTGTTTTGCTATCTGATGAAATTTTTATATATATATTGCCATTCTTCACCCATACGAACTCAAATTTATTGTTTCTTTTAAGATCTCTTGCTTTTTTATATAAAAAATTGAAATAAGGAGTTAGCTTGTGGTTAATGAACACAGGTTTTTTAGCAGTTTCATTACCATCAGCAAGTTTTATTCCAACTTGGTCTGAGATGATTGTTTTCATTTTATTCGCATCCATAAACATTGTTTTTTTTTTTCAATTTCACTAAATTTTACTACTATTTTTTGGGGCTCACCTGACTTTCTAGAATTTTCATATTTATAAATCTTTTTTATATCTTCATCTTGAATTTCAACTCCTTCGTTTTGTGCAATCTTTTGTACAATAGTTTTCAATGGTACATTTGAGTTTTTAAGTTCTAAACCACATATCTCAATATGTTTGTTGAGTTTATGTTGTCTGATTTTTTCAATTTCAATTTTGTTATGCTTTATTTCTGTTTTTAGTTCCTTATTTTCATTACGAAGCTTAATATTTTCATCAATTAAACTGTCAATATACTCCTTTAACTCACGCAGCTCAGCTTGTAGATTCTGGATATTGGTGTCTTGAGACTGTTGGTTGACTATTATTCTACCTAGCTGCTCCTTTATATCTTCATCCTTCTGTGTAACCTTTGGTTCAGCAGACTTGCTGGATGTAGAAGGATTAGATGCAAGTAAGATATTTGTTGATTTCCTTTTTTGGCGGGTTTTGTTACATTTCGAACAAAACCAAGATTCATCGAAATTTTGCGCGATTTCCCGGAAAACTTCAATCTCCAGTCCTGTACATTGATCACAGTACCAGGATTTACATACTCCATCACACCCGAGTACATTATTTTTTTTTAAATTAATTTTTTTTTTGCATTGATTGCAGATTGTATTGTTGTTTTTTGACATTTTGACACTATCACATGAGTATTACACTATTACATGGTAATCGGTATGGAATTGACCAATAAAGATTTACCTAATTATTTAAATTGAGGAATGCGAACCTTTTTGGTCACATTGACCATTTTGGGCTAGACAATACTGGATAAATTATGGAGTGTAAAGCTCCTGTATCAATAATAAATTTTAAAGGTTAAATTTATGTTTCTACTACTATATATGCAAGTCTCCCTGTTAGACTCTTAATGAAAAATTTTGTGAGATTTCCTGTTTATTAATGTCCAATGTGTCCATTGATTCTTGAATAATGTTTTGTCTTTGTAAATTTATATTTGGATGATAATAATTTTGCTACCGGTTGTTATCATTATAATTGTAGTATCTGTTGTTTTGCGAGAAATTTTGTTGGTAGTTATAATCATGATGTTGATTATAATTAGGTCTGTTTCTTCGGCTAAAATTTTGTTGATTAGATCTATTATTTTGGTAAAAATTTTGAGATCTATTTTAATTTAAATTTATTTGGATTTAATTTTGGGGTATATTACTTTAGTTTTGATTACGATCTTACGAAAGAAGTATATAAAAAAAATTTATTTAATTTAAAAATAGAAATTATTTATTTACATTTAATAAAAATAAAAAATCAAATTTATATAAAAACGAGAAAGAGTGTGGGTAGACTGCGCCAACTCTGAGATAGCCGTATGACCGTAATATAAACATTATATCATCCGGTTAATTACTTTTGGCAAAATTTCAAACAAACAGCTTTATGAGGTGTTGTTTAATACTTGCATGTTTTGATTATTAAAATTTGTGATAAAAAGGTAATAATTAACATTAAAAACCATCAAATTATATAAACTTTTATATTTATTATTACAAATTAATATTTCTTTCGAGTAAACTTTGAGTTTAACTATATAAAACAGTCTTCGAATAGCACTTGAAGTGATAAGACAATAATTACAAACTATTTTTAATTAAAATATTAAACTAAAACCGGTTTTCAAATTTATTATTCTTAAATAATTCCAGAAAAAAAAAAAATAAAAACTTAATAATCATTTTATTAAAACAATCATAATTTTATTAATTTGAGTGCACATAAAAAAAAAAAAAAAATCCGTATAATTAACTCAAAAAAAATAATAATTAATAACCCGTAGGATATGGCGGATTCCAAAATAAATAAAAAACTATCATCAAATAGTCATTTAGTGCTAATTGATAAAAAAGCGAAAATGAATAATCTAACATATGGCCCAAAATTTCTCATCACGGAAAGAACTGATGAAAATAAAACCATGCAAAATGTTTCAGCTTTTCTTATTAAGAAAGCCATCAATTCAAATGCCGGGGAAGTCATTAATTGTAAAAAATTAAGAAATGGTACCCTCTTAATAGAAACAAAAAATTTGAATCAAGTATCTTTGCTTATTCAAATAATTCAACTTGACGTTAACACTCATGTCAAAGTAAGCGAACATAGAACACTTAATTTTTGTAAAGGAATAGTGTACAGCCCAGAATTAAATTACATTCCGGAAGAAGAAAGAGAAACAGAGTTCAGAGACCAAAATATAATTGGAATTAATCTAACCTTTTCAACAACTTTGATTTTTTGAATATTTTTTTCTTTAATGAATTCGTTACATTCTTTAGAGAAAGCATTATGATTCCCTTTGCAGTTAATGCAAGAAGAATCTTTAATGCATTTTTGGTTTTCTTCTAAGTGGCATTCATCTCCACAGTTCAAACATTTTCTTGAATTTTCACATTTAGAAGGTAAGAGGCCAAATTTGAAGCAGTTGTAGCGTCTAAATGGTAGTGGGATATACTCCCTTACTCTGCTTATTCCATAACCAATTTTAACTTCCTGAGGTAATTTGGTAGTTGAAAAGGTTAAAATGTATAATCCAGTGTTAATTATAATATTGTTCTCTGTTTTCTTTTTAACCAACTAAAGGAAGCGAGCTAAAAATGGGAGAGTGTATATATTTGTGATCAGCGTGACCTCCTGATAAATATCAAAAGAATTACAAAAAAAACTATAAGACATTGCAAAAAGAATTCCCAGTCTAACTATGTCAATTCAATATCCTCACAAACAAGTCTTAACGTAGTTTTTCAAAGAATTAGAAGCCTCAATGGTATATCTAAAAATAATGAAATATTATCTTTAATAGAAAATAATAAAATAACTACTAAACAAACTGAAATTGTAAAAATTTTAGCAAATCACTTTTCTGAAACATCTATAGCTCTATAAATTATTCACAAGAATTTTTAAGGTTTAAAAATAAAGTGGAAAAAAATATATTTATTGTAGAACCTGACCAAAATTATAGTTGTAATAAAAAATTTTCATTGGAAGAGCTTGAATTCTGCCTTTCAGAATGTAAAGGTTCCTCACCAGGTCCGGATCTAATAACATACCAAATGTTAAAAAACTTGAATATAAATGATAAATTTTTTATACTTTAAGTATATAGTTATGTTCTTAATTAATTAAACTATCCTCTTTGATGGTTTATTAAAGACTCTTTTTTATTTTCACATTCAAAACTTATTTTACTTAAAACTAGTATAATTTACAAACTGTACTTTTTACATAAAGAGCTTAGCAAGCGCGTTCTGTGATATTCATAAAAATTACTTGCATTCATTAAACACTGTGATATAGTGTGAACAACACTATTCACAGTGTTCTGGTTTTCGACTCGACTCAGTTACCATTCGCCATTGGGTTCAAATTAATGGCATAATCAATAATTAATAATTATAAATCTTTAATAAAAAATACTTTAATATAAAAATATAAACAAATGCAAAATATAAACAAATAATTTAATTAAATAATATAACTCGCAGATATAGAATACCATATAAGTAAAATATAAAATATTACAATATAAACAAAAAATAGAATTGTAAATATTGAAAATCTAAGACGTTTCTACATGTTATAAGGCCTAGTACTATCTCATGTTTAAATTGTATGTGGAATTCAATAAGACCAATTCTAATAACACGAATATAATATGACCCCCTGTTCCAACATGTACCTATGGTATAGACAGGCTAATTAGCCTAACAGTTGAACAGTTAGCGCTTAAAAAAAAAAAAAAAAAAAAAAAAAAAAAAATAATATTAGTTTATGTATTGAAATGCTGCGTTAGCAAAAGTAAGTTATTTTAAAAGATTAGAGTTAAGCTAATTTCGTGAGAAAGGAAATTAGCTTGTATAATTTAAATGTTAACTAGCTATTATCTAGCTCGTTGCGTCGTCACTCAATGGAGTTTTAATTTAAGTTGATGTTATTGAAAAAAGTTAGCACAAAAATTACTGATGGTGTACATGTTAATTTTAAAATCTAATAAAGAGATTTTTTTAAAACGCTTTTTAGCACATTTTCAAAAAATTTTGTAAAAATGTGCCTGTATAGTTTCACTCTGTCCGTCCGTCCGTCTGTCTGTCCGTCCGTCTGTCTGTCCGTCTGTCTGTCCGTATGTTTACATAAACTTTTACAACGTTTGAAAAAGAGTTAAGAAATTTTAACCACGGGTAGATATTACAAAAAAAATTATTTCGTAGAAGAATTTTTTTCTGTAGCCCCACCCGCTACGGAGCTACAGCCCCGCAAATTTGGAAAAAGCCCTATTTTTAAATTTTTATAACAAGAGTTCTGTTGGGTATATTTTCAATCTAAAAACGGAAAAAGATAGCTGGTTTTATATGCTTTATAAATAATTAAGAGCAAATGTTTAGGGTTGCCATGCGGTACTAAAATATACAATTATGCAAAACTCAATTTTTGCAAAATTTTCTGATATACATATCTTCTAAACGATACAAGCTAGGGTCTTGAAATTTTGGGAGAATTTAGGTCGATTAACAAAAATTTTTTGTCAAGCCCCATGTTTAGGAGCTGGAAGGGCTCGAAAATTTAAATTTTGGTATTTTCAAACACCTGTAGCTTGAACACCTGGTAAAATTTTTTTTTAGTAATATGGTAATTTGAAAGATCTATAATTATATTTCAACATGTGTCAAAGGTTTTTCTTAATATTGAAAGGTGCCGAAGTTGCAGCAATTAATATTCAAAGCAACCAATGATGGTAAAACATTAAATTTGTTACGCTACAAACGACATTACAATGTAATCAGCTCTTTCATCGCTGGTTTTGTTGCAAAATACTACTGTGAAGAATGTCGCATTAGTAGTATGAATATGCCGTTTCAGCGTCAGTAAAAGCTCTTTTGGAGCTTTTTTAATGCCGTTTCAGCGTCAGTAGGAGCTTTTTTTTTGAGCAGTTCTCCTAAAGATATATAATAAAATTGTGAGAAGTAAAAAGTTTTGTGCTTTTGAGTATTTTAAATTAAGGTTAGCGGTTAGGATATCAGTTATTTTTAAATTTAAAATTAAAACAGTAATAAGGTTAAGATATTGTGCTTACTGTTCTTAATTAAATATGAAAAGTTTTTAAAGTTTGGTTTAAATACAAAGTTAATATTATCAAAGTTTAAGCTTGATTTAATATTTCCGAGAAAATTAAAAAAAGTTTCATAAATTAAAAAAATAAGCTTAAGCTATGAAGCTGAATATTTTTAATTAGATATGAAAAGTTTTTTTTAAATATCAGTTATATTTAAATTTCAAATTAAAACAATAATAAGCTTAAGCTAGTTTGAGTCTTTAAGTGTTTTAAATTAAGCTTGGCGGTTAGGATATCAGTTATTTTTAAATTTAAAATTGAAACAGTAATAAGCTCTAGATATTGTGCTTACTGTTCTTAATTAAATATGAAAAGTTTTTAAAGTTTAGATTAAATACAAAGTTAATATTATAAAAGTTTAAGCTTGATTTAATATTTCCGCGAAAATTAAAAAATGTTTTATAAATTAAAAAAATAAGCTTAAGCTATTAGCTGAATATTTTTAATTAGATATGAAAAGTTTTTTTAAATATCAGTTATGTTTAAATTTAAAATTAAAACAATAAAAAGCTTAAGCTAGTTTGCGTCTTTGAGTATTTTAATTACAAAAAAGTTTTATAAATTAACAAAAATAAGCTTAAGCTATTGAGCTGAATATTCTTAAATAGATATGAAAAGTTTTTAAATTTGGTTTATACTTAATATTATCAAAGTTTAAGCTTGATTTAATATTTACGTGAAAAATTTAAAAAATTCAAAGCTTATAAAGCTCTTCCGTTATGTTTGAAAATTAAGCTTCCAACTGCCATTTTAAAGTTGAAAAGCTTAAAAAATCGATGGAAATTCTTTGTTTGATTATTAACTTAACTGCAAAAGTTTTGAAAAAAATGAAACAAATAAACGTTTGAAATTATATTGTTAATAATATAAAGTCGTGATCATGACTACAAATTGAAAACGTGATCAAGTTCCAGTTCAAGTTAAAAAAAAAAAAAAAAAAAAAAAAATATAAAACTTGGTTTTAAAAAGTTGTTTTTAATATTAAATAACATCATAGCATGTTTTACTAAAAGTTAATAAATTCTTATTCATTAAATAATATCTTTTTTATTTATCCATGAATCATGGTTTTTATCAAAGCCAAGCCACCTAACCAAAACTTGATTTCCTTTTTTTCTTATTATTTTTTCTACAAGGTAAACATTAGGAAATTTAAAAGATGTAAGTTCAGGTTCATAAAAACTGCCTTTTATTTCTTTTGTGTGTAATCAAGTAAATTGTATGTTATTGGATCAGTTCTTTTTATTTTCGCTATTGTATAAATTTCTGTTGACCAATTAGGTTGATAACCTTTTGCAAATATACCTTTAAATTTACTTACACGAACAAAATCTCCAACTTTGTATTTTGCTTTTCGGAATACTTTTAATTTGTTGTAGACAGTTTTTAATAAAAATTTCTCATTTTTCTTTGTAACATTTTTAGGTGGAAGTTTAATTGTATGATTATATGTTGAGTTATATTTTTCTATTAGCGATGGCAGAATAAGTAACCATTTATATAAACTGAATTGTTTCCACATCATGTTTTTTAGGGTGCGATTGAAACGTTCTACAATTGAGCTTTTAGTTCTGAATATGTATGATAATGGTTAATTTTATATTTCCTCATTAGATTTTGAAATTTTTTGTTGAAAAATTCCGTACCTTGATCAGATTGTAAATTTATTGGTTTTTACCAGTTTTTTACCGCTGAAAAATATTTTTCATTGCGATTAAAACATTGTCAGCGCTTTTGTTTTTAATCGGTTCAGCATACGCAAATTTTGAAAATGCATCAATAACGGTTAATAAATATTTATATGCCTTATTAAATTTTGCATATGGAATCATTTCAACCAAATCAATTTGCCAAACATCATTTAAACCCTTTTGAATTTTCTTCGTGTAAAGTTTCTTCTAGCGCCTCTACGAATTTCTGACACAACTTGTAGCCTCGACATTATTCTCGTACCATTTAATTAAATTTTCTAAAGTGATTCTATAATTTTCTATTGTACGACATTTACATGTGTCCGGTCCAGAAGTAGAATTATCATATGCCCACGGACAAAGGATAAAATGAGTACCATAAATTGAAGTGAATTTATTTACTCCAGAAAAGTTTTTAATGTGTTTATATAGATGTAATATTAGTTTCTTATGATCATCTAATAAGACGGAGGAATAAATATTTAAGAACTCCTCCACATCCATAATTCAAAATGACAGTACTAAGTATGTTCTCTGCTGTTATATGATCTCTAAATTGTATTTTAAATTCAGTTTCTTATCAGACACAGACCAAAAATGATTAATTTTATTCATCCATTTGCAATGATGATAGCGGGACCATCTGGATGTGGGAAAACAACATTTGTGTGTAATTTAATTGAAAATATTGATAGATTGATTTCTCCGAAAATTGAAACAATAAAATGATGTAACCCAGAAATTTCTGCTATTCCAAAAAATCTAACTTTTCCTTATATAGACTTTTATACCAGTATCCCAGAAGAATTTAGTGGTAATGAAAAATGAAACTACGTTAATTGTTCTAGATGGCTTAATGTTCGATTCTGCAAATAAAGAGGTATGTGAGCTATTTACTAAAGGTTCACACCACCGTAATTTATCTATTATATTGTTAACACAAAACGTTTTTCATCAGGGAAAATTTTCAACAGATATTTCATTAAATTGTAAATATTTAGTGCTTTTCAAAAATCCTCGAAACAAATCGCAGATTTTTCCTCTTGCTAGGCAACTATATCCAGAAAATATAAAGGGTTTCTTGAGAGTATATAATGAGTCAACATCAAAACCTCATGGTTATATTCTGTTGGATTTAACACAAGACATTAACGATTTATTTCATATTAGAACTAATATTTTTTCCAAAGATTATTGTGTATGTTTCTGTGATACGGGTGATTTGAATAACAACTGTCAAAAGTATGAAACGATTGAAGAAAAACAAACATATATTACATGTACTAGGAAAGTGCAAGAACAAGAAATTTCGTAAAAATATTCTTAAATTTTGTGATGATGATATTATAAAAACTATTGCTGAAATTGCAATCAATATATTAAATGGTAATAATAAAATATCATCGGCACAAAAAGCAAAATTAAAAAAACATAAAAAACAATTAAGATTTCTAGCCTGTGCTAAGAAAAGTATAAAAGCCAAAAGAAAAATATTAGTTCAACATGGTGGGTTTTTACCAACTTTAATCGGAACTATATTATCTGGTGTAATAGCGAAATTACTCAGTAAGACATAATGCAGCGAATGATTGTTATGTCACCACAAATATTTTCAAAATTTAGTAAATTATTTCAAGATGATAAAAATTTGGATTTATTAGATCAAAAAATGAAAAAAGTTTTATATGATAAAAACTTAAAACCATTGCAAAAATGGTACTTATATCGTCAAAATCTTCTCAAATATGGAATTAACAATAGACACGCAAAAATATTACCAGAAAAGCCTTATACTTTATACCATTAGTTACTGATGAAGTGCTTGAATATGATCCAAAAAAAGAGTATTCAGATATGGATATGGATTTAGATGATGAAAATTCATTTAGAAAATTAGCTCAAACTGAAATGTTGAAAGACAATCTCTAAGTTCTGATTATCGAATGTTTGAAACACCTAGTAGTGATGTAATTACCGTTGCTGTACCATCTCCTGAAAAAAAGAAGACACTAAGATCGGCCGGTAGTTCAATTTCCTCAACTATACTTTCACAGTTTTCTGAAACAAAAAAACGACAATTAAAACCTTTACTAAGAAATCCAAAACTAAGAACTTCATTAACACTGGAATGGACAACATATAAATAGTGCAACATTTTATGTCTTAAAACAAGTTAACAAAGATGGATAGTCAAGATTACTTCTATGTAACATTGTTTAGTAATGATAATTTAAAACTTTTTCCAGACAACACTTTAGCTTCATTCGAAAATAAATTGCCTATTCACTTTGATTTAAGAAACGGAAACTGGAAAGTAGGTCTTTCAGAAGTTTATCTGAACGATTTCCTACAAACGGAAAAATTTAACAAGGAGAATAGTGCTCTTATTAATATTGGAGAGTATAATGTTTATGTAAGAAACATTGAAAAACCTCTTGAAAAAATTAAAGTAACCAAATCTATAGGTTACACATATTATTCATATGACGATTCGGAACTACATTTGGATGATTGGAAATTTAATTTTTTGCCAACACTTATTAAAAATATAACTCCTAATCCGGGATTTACTCGAAACCAAGTTTTTAAGAATTTAAGAATTTTTTAATGAAGTTTTGACATATATCTCTAATACTAAAAATTATGATAATGTAACTTTTCAAAAAGTAGCAGATCAAAACAAAAAAGGTTTAATTCGAATATCACACTCTTTTGATGACGACAGCTTCTTTATAAAAGTTAATCACAGTTATAATATAAAAACATTGCTAAATGAACTATTTCGACAGAAACAAAATATGAAAAATTTCAAAACAAAATTACCTGAACTATTTAAATTAGCTATTGCTAATAATAAATATGAAATCAATGGAATGGTGATAAAATATTCAGATATAGTTCAATCATCTGTTTTTGGAAGTAGCAAAGTACATGCACTAAGAGCTATCAACGTAGAAAATTGCAGAATACCTACAAATATTGAATTTGAAAATGTCCAATACATACCTATAGAAAAAAATTGATTTGAAACGATAGCGATTAAAATTTGCAACCAATACGGCGATGGAATAAATTTTGTTTTCAGTTACTATCCAACAAAAATTGTACTGCACTTTAAAAAGCAATGATTGCTTAAAAACAATATAAATACTACTACTCAAATATGATATCATATCAAACATGGAAAGAGCTCACGTGAGATATTATTCCTCTCAAGTAGGTGGAGGAATCAACGATATTGGACCTCTATTACAATTTTATCCAACTATTCAAAGAGGTCGTGGTTTTGGAAATATATTCGGAAGTTTAATTCGTTACTTAAAGCCAGTTTTTACATCAGGTTGGAACTTAATTAAAACAGAGGCTATGAACACAAGTAAAAATATTTTGAATGATATAGCATCTGGTGAAAACATAAAAGAAACTGTAAGTGATCAAAGTAAAGGTGGCATGAAAAATCTAAGAAAATCAGTAGTTAATCAACTGCATTCGATGTATGGTGGAAGGCGAAAAGCCATAAAAAGACGAAGCAGTTTAGAACTACGAGCAGTTTCTAAAAAGATACATTTAAAGTCGAAGCGACGAAAAAAGCAAATTAAAACCTCTGATATATTCAATTAAATATGGAGTGTATGAAATCTGAACTTGATCTTTTTGCATCATTACCAGTACAAACAAGTATATTGCGTTCAGAAGAGGTAGCATACAATCCTTTAGCTTCTTTAGAGGCGTCACCATCAACTATTGAATTTGTTTCGCTTGGAAATGGAGATACATATCGAGATTTATCGTCAACCTACATCAAATTTAAAATTCAAATATTAAAAAAAGATGGATCAGTTTGGAGTACAAATGATAAAGTAGGAACTGGAGCTGATGCAAAAGCAGCCCGGCAGCCCAGTGTTGTAAATAATTTATTACACTCTTTAATTAAACAATGTACTGTAACTCTAAATGGAAAAAACATCACTCCGTCAGACCATTATAAAGCATACTTAACTACTTTACTAAATTATGGTACAGATTCTAGTCAAACACATCTGGAAGCATCTGGTTGGGAATTGGATAAACCAAATATAAATGATTTTAACAATTCTGGTTCTAAATCAAGGCAAAAATTATACAATAATTCAATATAAACAATAGTAGAATTAATGGGAAAATTACATGTAGATTTTTTCAACACTTCCAAATTACTTTTAAATAACGTTGACATTCGAATTGCTTTGGCATTGGAAAAACAAGATTTTTTTCTATTTTTTAATGATATAAACGAAAGCTATTTAAATTAAAAATTCTTGAAGCTACATTATACATGAAACATTTAAATATTAATCCTAGCATATTAATAGCACATAATACTGTTTTGGAAAAGGCTAACGCAAAATTATTTTATACGAGAAGTGAAATCAAAACATTTACAATTCCAACTAACACATTCAACATATCATTAGATAATATATTTATAGGGCAAATACCAAAAGCTCTTTTATTTTGTATGGTTAATAATGAAAATTTTAATGGTAAAAGATCAAAAAATCCATACCATTTCGATCATCAAAATCTCACAATGAAATCAAAAATGAACAATGAAAAAACAACTAATAATTTAATAAATTTGCTTGAAAAATTCGATATAGTGATCACAAATGGTAAACTTTAAGTTGAATTTTTAACGGCATACATAAGTGGAAATACTCAGCTAATTGATATTTCTCGTTTACAAAAAAATGAATACACTTCAGATTACGAAAGCGCTGAAATGTAATAGTGTCAAAAGTAAATTGTTTAAAGGTGTTTTTGCTCTTGATCAAATACCGAAAAATATTTCAAAACCTGGTATTTTAGTAATAAACACTGACACTTCTACCGAAAAAGGAACACATTGGTTAGCAATTTTCGTGCCAGTTCAAGGCTGTGTAGAAAATTTTGATTCATTTGGAAATCCACCATTTCACAATGAGATTGTGAAATTTCTACAAAATTCATCAAAATGTTTTGTTTTCAACAATAAGCGTTTACAAAGTGACCTTTCATCAGTCTGTGGACAATATTGTTGTGTATATTTATGGATGCGATGTAAATGCAAGAGCATGAAAAATTTTATTAATTTATTCAACACAATGTCATCTCAACCCAAAAACGATAAAAAAATACAAATAATGTTTCGGAAAATTTTCAAAAAATGTATAGGATAAAAACTATAAATACAAAACTTTCGAGTTATAAAACTTTAACAGTTTAAAAAATATGGAGCCAACATCAAATGCTGAAGTATTTATCGAAAAACAAATAAACAACGATGTCAACAACGATAATGACGAAGCACAACAAAAAAATCTTTTATTAAGCTATATTTACTATTTGGATGAAAAACAAACAATAAAAATACAAATTGGATTTAATGTTGAAAATTTAGCTGCAACAATAATTTTCCAACGTCATCGCAAAGTCATTAGCGAGACGAATTATTTGCAGTGGCATGCTTTTTATGTAGATTTTACAAACATTCAACTTAAATTAAATTCAAATAAATTTCGACTTAAATTCAATCATGCAGAACAAACTAAAAAACTAACATTGGAACTAGATGAGTACACCCGATTTTGCCTTATGTTGGACTTTATACAAGTAGTGATGTCATATAACAATGGAGCTGAATTAAATGTGCAAGTATTTCGACAGATGTATTGAAAGGAATAAACTGAAATTGGAACAAGAAGATTTTTATATTCCTATGAATTTACATATAGCTAAGTGTAATTATTCTAGACTATTTTATGAAATACCATTGTTTATGTCTGAAAAAATATATTGTGCAACAATAAATAAAACAAATATTTTTTAAAGCCAATTATTATTATCTTTTATTAAATACATGTACAAGTTTATACAATTTTTTACAGCACATTCTAGCAACAAATTTTCTGTATTATGATGGTGAGGGCAAATGGTGATGTAATTTCTTAGTTTCTGTAGAGATAGAATTTTGTTATCTAAATTGATAGCTTTTACTGAATTTGAAATAAAAGTGTCTAAAAATTGCTCTATTTTAAGATCTCTTACATAAACAGCATCAAATATAGTTGTTAAATGTTCCTCAAAGACATTTTTAACTTTTAAATACTCTATAAAGCCATCATTCCAATCCATGTTATTAATGTTCTTTTTGTTGTACTCATTTTGTCGTTTAAAATCACTATTTAACTTTTCAATGAGTACGGTGCTTTAAATATAAAAAAACACTGGTATTAGAGAACCATCAGCTATCAAAGAAAATTCTTTCAATAAATATTGTTTGTTATTTCCAATAACAAATTGTAAATCAACTATAGCTTTTCTGCTACCACTGTTGTTGTTGTTGTTGTGGTTGCTATTCATTTTGTTCTTTATTATAATAAAAAAAAAACTAATAACCTAGCCTTTTATTTATAGCTCTGATTTCATAAACAAAAGTGGGGATACTTAGATATACTATAGAGCAGTAAATTTTTAAAACTATTAACGGACCTTCACAGACAGTTTTCGGACCTTCACAGACCGTTTCGGACCTTCACAGACCGTTTTCGGACCTTCACAGAACGTTTTCGGACCTTCACAGACCGTTTTCGGACCTTCATAGATCTTTTCGGACCTTCACAGACCGAAACTAGTCTTGAACACAGGCCCCTCGCGCCCAGGGGCTTCCTTCGTCTCGTCACAAGTATCTGAATACTTATAAAAAAAAAAAAACAAATTAAATTAAGGGAAAAAAAATTTTTTAATATTAAACTTTATTTATTTCAAAAATTTTCAGGCGATTCGATATCAATCGAATGAATTAATTGAAATAATGCCATATTTCGTTTGTCTTTATCCCGTCCCAAAAATTTTAAATAAAACTGCCCTCTATTCAATTTCTCTAATTCCGGTTCGTTTGTTACTTTTTTTGAAAACCTGTCCAGCATGAAAAATATAATTTTTTCATTGGTTATTGAATATTCTACCTCACAAAGCGCCACCGTTTGATTTCTTTTCGTCTCTAGAAAGCGCCAGGAAAGCATCTCGTAAATTTTATTTTGGTGTAAAATATCAATATTATGATATTTTTTACCCGAACCCACTCCCAATTCCATTAAACGTTTTACAAAACCAGCCTAATTAAAACTAGAAAATAGAAAATTAAAAATATAAAACAAAAAAAAACAAGTAAAGAAACAGTCAGTCGGTGCAACCGACTTAGAAATACCCTACACCTATTTGGTTCAAATTTAAGGACATATCCATAAGTCATTTTAACACCATAAAAGCTGTTATTAATTTGATCGTAAGACATAGCTAGCCAAATTAACTTTATAATACTAAAAACATTTTCTAATTATATTATCTATTAAAAAATATTACAAATTCTTACTAATTTGTCTATTTAAAAATATTCAAAAACAAGCAAACTTGAAATAAATGAAAATATATTTATTCCAACTCAATTACAAAATGAAAAAATTCTAATTATTAAATTTTGTGATAAAAAGATAATCAAAGCATAATATATTTAATAATCCAAATTTTTAAAAATTGCAATTATTTTAAGTGGTTAGTTTATATACCTAATAGAAAAGCTTACAAACGCAAAATATGCAATAAATGAATTTCTAAAATACAATTACAAATTTAGACCTTTTCATATAATTCATTTAAATATTCAAATAAATTTTACATAAATGCAGCAAGTACCTTTGAATATAGCTGAACCACTACAATTAAGTCTAGATTTCGGAGACACATAGGACATAGGAAATATATTCTTTGGCTTTGAAATTAAACTCAACCAGAACCAATTCCCATGGTACTTTCATTACTAGTAACCTAGAGTTTAAATTTCATCAAAATACCGGCATTATTTTTTGAGTTATGGTGTTTTAAGATATATGTTTGTTAGTCCTTGAACTTGTCAAGGGTTCCAGAACCCAAAACCATGGTACGATTTCGCCCATATGCAGTCCCGTCATACTTTCAATACTAGTTAACCCTTGTATACAATTGGAACGTTCTATCTTAATTTTAAGTTACTAGTTTTATTAATTTCGATGATAAGCTTTTACACATTTGGGGGTCTAAGAGAGGTCCTAAACCACCACTCCAAATGATCCTAAATTAGGGGGGCATAGAAGAAATAGTAAAGAACACCCTGGGCCAAATTTGAAGCTTCTACATTTGTTTCAAGTTACTATTTTTATTAATTTCGAAAATATGCTTTAAGGTCCTCGGAACTGAGTGCCTGGTCCCCGACCCACTAGTCCAATGGGGTCCAAATTTCAAAGACACTTATGCAATAGGAAGGGAGACCCTGATACCAAATTTGGAGGTTATATCTTCATTGGTTTCGGAATTACGCTAGTTTGGCCTAAATTCGATAAAAAAGTTCTCAGTTCCGAACCCATTGTCCAATCCTCACCGTACGTAATCACTGCCGTAGTTTCATTACCAATAACCTACAGCACAAATTTCATGAAGATAGCCTCATTAGTTGTTGAGTTATCGTGATTTTTAATATATGTTCGTTATCCCTGACACCGACTAAAAGGTCCAGAATCCGAACCCATGGGCTGATTTCGCCCTTACACAGCCCGCGCTTTACTTATAGTACTAGTTAATCCTTGTACACAATTTAAACGATCTATCTTCATTTTAAGTAACTATTTTTAGTAATTTCGATTATAAGCTTTTAAAACTTGGGAGGTCTGAGAGGGGTACTGAACCACCACTCCAATTGATCCCAAATTAAGGGAACACGCAAGAGATAGTAAAGAACACCCTTGTGGCAAATTGGAAGCTTCTACATTTTTTCAAGTTGTTATCTTTATTAATTTTAAAGATATGTTTTAAGGTCTTCGGAAATGTGTGGCTGGTCCCCGACCCAGTAGTCCAATGGGACCCAAATTCTCAAGACACTTAGGAGATAGGAGGGGACACCCTGATACCAAATTTGGAGGTTCTATCTTCATTGGTTTCGGAATTATGCTCGTTTGGCCTAAATTCGATCAAAAAGTTCTAGGTTCCGAACGCATGGTCCAATCCCGACCTTACGGAATCCCCGAAGTAGTTTCATTACTAGTTACCTACAGCACCAATTTGATGAAGAAAGCGTCATTAGTTGTTGAGTTATCGTGATTTCTTATATATGTTCGTTAGCCCTTCGATCGATAAAAAGGTCCAGAATCCGAACCCATGGGCCGATTTCGCCCATATGCAATCCCCGCCGTACTTTCAGTCCTAGTAACCTACAGTTAAAATTTCATCAAGATAGCTCCATTATTTTTTGAGTTATCGTGCCTACGGACGGACGGACGGACGGAAGGACGGACGGACGGACGGACGGAAGGACGGACGGACGGACGGACGGACGGACGGAAGGACGGACGGACGGACGGACATGGCTATATCGACTAAGGCGGTCACGCTGATCACAAATATATATACTTTTCCATATCTAGCTCGCTTCCTTTAGGTGGTTACAAACACCATACCAAAGTTAATATACCCCTTTACCTATTCTATAGGTGTAGGGTATAATAATTAGAATTA
Organism: Dolichopus griseipennis; assembly: GCA_963082915.1. NCBI lineage: Eukaryota > Metazoa > Arthropoda > Insecta > Diptera > Dolichopodidae > Dolichopus > Dolichopus griseipennis. The sequence continues at coordinate 209,830,473 of OY720441.1, forward strand.
AATAGAAAAGCCAGAAAGAAAATAAAAAGAAAACAAAAAGATAATGAATTTATAACACAGAATATAATCCAACAAAAGCAATAAAAAAAAAAAAAAAAAAATATGAAAATGAATGTGCTAAAATTAATTATATATTATATAAGTCCGGAAGATTTCAGAACACAAAACAATTGTAGAAGAAGTTTAAATTCAATTTCGTTCTCTGCTATATTGAGTAATACATTTTTTTTTTAATTCAATTTTTAGTTGATTACTCCTTAAAAGTTTTTGATGGTTTGGTAAGGTATTATACAATTTAATTCCTTGATGTAACATTGTAGATGAACCATAATGTGAAGTTCTTTTCCTATTTATATGTATTAAATTTTGATTTCTTGTATTTACTTGGTGAAAATCACTACGTTTAGGCAATGAAGTTATAGTATGAATATTTGAACAATTTATGTCATGAATATGAAGTATAAGTTTTATATTGAATAAATCTTTTATCAGTAACAAATTTTTTTCACTATGTATATAATGTGTTTTTTCTTGCCAACTGTAATTATACAAGCTTTTTATTGATTTATTTTGAATTACTTGAAGTTTATCAATTATTTGTTGAGTTGCTATACCCCATAGTTTTATACCATAACTTAAATGGCAATGGAACAGTGCATTATATACTGATGATTTCACACTATTTGGTAACAAATCAGAAATATTATTGAATACACCAACTGTAGAAGAAAGCTTTTTACAAAGGTTAGAAGTGTGAGTATTCCATTTTAATTTGTTGTCAATCCAAATCCCTAAATATTTAAATTCATTTACTTGCTGTAATGAATTCGTAGAGATTTTTATGTCGAGTAGATGAGGTGAAGAATCAATTACCATATATTTTGTTTTTTTAATGTTGATTGTTAATTTTTGATTAGTCATCCAAGAGCATAGTTTGTTTATCTCAGCGTTCATTTTTAATTGCAGTTCATTATAGCTTTTAGCATGGAAAATAAGGCAAACATCGTCGGCAAATAATATTATTTCTGCATCAAGGCCAATATCAGTTATGTTATCTATAAAAATTTTAAATAATAATGGACCAAGTATGCTACCCTGTGGTACCCCGTAAGGTACTTTTTCCTTTGTGCTTATTTTTGATCCTATTTGAGTAAATTGTATTCGTTGACTTAAATAAGAAGCAAACCATTTGTATGCTAACCCTTTAATACCATAACATTGCAATTTCTTCAATAATATATTATGATCAACAGTATCAAATGCTTTCGTTAAGTCCAGGAAAAATACCGATACTGCGTTCTTATTATCTTTTAAATTTTGTATAGTATTTATCATGTCAACCACAGCAGTCTCTGAATTAGATTTTATTCTAAAACCATATTGATTTTTGGAAAGGAGATTATTTTTTTCCAGAAATGAGCAAAGTTGTTTGTTAATTACTTTTTCCATTATTTTAGACAAAACGGGAGCCAAACAAATAGGTCTGTAATTATAAGAATCATTTTTACAACCAGATTTAAAAATAGGTATTATTTTCCCGATTTTAAGTTGTTCTGGAACTAGGTTTTCACTTAAAGATTTGTTAACAATTACCGCAATCGGTTTCTTTTATGTTTGCACCAGATGCTATATCATTCAAAATATTTTTACTTGTGTTCATAGCCTCTGTTTTAATTAAGTTCCAACCTGATGTAAAAACTGGCTTTAAGTAACGAATTAAACTTCCGAATATATTTCCAAAACCACGATCTCTTTGAATAGTTGGATAAAATTGTAATAGAGGTCCAATATCGTTGATTCCTCCACCTACTTGAGAGGAATAATATCTCACGTAAGCTCTTTCCATGTTTGATATGATATCATATTTGAGTAGTAGTATTTATATTGTTTTTATATATTGTTGTTTCCTACTTTTCAAAGATTGATGAATAAAGTTCTAACCGATTTACAAGGAATTCGTTGTCTAGTATATCTTGATGATATAATAATTTATGGCAAAAATTTAGAAGACCATAATAAAAAATTAATAGACGTATTAAAAGCTCTTGAAAATCATAATTTAAAATTGCAACCCGAAAAGTGTAAATTTCTACATAAAGAGGTTATGTATTTAGGGCACGTTATTTCGGATAAAGGAGTTAAACCTGATCCTGAAAAAATACAAGCTATACAAAATATATCTCCTCCAACTACACCTAAACTAGTCAAATCTTTCCTAGGATTGGCGGGTAATTATAGGAAATTTATTGAAAACTTTTCAAAGCTAGCTCAGCCATTAAACAAACTTTTAAAGAAAGATGTGCCATTTGTTTGGGACGCTTTCGTTGAAGAATCTTTTCAAAAATTAAAGGAAGCTATGGTGATAGCACCTATCTTGCAGTATCTGAGTTTTTCTGAATATTTTCTTATAACAACTGCTGCAAGTAATACTGCAATAGGAGCAGTTCTATCATAAAAATGCAACCCTCAAAAATTAGACTTACCGATAGCATATGCTAGTCGAGTTCTGAATAAAGCGGAAAAAAACTACTCCGCTATAGAAAAGGGAGCTCTGTCAATGGTGTGGGCTGTGACTCATTTCCGTCCTTATGTTTATGGGCGAGAATTCACAGTTATAACAGATCATAATCCTTTGGTTTGGGTTTTTAACCTAAAAGATCCAACTTCTAGAATTCTTCGCTGGCGAATAAAACTAGAAGAATACACCTTTACGGTAAAACACAAAGCAGGATATCTGAACACAAATACAGACGCTCTCTCTCGACTTGAAACTTTTAACTCAAAAGTCGAAGTCGTAAAAGTCGTAAAAGGAGTAAAAATCGTAACAAGAAGTAAAGCTAATTTAAAAAATGATACACCATCAGATAGTGTAGAAAGTGAAAGTTCACCTATAATCAAAGAAAATTTTAATACAAAGAACCAATCACAAAACCCAATAAATCAACATCTAATTGAACTTACAACACCGGAAGAAATTAAGAAAATCCTTTATGAATACCATGATGCACCTTTGGGGGGTCATCAAGGTACAGCAAGAACAATTCAGAGATTTAAAACTAAATATAAATGGAAGGGAATGTTCAAAGATATAAAAGACTATATCAACTCTTGTGACACTTGTCAAAAGAATAAAACATATACAAAAATTAAAATGCCTATGATAATTACAACAACGTCTAAAAACCCTTTTGAAAGAGTAGCACTGGATATAGTGGGACCTTTACAAAACTCGTATTATGGAAATTCTTATATTCTAACTTTTAAAGATGACTTAACGCGTTTTATTCAAGCTATACCTATTCCAAATACAGAAGCATCCACTATTGCCGATGTTTATGTACTTAAAATCGTATGCGTATTTGGAATACCAAAAATATTACTTATATAATAAATATTATTACTAAATATTACGATCAAAGTTCAAATTTTTTAAGCGATTTATTTAAAAATACTTGTAAATTATTGAAAATCCAAACAAGTCCCTTCCATCCTGAGTCAAATCGAGCACTTGAGCGAACTCATAGAAGTTTAGGTGATTACCTTCGTTGTTATGTTACCGACAAAACTTACGTAAACGGTACTCCAGGCTGGGACACCTTACTAGAGTATTAATCATTTTGTTTCAATACAACACCTCATACGGCGACCGGATTTTCACCCTATGAAGTACTATTTGGATTTCAAGCAGAAATTCCTTCATCGTTAACTCGAGTCGCAGAACCAATATATAATTACGATAATTACGTGAGTGAGTTGAAAAATGGTTTACAAAATGGTTATGGGAAAGTCCGCCAAAGCCACATAGAGGCTAAAGAAAATTCGCAATTACATTATGATCAAAAGGCAAAAGAGGTCAAATTTAATATAGGCGATTAAGTCCTATTAGAAATTAGGCCTAGGACTAATAAAAAACTTACCCAACCTTATAAAGGCCAATATAAAATAGTTGAAATAAAATCACCGGTTAACTCTATTATTAAAATTGGACGAAAAGAAAAACTTGTCCATAATAATTTACTAAAACCTTATATTACATAAATCATTTATCTTTTTCTTAATATACTAATTTTTTTTCAGAAAATATTTTGCTGCTGAATAATGATTCTAGCAATCCTACTATTAATTCCATCGCTATGTATAGGCGAGCATACAACAATCTCTCAACCAGGTATTTATTCTGAACAAATTGGAAAATTACAAAATTCCTTAACTAGTTGGAAATTCCTATTTTTCCTGAATCACACATCTATTGAACAAGACACATTAACTAAAGAATCTAAAATCAACACATTAAAAGATCTTTGTAACAAAACATTAACATTATTTCCTTTGGACCGTTGTAAAGTTACTTTAACATTAACGTTAAAATTATTTAATGAAATAAAAATGAATAATGTAATAATTGAAGAACTTCATAAATCAAATAGTGGATCGAAAGCAAAAAGAGCACTATTTAACGGTCTAGGAAATTTCCAAAAAAATTTTATTTGGTATTATGGATTCTGAGGATGCTGAACGTAATGATTTGGCACTACAGAATATCGAAAATAACTCCAAAAATTTATACCACATTTCGGAAATGCATACATCTGTTATCAACAGTTTATTTAAAACCTTTAATGAAACTCAACAAAAATTAAATAGCAATTTCGCTATAATAAACGATAAACTAAATGAACTTACCGAAAACCTAAATTTTTACAAGGGTTTTGAAAATACCCTTCACTTGTTTGACTTATATCACAACAGTAAGAATTTTTAGATACCTTGCAAAAATCACAGTTGGGAAAAATGTTCCATAAATTTTTCAATTCATAATACTTTTTGGAAGCAATAAAAGATATTCAATTTTTTAATTTTTTTAATAAAAGATATTAAATTTACCTTTTCGCATCAATAGATTAAACCTACCACTTCTCAATAAAATAGTTTCCGTCAAACCAGTACACCTACCACTTCTCAATAAAATAGTTTCCGTCAAACCTGTGCACACTAAAAATCACTTAATAATTTAAGTAACCATCCCTCTGGTTGCAGAAATATATAACCTGCATAAAGTAACTAGTCTACCAGTCAAATAAAAAAATAACACATTTCATTTTATAGACCTAAAAGCAGATTATATAGCCATAAACGATGAATTACATCGATACATAGTTCTCAGTAATTCAGATATAGAGCAATGTATGAAATACCACGAAGACAATTTTATATGTAAACAAAATTTATTTTACTATATAGTCTGAAGCAAAATTGTGTTATGAAATTAATGGAAGGTTACACTAAACCAGAAGATTGTGAAATCAGAGTTTTTAAATCAGACCAGGAATTATGGTTTAACCTTGCTAAACCCAATACTTGGTTGTATGCATTACCTAAGCACACTAACGTAAAAATCGCTTGCGGAAACGATATAAATAACGAAAAATTATATAACAGTGGAATATTCACTTTAAAACCTAATTGTAAAGTTTTTACCCATACTGTCAGTTTACAGTCTCAAGTAACAAAATCAATATCCCATACAAATATTTTCTCTTACGAATTTATTCTAAAAGAAACATCTCTTGGAATTACACAAAACATAGTTTCAATTCCACCTGCCATTAACAGTATGAAGGATTTTAAATTAAATCAATTCAGTACAGAATTACAACCAATTAAACTTACTAACATTGAACAACCTACTACTATAACACACTTACACACTGCATTGATTTCTATATTTTCTATTCTTTCTTTCCTTATAATAGTATCAATTTTATATAAGAAATATGTTAAAGTAAAATGTAATAAAATATCAAATGAACCTAATTTAAATACTGGCAATTCCGTAAATATCCTCCTACAAGAGAGAATTAAAGAAGAAGAAATTGAAGAATAAGATGAAAATTACATAACCAAAAAAAAAAAAAAAAAAAAAAAATGTAATTCATTATATTATTATTATTATTTATTTATTTATTTATTTATTTATTTATTTTTTAATAGTACTTAATTTGTGTGCAAAAACATTTTATTATTTTTTTTTATTATAAGATAAGTATTTTGTCAATATAAATTTTTTGTCAGCTTAGAAAATGTGTTTTTTTTTCTTTGCATTTAAAAATTAAACATTACAATTCTGACTGACGAAACAAGTTTACTAAATTAAATTATTCACAAAATTTTTTTTCTAAACAAAAATTCATAGTATACACGGTATGAATTTTCTTTTTCCAGAGGGGAGAGATGTTATGAACCGAATTTGAGGTTTATGATACTCTTCCTCATTAATGTTAAAATATAATAAGTAATTAAAACAAATCATATTTCAATAACCTTAATTCATTTATTCACTTTGTTTGATATTGAAATATGATCTTAAGTAACACAGTTAAATATAACATACTAAAATCAATATTATGACTCAGTAATGATAAGCATATTACAGTAATAAATAAATTTATTATTATGAAAATTGGAACAGGTCAGTTTATTCATTTTTCAATATAAAAATAGAAGGTACAAAAGATAACATTTAACATGTGCAATGCACATTGACAAAATTAAAAATGATATCTTTTGACCCAAGCGTACCACTTAAAAACTGGAGCGCTTGGCATTCTTTTATTTTCTTTTCCTTATTTTAAAAAAACTACCTAAAATTTAAATAAAGAGTTTTATTCATTACATATTAATATATTTATAAATTTATTCCATAACTATAAAAAGCACGATAACTCAACAACTAATGACGCTATCTTTATAAAATTTTTGTTGTAGGTTATTGGTAATGAAACTACGGCGATGATTGCGTACGGTGGGGAATGGACAATGTGTTCGGAATCTGGAACTTTTTGATCGAATTTAGGCCAAACGAGCATAATTCCGAAACCAATTAAGATAGAACCTCCAAATGTGGTGTCAGGATGTCTCTTCCTATTTCCTTAGTGTCCTTGAAATTTGGGACCAATTGGAGTAGTGGGTTGAGGACCAGCCACACAGTTCCAAAGACCTTAAAGCATATTTTCAAAATTAATAAAGGTAGTAACTTCAAACAAATTTAGAAGTTTCAAATTTGGCACATGAGTGCTCTTTACTATTTCGTGCGCGTTCCCCTAATGGATCAATCAGACTGGTGGTTCAGTACCCCACAAGGTTTAAAATCTTATCATCGAAATTAATAAAAATAGTAACTTAAAATTAAGATAGAACGTTCCAATTGTGTACAAGGGTAAACTAGTATTGAAAGTATGACGGGGACTCCATATGGGCGAAATCATACCATGGTTTCGGTTTCTGGAACCTTTGAAAAGTTCAAGGTCTAATGAACATATATCTTAAAAGCAGGTTAACTCAAAAAGTATTGCCGCTATTTTGATGAAAGTTAAACTTGTAACTTTCTAGGTTACAAGTAATGAAAGTACCATGGGAATCGGTTCTGGTCGAGTTCGGACAATGAGTCCGGATTCTAGAAGCTTTTGATCGATTTGAGGCCAAACGAGTATAATTTCGAAACCAAAAAATATATATCCTAATTCCTATGTTTCCCCGAAATTTTGACTTAATTGTAGTGGTGGTTCAGGTGGTACCTAAGGAAACCCAAAATTAAAAAGCTTATCTTCGAAAAATTAAAAAGCCTATCTTCATGGAGATAGAAACTTTAAATTTGATACACGAGGGTTTTTCCTATTTCCGTTTTTATTTAACACTTTTATATTTTTAAAAGGCTTAGAATTTTATTATAAAACATATTTTGTATAATATTTTATAATTATTACCATAGGTGATATATAATTAAAACATTGTGTACAATACTTGGGCTATATTTAAAGGTACTTGCTGCATTTATGTAAAACTTATTGTTATATTTAAATGAATTATATGAAAAGTTCTTAATTTGTAATTATATTTTAGAAATACATTTATTTCATATTTTCATTTTTAAGCTTTTCTAATACGTACAGAAACTAACAATTTAAAATAATTGCAATTTTAAAAATTTATAAAATATATTATGCTATGATTAGCTTTTTAGCACAAAATCTAATAATTCAAATATTTCACTTTTGTAATTGATTTGAAATAAATATATTTTCATTTGATTCAAGTTTTTTTGTTTTTTAATATTTTTAAATCGATAAATTAGTAAGAATTTGTAATATTTTTGTGTAGATAAAGTAATTAGAAAATATTATTAGTATTATAAAGTTAATTTGGTTAGCTATTTCTTACGATCAAACTAATAACAGCTTTTATGGTTTTAAAATGACTTATGGACTTCCCATTAAATTTGAACGAAATAGGTGTAGGGTATTTCTAAGTCGGTTGCAACGACTGATTGTTTGTTTACTTTTTTTTTTTTTATTTTACTTTATAAATTGCATTTTAACTGTGTTTTCGCTATGTATGCATTTTTTACAATCTACAAAAAAAATAAATAAACTTTTGATTTTAATGTATTCAAATTTATGCTTTGTAATTAAATTTCATGTTACTTTCAAGTTTTAGCGATAAGAATTTTCTGTAAAAACCTTGTTTTGGTTCAAAATAAATAAATAAATTATTTTCGAAGATATGCTCAAAATCTTCGAAACTATGTATCGTACACAGTTGTCCCCGACCCACTACTCCAATTGGTTCCAATTTTCGAAGACACTAAGGGAATAGGAAGGGACGTCCTAATACCAAATTCGGAGGTTCTATCTTCTTTGGATTCGGAATTATGCTCGTTTCACCTAAATTCGATAAAAGCGTTCCAGGATCCAAACCCATGGTCGGATTTCGCTTATATGCAGTCCGAGCCAGTCTTTCAATACCAGTGAATCCTTGTACACAATTGGAACGTTCTATCTTAATTTTAAGCTACTGTTTTTTATTAATTTGAATGCTATGCTTTAAGGTCTTCAGAACTTTGTAGATGTTCACCGACCTACACAAAACATAGTTTCAATTCCACCTGCCATTAACAGTATGAAGGATTTTAAATTAAATCAATTCAGTACAGAATTACAACCAATTAAACTTACTAACATTGAACAACCTACTACTATAACACACTTACACACTGCATTGATTTCTATATTTTCTATTCTTTCTTTCCTTATAATAGTATCAATTTTATATAAGAAATATGTTAAAGTAAAATGTAATAAAATATCAAATGAACCTAATTTAAATACTGGCAATTCCGTAAATATCCTCCTACAAGAGAGAATTAAAGAAGAAGAAATTGAAGAATAAGATGAAAATTACATAACCAAAAAAAAAAAAAAAAAAAAAAAAATGTAATTCATTATATTATTATTATTATTTATTTATTTATTTATTTATTTATTTATTTTTTAATAGTACTTAATTTGTGTGCAAAAACATTTTATTATTTTTTTTTATTATAAGATAAGTATTTTGTCAATATAAATTTTTTGTCAGCTTAGAAAATGTGTTTTTTTTTCTTTGCATTTAAAAATTAAACATTAAAATTCTGACTGACGAAACAAGTTTACTAAATTAAATTATTCACAAAATTTTTTTTCTAAACAAAAATTCATAGTATACACGGTATGAATTTTCTTTTTCCAGAGGGGAGAGATGTTATGAACCGAATTTGAGGTTTATGATACTCTTCCTCATTAATGTTAAAATATAATAAGTAATTAAAACAAATCATATTTCAATAACCTTAATTCATTTATTCACTTTGTTTGATATTGAAATATGATCTTAAGTAACACAGTTAAATATAACATACTAAAATCAATATTATGACTCAGTAATGATAAGCATATTACAGTAATAAATAAATTTATTATTATGAAAATTGGAACAGGTCAGTTTATTCATTTTTCAATATAAAAATAGAAGGTACAAAAGATAACATTTAACATGTGCAATGCACATTGACAAAATTAAAAATGATATCTTTTGACCCAAGCGTACCACTTAAAAACTGGAGCGCTTGGCATTCTTTTATTTTCTTTTCCTTATTTTAAAAAAACTACCTAAAATTTAAATAAAGAGTTTTATTCATTACATATTAATATATTTATAAATTTATTCCATAACTATAAAAAGCACGATAACTCAACAACTAATGACGCTATCTTTATAAAATTTTTGTTGTAGGTTATTGGTAATGAAACTACGGCGATGATTGCGTACGGTGGGGAATGGACAATGTGTTCGGAATCTGGAACTTTTTGATCGAATTTAGGCCAAACGAGCATAATTCCGAAACCAATTAAGATAGAACCTCCAAATGTGGTGTCAGGATGTCTCTTCCTATTTCCTTAGTGTCCTTGAAATTTGGGACCAATTGGAGTAGTGGGTTGAGGACCAGCCACACAGTTCCAAAGACCTTAAAGCATATTTTCAAAATTAATAAAGGTAGTAACTTCAAACAAATTTAGAAGTTTCAAATTTGGCACATGAGTGCTCTTTACTATTTCGTGCGCGTTCCCCTAATGGATCAATCAGACTGGTGGTTCAGTACCCCACAAGGTTTAAAATCTTATCATCGAAATTAATAAAAATAGTAACTTAAAATTAAGATAGAACGTTCCAATTGTGTACAAGGGTAAACTAGTATTGAAAGTATGACGGGGACTCCATATGGGCGAAATCATACCATGGTTTCGGTTTCTGGAACCTTTGAAAAGTTCAAGGTCTAATGAACATATATCTTAAAAGCAGGTTAACTCAAAAAGTATTGCCGCTATTTTGATGATAGTTAAACTTGTAACTTTCTAGGTTACAAGTAATGAAAGTACCATGGGAATTGGTTCTGGTCGAGTTCGGACAATGAGTCCGGATTCTAGAAGCTTTTGATCGATTTGAGGCCAAACGAGTATAATTTCGAAACCAAAAAATATATATCCTAATTCCTATGTTTCCCCGAAATTTTGACTTAATTGTAGTGGTGGTTCAGGTGGTACCTAAGGAAACCCAAAATTAAAAAGCTTATCTTCGAAAAATTAAAAAGCCTATCTTCATGGAGATAGAAACTTTAAATTTGATACACGAGGGTTTTTCCTATTTCCGTTTTTATTTAACACTTTTATATTTTTAAAAGGCTTAGAATTTTATTATAAAACATATTTTGTATAATATTTTATAATTATTACCATAGGTGATATATAATTAAAACATTGTGTACAATACTTGGGCTATATTTAAAGGTACTTGCTGCATTTATGTAAAATTTATTGTTATATTTAAATGAATTATATGAAAAGTTCTTAATTTGTAATTATATTTTAGAAATACATTTATTTCATATTTTCATTTTTAAGCTTTTCTAATACGTACAGAAACTAACAATTTAAAATAATTGCAATTTTAAAAATTTATAAAATATATTATGCTATGATTAGCTTTTTAGCACAAAATCTAATAATTCAAATATTTCACTTTTGTAATTGATTTGAAATAAATATATTTTCATTTGATTCAAGTTTTTTTGTTTTTTAATATTTTTAAATCGATAAATTAGTAAGAATTTGTAATATTTTTGTGTAGATAAAGTAATTAGAAAATATTATTAGTATTATAAAGTTAATTTGGTTAGCTATTTCTTACGATCAAACTAATAACAGCTTTTATGGTTTTAAAATGACTTATGGACTTCCCATTAAATTTGAACGAAATAGGTGTAGGGTATTTCTAAGTCGGTTGCAACGACTGATTGTTTGTTTACTTTTTTTTTTTTTATTTTACTTTATAAATTGCATTTTAACTGTGTTTTCGCTATGTATGCATTTTTTACAATCTACAAAAAAAATAAATAAACTTTTAATTTTAATGTATTCAAATTTATGCTTTGTAATTAAATTTCATGTTACTTTCAAGTTTTAGCGATAAGAATTTTCTGTAAAAACCTTGTTTTGGTTCAAAATAAATAAATAAATTATTTTCGAAGATATGCTCAAAATCTTCGAAACTATGTATCGTACACAGTTGTCCCCGACCCACTACTCCAATTGGTTCCAATTTTCGAAGACACTAAGGGAATAGGAAGGGACGTCCTAATACCAAATTCGGAGGTTCTATCTTCTTTGGATTCGGAATTATGCTCGTTTCACCTAAATTCGATAAAAGCGTTCCAGGATCCAAACCCATGGTCGGATTTCGCTTATATGCAGTCCGAGCCAGTCTTTCAATACCAGTGAATCCTTGTACACAATTGGAACGTTCTATCTTAATTTTAAGCTACTGTTTTTTATTAATTTGAATGATATGCTTTAAGGTCTTCAGAACTTTGTAGATGTTCACCGACCCACATCTCCACTTGAACCTAAATTTCAAGGACTCTAAGGACATAGGAAGAGGCACACTGATTCCAAATTTGAAGGTTCTATATTCACTGTTTTCGGAATTATGCTTGTCTGCCCTAAATTCAATCAAAAACTTCTCGGATCCGAAACCATGGTCTGATCTCGACCACACGAAATCCCGCCATAGTCTCATTACTAGTAACCAACAGCATAAATTTCATGAAGGTAGCGCCATTAGTTGATGAGTTATCCTTATTTTTTATACC